>CM076578.1:1132357742-1132949660 GCA_034641835.2 Pinus albicaulis | reverse complement strand
AAAAACTTACCATAGGGTGAAGAAAGATTTTTTTTGGGATGGCCTTAAATCTGATATTCAAAATTTTGTGGGGGAATGTTTGGTTTGCCAACAGAATAAAGTGGATACAATTAAGACCCCGGGACTTCTACAACCTTTATCCATTCCAAGTCAACGTTGGGAGGAGATTTCAATGAATTTTATCACAGGTTTACCAAAGTCCGAAGGCAAGAATGTCATCATGGTGGTAGTTGATAGACTTACCAAGTATGCACACTTTTGTGCATTATCTCATCCATTTAAAGCAAGTACAGTTGCTACTACATTTGTGGACAAAATTCAAAAGCTACATGGAAGCCCAAGGGTTATTGTGAGCGACAGAGATCCCATTTTTACGGAAATTTTTGGATGGAGTTATTTTCTTGTTTGGGTACTCAATTAGCTCATAGCTCATCTTATCATCCTCAATCTGATGGTTAAACAAAGATAGTAAATAAATGTTTGGAAGGATATCTTCGTTGTTTTTTATCTGATAAACAAACACAATGGGTCAAGTGGTTACCTCTCGTTGAATGGTGGTATAACACTTCCTTCCATACTGCAGCAAAAATGACCCCATTTATGGCACTTTATGGATATCATCCACCATCCATCACATCATATTTAAGAGAAAATTTGAAGGTTCAAGTAGTGGAAGATCACATTGAGCATCAGCAAGAAGTTCTCCAACTCTTAAAGGATAACCTGACTTTGGCACAAAATCGAATGAAACAACAGGCAGATCAACATCGCAGCGAGAGAAGTTTTGATGTAGGAGATTGGATATTTTTACGGCTACAACCATACAAACAAATGTCCCTCAAGCAAGCTAAGAAGGATAATAAATTATCACCAAAGTACTATGGTCCTTACAAGGTGTTGCAAAAGATTGGTACTATGGCATACAAATTGGAGCTTCCTGCTTCTCCGCGAGTGCATCTAGTTTTCCATGTTTCATGCTTAAAGAAGGTTATAGGTGAAAATCTTCCATTTCAAACAATATTTCCAGAACTTGATGAGGAAGGAAAAATCATATTGGAACCTGAAGCGGTCACGGAAATAAGAACTCGACAACTACGGAATCGATCAATTTCAGAGTATCTCATCAAGTGGAAGAACTTACCCACTGAAGATTCTACATGGGAGGATGAGAATTTTATACAAAAGCACCCAGAGCTACTCAAGCGTTGAGTACAACACTTTTTTTGAAGGAGAGGGGCATGTTAGGTCCCTATATTACTAGTATAGTCCCTTATTATTGTTAGTGTAACCCCCTTATTGTTATTATTGTACCCTTGTAACCCCCATTTTTTTATTATTGTGCCCTTAAACTATTATTGTTAGGCCGGCTAGGATTACATTGTGGCCCACTAGGATTACATTATGGCCCCATGGACTCCTATTGTTACACCATTTTTTGGTCATCTCACCTTTTATTATTAGATGGACCCAAGTACACCATGTAAGACCAGTTTTACCCCAAGTAAAACTGCTTTCACTATGTTAATTAAGGAAACCCCAAAAGGAATAATTAATTAAACCACAATTTAATTATTATTCCCAGTCATGTTTAACCCAAAAACAAAGAAATTAATGAGATACACCCATAGTTATCTTATTATTTTCTAGGAATAATTATTTAAAAATATTCCTTGTTAAATATGACAAAATCAACCACTATTAATTAAATAAATCATTATTTATTTGATTATATCTCAACCACTTCCTTAAAAGGATAAATAAATCATTTATTTATTTATTCTTCACTAATCAAGGGATTTTGACCCAAGTCAAAGTCCCTTTCCCTCAAACAAATAATAATAAAATATTCCATAGAGGTGGATCTAGATTTGGTTAACATTATTTTAATCATGCACCAAGATCTAGAATGACCCAATATTTTGTTATAAATAGGAGGGTTTTCCCCTTCATTCTTCACCTTTTGTTGCATATTAGATCACTCTGGATCTATACACTTGGTCTCATTCTTCTGCCATTTTGCTCCCATTGAGCTCTACCTTCTACATTGGGTTTTCTACATCTACAAGAGAGAGAAAGCTTAGATCTGAAGTGCTGAGGACTACAAAGAACCCATCCCATTGAGGAGATCTGGATACACCTTCTTGTTTCCTCCCGGGTGCCCTGTAATATAAAAATTCATTCAAAAATCGTGTTCTTGTCTTGTCTGTTGGATGCATGGAGCAAACTCTTTACTTTACTGCTTAATGTCTTTCCATTTATAGATATGTTTGTTGCAGCATTTTAACTACTAATCGCAGATCTGAAGATGTTTGGCAGCCTCTATTGTTGTTAGGGCTATTAGTTATGCGTAGCTAAAGTGGTTCTTTTTCGTACACTTCGACGAAGAATTCATACTAACAAATAGCGACTCCACACGGGTTTTAAATTACGACCGCTGTCGTTTTTCATATTCCTGCATATCCAGCTACTTCAGGCCCTAGGGCTTCTTTTCAGCTGCTTAGTTTTCCTCTTTTTATGTCATTTTTCTCACATAAAACCCTAAAAAACTTAAAATTTCTAACTTCCGTGTGTTTCTGGCCCTATTGCGCAGGTAAGCGACACCAGCCGCAACTGAGACGGCAACTTTTCTGAAAATACTTGTGAAACAGCCAGGAACGGGGGTCGCACTTTTGGCCCAAAACCTGCGACACCCTTTTCCCGCATTTTTAGAAATTTTTACGGGTTACTGACGCAGCCTGCACGGGGTTTTCCGACCTCGTCTCAGCCATGACCGAATCTGATCTGTTTCTCATCTGATGGGAATGTCGGAGTCCCTTAGAGCTTTGAAACCCTCCACTTTTTGTGGAAGAGTTTCAGCTGTTTCAGCCGTCGGTTTCAGAGCTTCAGCCCCCTCTTTTTCCAGATCTGTGACCTCACTTCCAGATCCTTTGAAATCAGCCTCTTTTCCTTTCAAATCACCTCTTGTCGTTTTGTTTGGACCTTTTCTAAAGGCCTCTGCCTTGCCCCCCCCCGGTTTTTTGCTGATTTCCCTTTTTCCAGCCACCTTGCCTCTGTCTCTTGGCTGTGATCTGCACCCCTTATCTGCAGCTTTATCCTCCGGATCTCTGTCCCCTTTGACCCTAGATCTGTTGAGCTTCCCTTGTGTGTGTTTCCATAGTTTTTCCCTTTCTTTTCGGCATAGTTTTGAGAGACCCACCTTCTTGGTTTAGATAGATGCATACGTAGCTGTTATTTTTCTGTTATTTCAGCATTTTACTCTGTTCTCTGTAGGTTTATTTTCAGCTACGCAGCACACTTTTTTGCTCTCAACAACGGAAAGGGTTTAAAATTAAAATTAACGCACACCACACACTGACCCTAAGTGAAGAAGCGCCCGGTTTACACCGCCTGGCAAAGACTTTAAAATAAATCGTCACTGCACCTTATCTGCCCTTGACCTTCTTGATTCTGTCCCTTTCTGCCCTTGTCGGTTTCCTTCTTCCTGTCATCATTGCGCCCCCAAGGCGCCTTTCCCGGAGACTTCTTGGCCTTCATCCTCAGTTTTCGGTTGATCGACCTGCTCCGCACCGCCGTCGTCGAGCCAGTCCACCTTCGAGTCCGCACTCCGACTCCTCTCCTGATTCATCGGGTCCCCCTCCTCCTTCCGGTTCTCCCCCTTTTACCTTCACCATGTCTGGACCGGGGCCTAACGCTAGCGGTTCTCCCGGCCCCAATGCCGGCCCTACTTCTAGCGGAACCATCACAACCACTACTCCGGCCACCCCTGTGCTGCCGTACATTGCAGGCCTCAGCCTCCCCGATTTCCGTCAGTTGATTAATGATCCCATTCACCACAATGCTACCTGTCCCACTATGCCCACCAAGCTGCCCTCTGATATCCCTAAGTTCGAGGGCCTTACTGGAGAAGATCCAACCAATCACGTCCGATCTTTCCACATGTGGTGTTCCTCCAATTCCATCACCGATGACTCCATCCGTCTTCGTTTGTTCCAACACACGCTTACCGGCGAAGCTTCTAAATGGTATGTCGAACAGGCCACTTCCTCCCATACCACATTCGAGACTCTTGCCCAAGCCTTCTTGTCGTACTTCCAGCTCCCTCTCCGATACGAAACTAGTACGGAGCTCTTGACTTCATTTAAGCAATCCTCTTCCACACGCCTTTCTGCCCATGTTCAGGAATGGCGACGAAGACGGAGCTTATGTCGAGCCCCTCCCTTTGAAGATCGGGTTTACATGGACTGGTTCCTTCGCACCCTCCCGTCTCCCATTGGCAAAGATGTCGCCTCTCACTTTCCTCAATCTGAAGAAGCCGCCCTCCAAATAGCTTTAAACTATGACCTGATCTACGCTCAATCGGGTTATGTTTATACCGTTCTGCCTGACATCCCCAGGCCCGGTGGCGCTAACGCCCCGGGGGCATCTCATTCCGCCGACGGTATTGTTGGATCTCTTTCCCACCCATCTGCTCACCCTCCTATGAGCCATGGTCTCCCTCGGGGAGGGGCCAGCACCTCAAGCAATCTTCCCCCTCCCGGCAACATGTATCCAGGATACGGCATGCCTCCTCCTTTTGCCCAACCTCCTGCTTACCTCAAGGTCGCCCAACCCAACCCTTACTTTTATCCACAGCCTGGTGCGCCAGCTCCTCCAGCATATGCGCTTCCGCCTCCCTTGCCTCCTCACAACCCGCAACAGCACTTACAACCCCCTCCAGGGCAAGTATTTGCACAGCAGGGTACGATTAATCCCCCTTCTTCTCAAAGAAGGCGGAGAGGCAACCAGAACCCATCTGCCCCCGGTAACCGAGGACCCAATTCTGGTATGGACCCTAACACTAGCAACCAGCCTCAGGGCATTCCGCCCAGGCCGGACAAGCCGCTTCGCACAAACAAGCCCTGTTCGTGTTGCGGTGTTTATGGTCACTACACTCACGATTGTCCTCTTTTACCCCAGATGCGACAGATGTGGGAGTCTCAAGCCACATTGCGCGGCCAACACGCCTCCCCTCACACTCCTCCTAATGTGGCCACTACCCAGCCAGCTGTGTTCACTGATCCTTTCCCTCAACAGGGATTCGAGAGTAGCTGCAACCCCCAGAAGCGGTAATACGTACACCCTCGTCCATTTCGGTTTCCTCGACTACCGAGATCCTTATGATGCGCTCGATCTAGTCCCCTTAGTCGACCTTCACCTTCCAAACTCGGTCTCACCCAGTGCCCCATGCCTCCCGCACTCGATCTGCTCCCAGGCTCATCCATCTTCTGGTTCTACGAGCCTCTTTCGACATCCAGTGGCCCATACACATCCCTCAACCCAAAGTTGGGGTTCATCCAAAGATTCCAAAGGGACCATTACGCCGAGAAATCTTAGGATGGAACGCTCAATCATCTGAGTATAGTAGATGATTTGGCACAATCCCACACTGATTTCCACACTGGAACTCCTCCGGTCGTGCCCTTCTCAAAGGAAGGCTCTACTATCTGCCGTGGGCGCTGTTGATCCTGCTGATGACCAAATGATTGTTTTCGACGCCACTCAATCGGACCACCCTCCTCTTCCTCCTCCGTCGCCTTCCAAATCCCAGTAAAAATCCGGAACGCCAATGTATCCCGGTGTATAATTGATGAGGGGGCATCCACCTGCGTGATGTCCGCTTTGGTTTGGAAGCAACTCGGGTCCCCTGAGCTGGCCCCTTCCACGATCACCCTTCGAGCGTGGGACGGTCATGCCTCCCAACCCATTGGCCCGTTTCGTAACTGTCCCATCACCCTTGCCGGTAAGACCGTTTGCGTTGATGTCGAAGTCATTGATGCCCCTCTAGACTACAACATTCTATTGGGGCGAAGCTACACCTACGCCATGTCTGCTGTCCCATCCGCGGTTTTCCGCAAGATGTCTTTCCCACACAATGGGAAGATAGTCACTATTGACCAGCTATCTTATCATGAGCCGCCATCTCAGACCTCCTCCGAGACCACCATCTCTTCTGTAACCAACAAGCAAACCGTCGATTCCTTGACCAGTGTCTCCCCCGGCGTTTATAAAGATTCCACCCTGCTTGGTACTTTTCCTCACCTTCCCCCCCCTCCTGTTACTGATCCCAGCTTGTCGAATATTTGCATGATGCAATCGTCTCAGGCTGCCCATAAACGGCCTGCCTCGGCTAGTCCGCACCCTCCCCCCCGCCCTCCGCAACCCACTCCTAGCCATTCATCTCCGCCAGCCGGACCTCCTCCTTCCGGCCCTCCCCCTACAGCTGGTATCCCCGAACCTCTTTATCCTCCAGGCTCGGTCCCCCTCGGCCTTAACCATCTTGGAGCCGTACCTCCTGGTCACTACCCTGCTGGACAGATCCCCTTCTTAGCTCCCCCTCCCGGAGTATATTCTGTCCCCGTCATGGCCACCCTCTCTCTCCCTAACTTGACCTTGGGTATTCCGGTTTGGTACCTTGACTCCCCAGCCGCCACCCCCCCTGGTCACCCCAAACCTTACATGGCTTTGACACCGGTTCAACCGGTCCCCCTCGCTTCCTCCATAGCCAACGTGCCCCCAGCACCTCCACAGGACCCTTCTCCTGCTGAGTCGGCTCCCGGGAAGAAAGGAAAAGCCCGCAAGGGGGCAACAAAAGACCAAACCACCACAACCACCTCGGCTCCTCCCCCACCCTCGAAGCCTTGTGCCTTATGTGATATCATCGGTCATGCCACCCATGCTTGTCCCGAGTTACCCCGTATCCGCCCCATGGTAAAAGTCGCGTTCCCCGACACCACGGTCCCTGAAACTCCCACTCCTGCTTCGACCGTCTCCAAAAACCCCAAGACTCTCCGCACCAACAAGCCTTGTGCTTTGTGCGGTGTCCATGGCCACTACTCCCATCATTGTCCTCACCTGACGCATTACCATGCCTCCCTTGAGGTGATCCGCGAGTATGAGGTTGAACAAAATCAATCCACCTCTCCCATTCTCGCGCAGTATGCTGCAGACCAGCCTGAGGATCCCCCCGCTCCCATCCACATCCCCCCCCCTGATGTCCAGATGACGGAGTCTACAGTCACCATTCTTTACCTATCCTCCTCTGCACAACCTTCGGAGCCTCGCCCGTCTGCAACCTCCCCCGTTGTGTCCCTTGATGCTCGAGATCACTCCACTTGTGTCTCTGTTGACCTTCGCAGCCCGAGTCCTCGCCATGTTTCCGATAGCTCTCATACATCACCTTGTTTGAGTTTTGCTCATCCTGCCCCTTCCCCCCGCCATTTCCGCTCGATGACTTCTGCCCCCTCACGCTGCCGTCCTTTCCTTTCATCCCCTCATGTATTGTCTTGTCACACCACCTTGCGCATCCCCCCGTCCACATCCTTTATCGGTTACGCCGATGGTGCAAGTCGCTACTCAAGGAATCTTGCCTCAGCAGGGTGGGCCATCTTCACCCCCTTGCATGACCTCGTTCTGTCTAACGGGGTATGCATTGGTTCTGCCACCAACAATCAGGCCGAATACGATGCAGTGCGTGGCCTACTAGCTGATGCTTTGCTGCATCGCATTCGCCACCTGCACGTTCGTTTGGATTCTTTGCTTCTTGTCATGCAACTAAATGGTGTTTATCGTGTGCGTAACCCTGTGCTGTTTAGACGCTATTTACGAGTAAAAGTCTTAATACGTGCGTTTGAAACCATAACTTTCAACCATGTACCCAGAGACCAGAATCACTACGTAGATAGTATTGCAAACCATGTTCTATATTGGCATTTATCACACTCAATTCATACAAGACAATAACATTAAATCAACCATCAAAAGACGATGCATATCCATAATATGTGTCGCAAACCATATATTGATGAGTCCATCTACTCTGATACACATGACATGCCCATAGCATGTTCCAAAAAACTGGGGGCACCATACGCCCCCCATACATATACATACGGCATGCCCATAGCATGTTACAAACAAAAACTGGGGGCACCATATGCCCCTCCATACATTCTAGGGGGCACCACCTGCCCCTACATACATCAGAAGGGGCACCATATGCCCCTAATCACTATCTGGAGGCTCCCGGGCCAATGGCTCTGCCCCGGCAGCATGTAGATCCCGCATAGTTTGACCGGCCATCGCCATGCGCCGCATGATACCTCGCCACTCCGAGGGGAGACCAACACATGGCTCTATGTACTGGTCGTCTAAATCCTGCCACCCGTGCTCTGATACTCCGGTCAACAGCTGCTCACATCTACGGCGGATGTCCTCCAGTAGGGCGGCTGCACCATCATTTTTCGATGCTCTCGATCCACTCGGACCCGTAGCTCCAGACGCTGCCGGTCGTCCCATATATCTGGCCGGTTTTACCGGTGCTATATCTGCATACCAAAAGTCCCTGAATCAGTATCATTATTTACTATTCAAAAAACTTTAAACATGCCCATATAAGAATAGCAATTTGTCACTTACCATCGGGCCCCCAAACTCGACCAGCCGGAAGTGGCAAATCCGGATCCCCATAGTAGCTCATCCCACTATAAGGGTAGTCTTCTATGTACAACGGCATCTGATCCCAATGGGCAAAGAACTCCGGTCGAAATGTTCGCCCGACCGCCCCTCCTCCTCCTTTGCAGAGTAGTCGTCCCCAACGACGCATCCTGGGCTCTCTCGGGCCCCCATCTGGAAGCTGCACGCGAGGCCTCAAGGTCGGGATCTTCTCAAAAAAGAAGGCGCACAACAAAGTCCCATATGAGCAATCATGATTCACCTGCCGCTTGCATAGCGACAACTGTCGCTTTAGCGACACCAACATCATTTGGGCCCACCCAAAGTAGGTCCCACTCAACACACTCTCCACTATCATCATCTGCCCACCGGTGATGTGATGGAACGCCTGGGTGCCCAGGATTCGCAGCACAGCTGCGGCCACCGCACGGGTTTCTAGCCTCTCTAGATCCCCGATCGATATCCGAGTCCCCTTGACTTGGAAACCCGGTCGACAATGGCGTTCCACAAACTCCATGATATGCCGCCCCCGCGGCAACACCGGCTGCGTGTCTCCCACTATCCCCAATGGTGGGAGGCCGGTCAGGAAGTACACATCCTGGACCGTCAGTTCGATCCTGTGCCCCTGCACTACAAAGATCTCCTGATCTGGATCCCATTAACTGATAATCCGGGCTAGTAATGGTTCCCCTGCTCTCATCAACGGGTTCTCCACAAACTTGAGAACCCCAAATCTGGCCAATACACGACGGACGCCCTGATCCGCCTGGATCTCTGCCCGAAGTGTTCCCAGATCCCTCTCTCTCCAGTTGACCCGTAACTCTGTTATATCTGCACAAACACATTCTCTTTGTCAGGGTACAGATCGGGCAAACCATAACCACACACAAAAACCCAACTCCCAACCATCAAACAGCACCAAGCCCCCCTCCCCTCCCAGGTCGCAGTTTTCTGCCCATTTCTGGACCAAGTCGCACTTTTTGCCCTCAAACCTGCGTCCTGGGTCGCACTTTTTGCCCCAAAAAGTGCGACCCGGCCGTAGAGAGGAGGGAGGGGCTGTTTCTGGGGTGTTGGGCCCTAAACTGCAAATCTAATCCATCAAAATGCAAGAGCAAGGTTAGGCCTCTTACCTCCAACTGACAGATCTCGAATCCAACGCTCGGTTTGTCCGCTACGTTCGCCGCAAGATTTAGGGCCTTCTCTCCTCTCCACATTCACCACAGCAACAATAGAAAATGAATGATTTTGGAGGGAAAACAGCCTCATTAAAAGAGAACCCCTGTTTCTTCTTTCGACTGCTGCGACCACACCGTAGCCCCGTTCGACGAACCGTCAGCACCGCTAGATAGATCTCACCGAGCTCTCAAATGGGTTTTACTTAGTTTTTGGTAATTTGATACTTCACCCGGACACATTTTTTCCACGAAGGGTCACTTCACCACTCCTTAAAATCGAATTTTCTCACTTACGACACTTGTACTTGGGGCACCACATCGCCCCCTTACTTGTCCATGTTCGTGTTGATTTTCGTCATGAGTGCCCACTTTGTACTCATGTTTCTATGACCCCCCATTGGGGCCTTTACTGTGTGGCAGCACTCTACAGTCGCCCTTGTTTAGAGCATCCAAGTCGAGTCATCATTTCATTCATGGAGTCTATCCTGCGTCCTTTTGCACCCCACTATAGCCCTCCATCCTTCTTTGCTTGGTTCCTCCCTTGTGTCGCATATCATGACCTTCAGTCCCACTGTCCCCTGTCCCTTTCGATATTGTGTCAGTCGCTGCCATGTCATTCATGCCCTTTTATGCTCTAACAAGGGAAGTCGTCCATATGCCACTCCATCCTTCCCCTTTCCACTATCATCATTGGTGTCAGTCTGTCTGTCGCTCTATTGTTCTTCTCTCGTGCCTTAGTTGAGGATCTCTCATTGCCTCACCTACGGCGGACCTCCTTCTGTCGACATCAGCGCATTTATTCCAGAAGCAAGGTCTAGAGGGCGGTGTACCTTGGTTCCAGCTTCCACTCTTGTTCGGTGCCTCGGATCAGGCAGGGGGATCTCTCACTTCCCTTTGACTTGATTACTTCTCCAGCTCCTTTTAGCATGATCGAGATGAGTATACTGGACAGTCCAGTGACCCAGCAGCAGCTCTTGATGATTCCCGGGCGTGTGTGAGATGTCTCAGCCCTCATGAGGGGGTGGCCCTGCAGGTAGCCCCCCACATGCCCGGATGACCTCTTCATTGCAGCCTTTGATGCCGCTCCAGATTTTTATGATGTTGGCCTTAGCCACTTGCAGCACCTCTATGATTTGCATGTATCAGTCAGATTTTGTGAGCCCTTCCCCATTTACAGGGGGCATTTGGGTTGTATTTATCTCATATACTCAGATGATATTGTACTAGTCCTGGCTGTTATCCCAGGCACAGCATGTATGTGAGACTCTTCATTGTATTTTTATCTGGCCTTTGTTTATGCCAGCTGTACTCTATGGTTCGGTCCCTTGTTTACTGGAGACACTATTCTTTTGTACTTTGTCACGGCGGGCATAGGTATGCCTCCCCCGCCGCCTTCAGCACAGGTACCCTCTCATAAAAAGAGACTTGTTGCACCTGCGAGTCTCGTCTCCTTAGGGTCTAGTCCTTCAGCACACTATCTACCTCACACTCCTCTCTCTGACATCCCCTTTCGTTGTCTGGTGATTGTATTCTTACAACGTACTTCGGTCATACGATTTGCTCCTGACACTCGCACGCTGGGGGGCAATCTGTTACACCATTTTTTGGTCATCTCACCTTTTCTTATTAGATGGACCCAAGTACACCATGTAAGACCAGTTTTAACCCAAGTAAAACTGCTTTCACTATGTTAATTAAGGAAACCCCAAAAGGAATAATTAATTAAACCACAATTTAATTATTATTCCCAGTCATGTTTAACCCAAAAACAAAGAAATTAATGAGATACAACCATAGTTATCTTATTATTTTCTAGGAATAATTATTTAAATAATATTCCTTGTTAAATATGACCAAATCAACCACTATTAATTAAATAAATCATTATTTATTTGATTATGTCTCAACCACTTCCTTAAAAGGATAAATAAATCATTTATTTATTTATTCTTCACTAATCAAGGGATTTTGACCCAAGTCAAAGTCCCTTTCCCTCCAACAAATAATAATAAAATATTCCATAGAGGTGGATCTAGATGTGATTAACATTATTTTAATCATGCACCAAGATCTAGAAGGACCCAATATTTTGTTATAAATAGGAGGGTTTTCCCCATCATTCTTCACCTTTTGTTGCATATTAGATCACTCTGGATCTATACACTTGGTCTCATTTCTGCCATTTTGCTTCCATTGAGCTCTACCTTCTACATTGGGTTTTTCTACATCTACAAGAGAGAGAAAGCTTAGATCTGAAGTGCTGAGGACTACAAAGAACCCATCCCATTGAGGAGATCTGGATACACCTTCTTGTTTTCCTCCCAGGTGCCCTGTAATATAAAAATTCATTCAAAAATCATGTTCTTGTCTTGTCTGTTGGATGCATGGAGCAAACTCTTTACTTTACTGCTTAATGTCTTTCCATTTATAGATCTGTTTGTTGCAGCACTTTAACTACTAATTGCAGATCTGAAGATGTTTTGCAGCCATTATTGTTGTTAGGGCTATTAGTTATGCGTAGCTAAAGTGGTTCTTTTTCGTACACTTCGACGAAGAATTCATACTAACACTTGTACTCTGAAGGATTCCTGGACTACATTTACGTTTATGCACTTTGTTGAACTCAAACCTGGTCTTCTAATTGTTCATGAAGGAAGTGATGTAACTAAGTATTTTATTAGAAGAAGATATGCATTTATCCATGCAAATTATTACATTGATATCATTGCAGTTGAAGTTGATCCTGCACTTGAACCCTCCAGTTCATGGGGATCGAATTGTGGGAAACATTGTTGGTAATTTTACTCTGTTTAAAGAATGGAAGTCAGAAATGAGTAAGGTAGCAGCTCTATGATGATATTTCTGCAAAGGATAAGAATAGGAAAAATTGATCTTTTGTTCTTAGACAGATTGGCGTTCTTGTGGCCTACATCTAACAATAATTTCCATACTACCTCTACACATTATGTTGTCTCATTTGAGAGTTCATACTCTCTATCAAAGTTAATGGACAACGTTGACGGTAAAATCTAGCAAAGGAGCATTCTTGGATGCATAGAAAACCAGCATGAAATTCTATGTGTGCATCGTGGCCATAAACTTAATGTATTTCACATCATGCCATATCCCTTAGGGAACATCTCGAGCTCAATCATTTTAATGTAAACTTATCGCATAAGGTGCATCGTGGGCTTATTAATGTGGTCATACAGGACAATATCAGAGTTTCAGCATTGTGGTTAAAAATGACGGTAATGTTATCTTGCGTCTCCAGCTATGAAGTCAATGGTTGAATTAAGATGCACTCAGGACGGGGAAGTATGATGGCACAACTTGTGAGATGTTGTAGGTAGCTGAAGCCTTCATTGACAAGGCTTATCACCCAACTGTAGTGTGATCTAGACCAGCACGTCATTTCAAACTGGGAGTAAAAGAACAACATCGAATTTATTTCGTTATACTCGTCATGCAGAAGTAAACAAACTCGTGCTTATCTTTATAGAAGAAGTTCAGTCAAATCGAACTTTCCAGCAACAACATCATCCCAAGGAAAGGAATAATTTCCCTATTTTGACAATCAGTTGCCAAACTAATTTTATTTCCGGAAAATTATTAAAACCAATAATCTCCTGTATTTTAATTGGCTAAATTAAAAGCCCCAATTTGTAAATATGATGTATATATAAGTTGTTGTGAGCAAACAAAGATTTAATCAATTTGGACAAATAGGGATTAGGAAATCGATCGAGCAGAGACAGTGCGCATGAAAGGAGCACGCAGAAAGGAAGAGGAGTTTTCCCAATGTAGCATCACACGTTTACCATCTGTGGTTCACTCCTCGTCTTGTTGGAGCTAAGAGTGTTGTCTGCTTGATGTAAAACATTGTGTTTTTAAGAATTAATTAAAGAATATTCATCCATTCTCTGTTTATTTAATTGCTACATCTAATGATTTTAATTTTTGTGTAAACCAAGTCACTCATAGAGGGTGCGAGCTAGCTAGGTTGGCCACCAGCCCAACTCGACACCGCTCTCCATCTCTTAATATTAAATAGCATTCAACTTATTAATTAATGACTGAAGTCATTCAATTAATTTCGGTCTCTTTCCTCCTTTAAATTGGCATTATTTAATTTGCTACAATGTTTTCCTTTCAGCTCTAAAATTAATTTGATTTGTTGCATTGAAGAAGTTGTGCTTGCACTTAAAACATTTCTGCATTTCGAATAAGATTGCGTCCCTTCTGAGCTGTAACGTGCATTGATCCAAATCCATCTAAATTCTATTCCAGAACATGTACATAATTTCAGGAAGCAGCAATGACATATAAATCGTTGTTATCTAAAAGCCATGATGGAAATTACGTTACGTCGAAAATGATAAAACTTATTTTCCATTAAGCTTCTGGACAATTTTATAAGTTCAATCTTTGGGGACAAGGAGGGAGAGATATTAATATTAAATCAATTTATTTTATAAGCTCATTTACATAGTGAATTTATTTTCCATGATGTTAATGCTTTAAGGTTAACTTCACAAGCAGAATTAGTGCAAGCAGAAGTAGTGCAGGCAGAATGGTTTCGAATTTCTTTTGAGTTTATTCCAGCATTTACAGTCTTTTGATATTGTGTCGACACTGCTTGATTTCCAATTATTATTTCCTTTCTATTTGCTCAGAATTTTCTTCCGCATTGATAATACATGATTGCCTTTTATTTCCTATGATTTAATTGTTTGGATTGGTTTTTTCTTGAATTATATTTTAGTGCAAGATTTCATTTATTAATGCGCAAGATAGACTAGAGTTTCATTTGCAGGTTGCTAAGGGATTTCTCTGGCATTTCCATTGTTTCGTCTCGAAGTTCACGAAATATCCAGATTGACAAATTAAATGTTGGTACATTTATAGACCCTATACTGCAACCAACATGCTCAGCAAGACATGGAGGTGGGCTAGCAAGTATAAATTTTTTAGGAAGAGTGAAGTTTTATGACTAGGGCTACCATCAGTGAGTGAATTTTTTACATGACCTAATGGAATGATTAAAAACTTCTGAGTGGGACTCCTAAAATGATATGAAAAGAGTATTTTTTATCATTGATGGTAGTATGATATGAAAAGAGTATTTTTTATCAATGTATGGATTAGATAGATGAGTACCTTGCGACTGGTGAAAAAGTCTCATCATAGTCAATCCCATCCACCTGAGAGAACCCTCTAGCCACAAATCTAGCCTTGTGCTTCTCCACACTCCCATCTGCTACCTACTTCGCCTTGTAGACCCACCTGGATCCTACAACTGGCTTCCCCACTAGTCTTGGAACAACTTCCCATGCACTCTTTCTGATAATGGAGGCATACTCTTCAATCATGGCATCAACCCACATTGTTTGTTGCATTTCTTCCTCAAAAGAGGATGGTTCTATCTCAATACCTTCACTCATAAGAGCCATGTATCCAGTGTACCACTTTGGGGACCTTGTCTTCCTGCGTTGTGATGTGGGTGCTCCCACATTCTCTCTCGCATCTAGAAACAATCTATCATCCTCTATGGTGCGCTTCCTTCCATCTCTCATGGATGGATCTACATGAGTGGTTTATACCACTCTATATTCCTCTACTTGTGGTTGCTACACATATTGAGGTTCTTCTTATGGAGCCAAGAGCTCTTCAACTACATGCAACTCAAGCTCCCTCTCAAGGGAAGTTCGCATGGCTTTCTCTTCATTGAATTTCACATCTCTTCTGACCATTGTCATCCTGTGTGCTGGCAAGTGCACCCGATAGTTGTGAGGTGTATCAGTGTACCCCACAAATATCCCCAACTATGTTGTTGGCTCTAGCTTATTCCTAGCATATTTGGTTACATGGTAAAAAATATATGAACCAAAAATTTTGAAATACAACAAATTTGATCTCTTACCTAAAAAATAATCCTCTGGTGTACTCATCCCAAGTATCCGATGAGGACTTATATTTTACACAAATACTATTGTATTGCATGCTTCTGCCCACAGATGCAACGGTAGGCCCTAATCATGCAACATAGCTGGTGCTACTCCCACAATAGTTATGCTCTTTCTTTCTGCAACCCCATTCTGTTTTGGGCTATGAGGTGTTATAAATTCTCTTAAAATTCCTTTTGAGGCGCATAAGTTCTTGAATTTTCTAGAGATGTATTCTCCGCCATTGTTGCTCCTCATAGCCTTCACCTTCATCCCTGTATGTTTCTCGACAAGTTCCTTGAACTCACAAAACTTGGAGAACGTATGATCTTTCTTTTACATTAAGAAAATCCAACAATTTCTTGAAAAATCATCAACAAAAATCACATAATACATGTGCTTTGTTGTGGAAGCTATCAAGAACGGTCCACACTCGTCTGAGTGAACTCTCTCAAGGATCTCCTTAGCTCATTTTTCCTTATCGTGAAAGGTGACTTTGGTATACTTCGCCAATGTACACCATTTTCATGTATCTCTATTCGCAAGTTCACCCTTTGGAAGTCTTGTAGAAATTTGATGCATGATCTTCAAAGTGTCGTGGTTTAGATGGCCCAACTTCCTATGCCATAACTCATCGATGTCTCATCTCTCCACCTTCTCTTCTTTCATGCTCAAGGCAGCACAATCTTCTACATCCAATTTTTAGAGGTTCTTTACTCAAACCCCAATATTTTTAACCTATCCCATGCCTTTGTGACAAAGGAACGTCTTTCCTTCACATAAGATCACATTATATCCACGATCTTCCAACATAGCAACTTAAACCAAATACTTCTTTAAACCGGGAACATACATGACATCTTTTAATGTGAGTGGATTACCTAAATCCCTCTAAAAGGTAATTGTACCTACACCGGTAGTGTTATACCTCTCATCGTCACCCATCTCAACGTGCATATGGAGATCCTTCTCCTCCAATCTATTGAACAATTCTTTGTTGTCGGTAATATGGAATGATGCTCCACTATCCAAGTACCACATGAAACCCATCATCGATGACACCGTGCATGCGATGAGAGTGAAATCCAACTCGAACTGTGAAGCAAGTGCTTCACCTTCTGCTCCTCCTGAGGCCTTCTTATTGGTCTGTTGTAGCCGCTACAACAACACCCAAAATTTTGGGTATATTCGAAATTTCGGGTCCCCCTCTGCTCGCTTAGTCGTTAAAGTCTTTCACCCGACCTACAGTGAGTGACATCACAGTGACCTATCCCCAACCCCTCATGAGCTTTCTCACCATCATGATCAAATGTTGTTGCCGCAATCACGCCATGTGTGGGAGGGATCATCCAGCATATGCTCGAATAGGAAATTTTCTGTGCATTGAGGATGTACATTAGCAGCCCTCTCGCCATGGGTCATTAAGCATGTTTTTTGAATACTTCTCTTAAGCTCGTTAGTCTCATATGTTTTATCTAGGGACACCATTATCAAAGAGTAAACTAATTAATGTTATAATGTTTCATACAGGTCAATCCCACGGATGATACACCCAAAATGTCATCACCACACTGATGAGAAGGATAAGAGTAGTGCGAGCTTAAACATGAGAAGTGGAGGACATCTATCACATGTACGCAGGAAATAAGACTGCACCAGTCAAGGGAACTTTCGGTCACAATGGGACTTGGGAAAACATTGCAGGCTATAAGTTTGTTGGCTTACTTGAAAGATCAACGGAAATGCCCATGGCCCCTTTTGGTGTTGTGTCCATTAAAGTTGCGACCTTGACTCAAGGTGACAATACCTCTGGATGTAGCAAACAGTTCAAGCTGCTAAGATATATTGTGCATGCATACATGCTTCAGTGTACAAAAGCTTTACTTGTCAAGAATGGAACTCTTACATTGCCACCACTATCTGGGGTTACAGTACTGGCTCCATTGGTCCCACTTCAAAAGAAAATTTATGTATTTGTATTGCATCAAGAGTTGCCCAGCTTCAAACAAGTGGTTTAGGCACTCAACATCAATCTTTACAAAATATTGTGGTACAACTGCGAAAGACATGCAGCCATTCTTATCTTTTCAATGGTGTGGAGCCAGAGCCATTTGAAGAAGGTGAACACTTAGTTCAGGCGAGTGGAAATCTCATCATCTTGGACATTCTGCTTGAGAAGCTACATAGTCAAGGACATCGTGTTTTGATTTCTTCTCAAATGACGCAGACAATAGAAAATTTTCAGGATTACTTAGAGCTACGAAGGTATTCTTATGAGCGTCTTGATGGATCAGTAAGAGCAGAAGAGCATTTTGCAGTTGTGCAAAGCTTTGGTGGCAAAGCATCAACACTGCCAGAGTCAAGTGACATCAGAAAGGCCAATGATGATACTCGGGAAGCATTTGTATTTTAATATCTACTCGATCTGGTGCTACTGGTTTGAATCTTGTAGGAGCTGATACTGTCATTTTCTATGAGCAGCACTGGAATCCACAAGTTGACAAGCACGCATTACAGCGTGCTCATCGCATTGGTCAGCTGCATCATTTTTTGGCAATAAGCATTGCAACAGAAAACACAGTTGAGGAGGTGATTATGCAAAGGGCCAACAAAAAATTGCAGCTTAGTCACAATTTTATTGGCCATGATGATGTCGATCCAGAAGCACATAGATCAGACAGTATAGCAGGTGGTGATTTGAGGTCCATAATAATTTATGGCCTGCACAAATTTGACCCATCATGACAACATAGAAGGAAGCTCTTGGTTGTAAGTCTTTAGCTGTTCAAGGTACATCTGAGAGTCTAAGTGTTGTACCAAAGTCAGATAATGGCGAAGTAAATTTTGTCTTTGGAGATTGTACAAATCCTATAAAAGGCCATTCTTCTTAACCGACAATAATTTTGAGTTGTGTTGACAACTCTGGAAAATTGGGGAAGGGAAGCAATGTTTGTTAAGCCTAAGCTACATGGCGGGCGCACTTTCGATGGACCAAGGTGACATTTCAAAACATTAAGCTAGGGCGCAAACACAGATTGTTTCCAAACCATATAAGATTGGAGGAGCGAAATCATATAAAAACTATACGAAGGACATTACAATTGGGCTCAAATACTTTTATGCCGAAGTTTTTTAAAAGGTTTGGAACAGATATATATATTTGGTGGTCCAAAGTCGTGTTTGCACTTGGCAGCGAATATTATAATAACTATGGTGCGATGTATGACAATCTACAACCATGTTTTAAGCGGTGCAAGAACATATGATTTTCAAACCATGTGAGATGGTGGAGCGAAACTACGTGGACACGTGACAAATGGGCATAAACGTTTCGATTGGCTCAAATATTTTATGTCGAAGTTTTAGTCCATGTTAAAACCTGTGGAGCGGACATATATATATAATGGTCAAAATTTATGTTCAAAACATGGAGCGGAAGGTCATGACAAACCTAGAATGGCAGCAAAAATATTATAATAACTCTGGTGCGATAATAGTCAAAAGGGACCAGAGTTGTACGATATGCATGGTCGTAAACCGTTTTTAAATCAGAACACGTAGATTCAACGGTGATTTTGTGGCATGGGCCACTTAATTACGTGGCCATATAACCATGAGATTATTTGAACACAAAGCGGAACATTGTAACAAGTCTACAGTGGGAATGTATAATAGCTACAGCGCAATAACAGTCAAACGAAAGGCAGAGTTGTAAAATCACGATCCATAACTCAGGTTGTAAACGATGCAGAGTTACAGCTTTGCTGGAGGGGGTTACAAAATGCACGGTTGTAAAATCATTTTTCTAATCAGATAACGCGGATTTTGTGGTGATTTTGTGGCACGGGCCACTTAAATAACGCGGGCATATGCTGTAATCAGCGCCATTTGAGCAACGTATCATTTTTTGCTTCCAGCAATTTAAGCAATGTATCAAATGCGCTAAGGTAACGCATATTATTCTGCGCTCGGAAATTGTGGGTTCTGTCATAGGTCGCTGGATATTAGCTGTGTAATAAAGCGAAGGATTTTGTTAATGTTAAAGCTCCAGTAGAGACATGATGTGCTCTCGCATAAAGTTCAAGGGGCCGTTTGTTCACTTTCTGACACTGCAGAAGATGTTCATCGAATGCATGGTAGCTGCGCGATCTGCATGGAGGGCACACAAGTATCCAAATCGCAGCAGAGGCGTTATCAGTGCCGGTGGCTCAAAGATCATTGTAACCAACGTTTAAAATGAAGCATGAGCTGATCTTCGCAAATTTTCTCATTTCGAGCATGGTATGGCCAACGCGATATGCTTCATACTACCTTGTTGTAATGTTTCATATAAATCCTTATATGCACCTCAGGAAGGAGTATGTTTTTATTTTGTGAACTGTTTATGAACTCGCGCGATGAAATCTTGGTTCACGCCACCGTTGTGTCCTTCACAGGCCTTGTTTGGCTACATATCGAAGGAGCATGAATTGCATTGCACGAGAGAAAAGGCTACCTGAATCGAGTTGTCAGACATGGCTACTCAAACAGGTCGCAGTCCAAGTCCTCTTTTCATCATCCAAAATAAAAGAACGTGACTCCATCAAGGACGCAATGGGTCGCTGAATCGCAAATCCATGAGGAAAATAAAAAATGCGACTTGGTGGTGGTGGCGACCCTGCGACCCGTTTGATGGTCGCATCTCATGTGAAGAACGAAGTCGCGCAACCCCTTTGAGTCGCTGAGTCGCAGATCTATGGAGCCAATAAAGGATGCGACTTGGTGATAGTAGCGACCCTGCGACCTATAAATCTCATGCTTCGTGCGTGCACATCGAGAGAGCCTCCCAATGGTGTCTAGGGGAGGAGCATGACGGGTGGTATCAACATGCTTCCAAGAACATCAAAAGGGTCAACTGGCTAACTCGTGGAAACATTTCATGAGCGTCTTACTTCTCTTGCCAAAGGTCCCTGATGCGAGATCAAGAAGCCAAGGTGTTGCTGCCCAGTTTCAATATAGGGTCATGAGAAGGGGCTACACGAAAACCTTTGCTCCCTAATCCCCAAGGAAAATTTAGAGAACAGTTTTATTTCTGATAATAAGAAAAAGGGCACCAGTAGCTTCAAAGCTGGTGAGTCGAGAACTCCAGGTGGCACCTGCGTTGGCCAAATAAACCCTAATTTGAATTACGTTGCATTATAACGGGAGCTGAGTGAAATGTTAACCCTAAACCACTGTGGTCATGGAAGAAGCGGTGTTCCATAAAATGGTAACAACTACCAAAACAAGTTAAACTACAGATCTACATTTGGCACTCAGTCCATAGCCATACCAACGGAAATTATAGTGATTGAAGAGGCACAGAGATGGCCTACACATGCCATTCTCTCTGATGACAAAGTCTTGACCACACAGGGGTCTAAATTCATTGTTTTCACTCTTGCAAATTAATTAAAATGCCCTTAGAATTCTTATTATTCAGTCATGAAGACATGTGACCTATGTTATTTTATTGCAGGAAGAACCTTTCGGTTTGCACAAAGAGCCAAGGTTTTCCCCAGCAAACAAGGGGACCTTTTCAAAACAAGTAGATTCTCACGAATCTCCAAATAACCTGGCCACGTCCACCGAAAGAAGCCCACAAGTAGCTAATCTGCCCAAGGTCGCAGGTCACATATCTGCCCAAGGTTGCAGGTTGCATATTTGCCGAGGTCGCAGGTTGCGGATGGTCCGAGGTCACAGGATGCATGTCTGCCAAGGTCGCAGGTCGCAAATTTCCTCAGGTCGCCAGGTCGCGAAGTCGTGTTCCATGCCAAGCGCTCGACGATGCGACCCAGCGACTGGGTCCCGAGGTCGCAAAATTCAGGAAGGTCGCAGGTCGCAAATTTATCAAGGTCGCAAGTCGCAGATTGCTGAGGGTCACAAGTCGCAAGATCCAGTCAAGTCGCAAGGTCGCATCAGTGGCTCAGGTCGCAAGTCGCAGAATAGACTGGGTCACAAGGCAGCCCAACGGTCAGGAAGATGAAAAGTCAAGGAAGCCCAAAAGACAAGCTTTGCTCTATAAATATCTCCTTCGGAAACTTGTAAAGGACCTTTGTTTTGGGACTCGAGTTGAGTACATTGTATTACCAGGGGATTATACATTTGAGCATGAATACAAGCATTTTGAAAAATCCCTTTTTGGATCTGGTGTTGTCATATGTATGAGCGTTATTGAGTATTATATTTTCAGTTTCTGAACATCTTTAGATTAAGGGAACTGTATCTTCAATTCATATCACAATTGCATAACAGTTTGCTGAGTATGTTAATGGTGGTAGAGTTCATTTCACTTTCTTAATGAACGCTGATGGCTTTGTTTATTAGAATTTGTGTTATCATTTAAAACTTTTAGGAAGTGAAGGGTGTTCTTTCCATGAGGAATTGTTTCTTTTGTGGTCAGAACAGTTTACGAGCATGACCCTAATGAAGTGTTGTTAACAACACTTCCTTCGGTCTTCATGCTTTAATATTTCCTCTTGCTACTCATAGTGTTATATGTACATTTAATGCATCAATAATATGTCTTGTATCATTTTATTAGGTGTGTATCCACTGTTTTATAGAGTTTAAGCGAGACCCAAAGGAAGGAGAAATCAGCGGTAGCCGAACCCACACCCCGGACGGGATCCCTATTCCAAACGGTTCAAGGTCTAATTGGGACCTTTTACCGGGGAGATCCCCTGCTGTTGGCCGGACATATTTTCCCATCAACAGATTTGGCGCTAGAAGGAGGACCAGATGAAAAGTTGAGCCCTTAGAGCCTGCAATTAATCTCATATCTATAATGGCTCATTCCCAAATCATTCTCCTGAGATGTTTGTCGGAGTTTTATGAGCCTCGATGTCTCATCCCCGATGAACTTATGTATCACTTATCTCAATTAAAATTTGATGGTGAAAACGGAGTGTCCATAACCCAACACCTTTTAGATTTCTATGAATTTGGTGAGTGCTACGAAATTGAAAATGAAGGTTTGATTTGTTTGATTTTCTTCCTCACCCTCGAAGGTTGCGCTAAGCAATGGTGCCGCACATTGCTGGAAGCTTCCATCCATTCGTTTGAACAACTCGCCAGTGAATTACAACAAGCTTTTCACAGGTACGATTTTCAAAGTGTATTGATAAAGCTAAATGACATCAGAATGGAACATCAGGAACCTCTAGATGAATTTTCTATCAGATTTGTTCATTATTTTTTTGAGTTCCCTGAAAAGGATGTCGATTGGGAGTTGTTAAGTGAACAGTTCAGCTATGTGATTCTCATTTCCCTTGAACAATTTCAGTTAGTAACCCAGCCAAAGCCTAGTGTTCCCTATGACGACCCGCAAGTCAACGGCTGTCCAGACTTTGTCCCTAATGCTTCCTTGTCCATCTCCCCCAGCCCAGACCACATTCAGGCCTCCGAGGAGAGTATTTCTATTTGTGACATTCTCGCTTCTCCTCTTGAGTTGTCGGGTAGTGGAGTTGTGACCTCGAAAGTTCTTAGCAATGATGGATGGGTGCATGAGGATAAATCCTATTGTACTACCTTTGAATCTTTCACGCACCATGTCAAATCAGAGTTTGAAAACCATAGTGGCTCATTATCTCTCCCAGTTCATGAAACCTACCTCGAGCCCACTCGATGTCTCCCTGGACACAGTCCTAAATCTGATTCGCATACTGCTTATGAATCGACTCCTATCCCGAATGAAGTCGATTCCCTTACAGGGCCTGCCAGATCATTGTTTTCTCTGAATGACACGAATGCATGTGTTGGAAAGCCTTGTATGGTTAACGCCCCTACGACTCAATCTGTTCGTTCATTATTCCCCAATTTATTTCACGATCCCGCCACACCAGTAATTTCTTCGAGACATTCAAAATTTCCTTATACTGGTATTGGCGATAATCATAAGCACACAGATGGTGTTTCACAATCACAGTTCAAAATCGATGAATCTTTTAGATCTGATCTTTCTCACTCGGAATCTTTAGACAGCCATAGGAGCGATTTCTTGTCTTGGCAACCTCAAGATGTCCTCTTTATTGATCCATCCCAGTCGATAACTCCTAAGGAGCCCAACATGCCAGGTACCCAGCTTAATCAAATCAATCGTTACAGCGATCACTGCTTGTCTGAAAGCATATTCACTAATACTGCTAAGGACTGTCACTCGTATCTTGTTTCTGACCATATGGAGACACCTAAATTCGATAATCTACTTTGGGAAGATTCGAGTACCCATCGGAAAGTCGAAGCGCTTCAGATTCTGCCAACTGTTGCCCCAGGTTCTTCCGATCATAACGAGACCCCTCAAACAACTCCAACTAGGGTTTCTCAAATTAGGGTTTCTGCTCTTAGATACACAAGCATCTATGACTCGCCTGGCACACGCTCAGTGTTTCCATTCCATGAAACTGATTATTCTCAACACCAGGATGAGGTTTCCGTTTGGTTCAACGGATCCTATTCGGTGGATGTGCCTACAAATAGGCAATGGCTCACCCAGCGCCCATCAGACCTAGGCTTGTGCATGAATAGATGCGTGTCATTTATAAATGTTGAGTTTCAAGAACATATTGATGTGTATCAAGATGAGAGTGGAATTCAGCTTGCACAATCTATTCTGGCATGTTCTTTGGTAAGTATCCATGATCTGCTTGCTGTTGCACCTGCTCTTCAGGTAATTTTTGTTGTTTCTGCACTCTTTTGGATGCTAGCTCTGATCTCGAGCATTGTTGTTATTGCAGGATGGGAACTAAGGCGGTGGCTGCACTGGAAAGCTGATTTCGCATAACCCGACCGCCTCATGGGTTAAGCTAGGATTTTAGGTGTAGGCTAGCTAGGATCTGCTAATAAATTTTTGTTTGTCAAGTAATTCATTAGGTTTACTTGCCAAGGTTTTACTTCATGGTTTAGAATTATGCTTGTTGTATTTTCTTGCGTTCTGTAGTTTTATGCATTAAAAAGTTCCATTTATTTTTTGCGTGCATGCTTTTTTAGTTTCCCTATTGCTGCATAATGTTCAGATAATCACTGCATGTGCTTTGTCTTGTCTCTCCACCTCCAACTATTGGATGATCCCTCCCACACATGGCGTTGCATTGCATCTTGAGCCTCGTTATTACACTTTCTTCCCCTCATCATTTCCACAGGTTGTTGATATAGCATTGAAAATATTCCACATATCACCTACCACTACATGAGCCCTCATTGAAACCCTACCACCTTGCGGTCTTGTTTTGCCCCGATTGCTGAAATAGTAACCCCATTGTTTGCATGAGGTTGTGGTGGCTAGCTCAAGAGGCAGCTTTCTCTTAGGACAAGTCATCAAAGTCGCGTTCTCAACAAGATGCCTATGAGTCTAAACTTATTTAGCCGGGGAGATACGAGTCGGTTGCTTGTGGGAGACCTAATGAGTTTGAATGGCCTATACCCGTAACCTAAGCCTTGTACCCAGCATAGTCTTGGACATCTTAACGATCTGTTTTGCACATTTCGCCTATTGTGGTGAATGGGATGTGAAGGTTTGGCACAAGGGCAAACCCAAATCAGGATATCTTCCAGTTTCTGTAAAACAAGAAACAACCTCCCTTGCTCGTAAAATAAGTCGGGATCCCTCATCTGCCCATGAAAAATAAGTGCCACGAGCACATGAAAATAAGTGTTGCAAGCACATGAAACAAATAAGGGTAAAGGATCAAGAAAGGCTTCTTGCGCAGAGAGATAATGCAACGACTCCGCCGGGGTACTGACCAGGCTCGCTGGCAGCGGAGCAACGCCTGTGATTTCTTGAAGTGACTTTGCCGGGGTACTGTCCAGGCCTGCTGGAAGCGAAGAAACACCAGAAAATTACTTTAAAATCCTGAGAATAATAAACTCGTTGCCTTGCTCTTAAAATCATCAACAAGATACTAGCGTCTGTGAGTTTTCTCTTCGATGTGTTCTAATTAGCGAGACCTAGTCGAGGCACAAGGACTGGGCATACCTGTAAAGACCAAAGTAATTCAAAGGGTCCCCACAGAACTTGTTCAATATTCCCTTGCATCACTATCTTGGCTTAGACTTTTGTTGTGACGTCAACAGAGATGCTGGATTCTACCAGTGGTTCACCATTTGTTGTAGCCGCTACAACACCACCCAAAATTTTTGGTATATTCGAAATTTCGGGTCCCCCTCTGCTCGCTTAGTCGTTAAAGTCTTTCACCCAACCTGCAGTCAATGACATCCCAGTGACCTATCCCCAACCCCTCATGAGCTTTCTCACCATCATGATCAGATGTTTTTGCCGCAATCACGCCATGTGTGGGAGGGATCATCCAGCATATGCTCGAATAGGAACTTTTATGTGCATTAAGGATGTACATTAGCAGCCCTCTCACCATGGGTCATTAAGCATGTTTTTTTAATACTTCTCTTAAGCTTGTTAGTCTCATATGTTTTATCTAGGGACACCATTATAAAAGAGTAAACTAATTAATGTTATAATGTTTCATACAGGTCAATCCCACGGATGATACACCCAAAATGTCATCACCACACCGATGAGAAGGATAAGAGTAGTGTGAGATGAAACATGAGAAGTGGAGGACATCTATCGCATGTACGCAGGAAATAAGACTGCGCCAGTCAAGGGAAATTTCGGTCACAATGGGACTTGGGAAAACATTGCAGGCTATAATTTTGTTGGCTTACTTGAAAGATCAACGGAAATTCCCATTGCCCCTTTTGGTGTTGTGTCCATTAAAGTTGCGACCTTGACTCAAGGTGAAAATACCTCTGGATGTAGCAAACAGTTCAAGCTGCTAAGATATATTGTGCATGCATACATGCTTCGGCGTACAAAAGCTTTACTTGTCAAGAATGGAACTCTTACATTTCCACCACTGTCTGGGGTTACAATACTAGCTCCATTGGTCCCACTTCAAAAGAAAATTTATGTATCTGTATTGCATCAAGAGTTTCCCAGCTTCAAACAAGTGGTTCAGGCACTCAGCATCAATCTTTACAAAATATTGTGGTACAACTGCGAAAGACATGCAGCCATTCTTATCTTTTCAATGGTGTGGAGCCAGAGCCATTTGAAGAAGGTGAACACTTAGTTCAGGCGAGTGGAAAGCTCATCATCTTGGACATTCTTCTTGAGAAGCTGCATATTCAAGGACATCGTGTCTTGATTTCTATCTAAAATGACGTAGACAATACACATTCTTCAAGATTACTTAGAGCTACGAAGGTATTCTTATGAGTGTCTTGATGGATCAGTAAGAGCAGAAGAGCGTTTTGCAGCTGTGCAAAGCTTTGGTGGCAAAGCATAAACACTGCCAGAGTCAAGTGACATCAGAAAGGCCAATGATGATACTCGTGAAGCTTTTTTATTTTAATATCTACTCGATCTGGTGGTGCTGGTTTGAATCTTGCAGGAGCTGATATTGTCATTTTCTATGAGCAGCACTGGAATCCACAAGTTGACAAGCAAGCATTACAGCGTGCTCATCGCATTGGTCAGCTGCATCATGTTTTAGCAATAAGCATTGCAACAGAAAACACAGTTGAGGAGGTGATTATGCAAAGGGCCAACAGAAAATTGCAGCTTAGTCACAATGTTATTGGCCATGATGATTTCGATCCAGAAGCACATAGATCAGACATTATAGCAGGTGGTGATTTGAGGTCCATAATAATTTATGGCCTACACAAATTTGACCCATCATGACAACATAGAAGAAAGCTCTTGGTTATAAGTATTTAGCTGTTCAAAGTACATCTAAGAGTCTGAGTGTTGTACCAAAGTCAAATAATGGCGAAGTACATTTTGTCTTTGGAGATTGTACAAATCCTATAAAAGGCCATTCTTCTGAACCGACAATAATTTTGAGTTGTGTTGACAACTCTGGCAAATTGGGGAAGGGAAGCAATGTTTGTTAAGCCTAAGCTACATGGCGGGCGCACTTTCGATGGACCAAGGTGACATTTTGAAACATTAAGCTAGGGCGCAAACACATATGGTTTCCAAACTATATCAGATTGGAGGAGCGAAATCATATAAAAACTATACGAAGGACATTACAATTAGGCTCAAATACTTTTATGCCGAAGTTTTTTAAAAGGTTTGGAACAGATATATATATTTGGTGGTCCAAATTCGTGTTTTCACATGGCAGCGAATATTATAATAACTATGGTGTGATGTATGACAATCTACAACCATGTTTTAAGCGGTGCAAGAACATATGATTTTCAAACCATGTGAGATGGTGGAGCAAACTACATGGACATGTGACAAATGGGCGTAAACGTTTCGATTGGCTCAAATATTTTAAGCTGAAGTTTTAGTCCATGTTAAAACCTGTGGAGCGGACATATATATATAATAGCCAAAATTTATGTTCAAAACATGGAGCAGAAGGTCATGACAAACCTAGAATGGCAGCCAAAATATTATAATAACTCTGGTGCGATAATAGTCAAAAGGGACCAGAGTTGTACGATATGCATGGTCGTAAACCGTTTTTAAATCAGAACACGTAGATTCAACGGTGATTTTGTAGCATGGGCCACTTAATTACGTGGCCATATAACCATGATATTATTTGAACACAAAGCGGAACATTGTAACAATTCTACAGTGGGAATGTATAATAGCTACAGCGCAATAACAGTCAAACGAAAGGCAGAGTTGTAAAATCACAATCCATAACTCAGGTTGTAAATGATGCAGAGTTACAGCTTTGCTGGAGGGGGTTACAAAATGCACGGTTGTAAAAACATTTTTCTAATCAGAGAACGCGGATTTTGTGGTGATTTTGTGTCACGGGCCACTTAAATAACGCGGGCATATGTTGTAATCAGCGCCATTTGAGCAACATATCATTTGTTACTTCCAGCAATTTAAGCAACGTATCAAATGTGCTAAGGTAACGCATATTATTCTGCGCTCGGAAATCATGGGTTCTTTCACAGGTCACTGGATATTAGCTGTGTAATAAAGCGAAGGATTTTGTTAACGTTAAAGCTCCAGCAGAGACATGATGTGCTCTCGCATAAAGTTCAAGGGGCCGTTTGTTCACTTTCTGACACTACAGAAGATGTTCATCGAATGCAAGGTAGCTGCGCGGTCTGCATGGAGGGCACACAGGTATCCAAATCGCAGCAGAGGCGTTATCAGTGCCGGTGGCTCAGAGATCATTGTAACCAACGTTTAAAATGAAGCATGAGCTGATCTTCGCATATTTTCTCATTTCGAGCATGGTATGGCCAACGCGATATGCTTCATAATACCTCATTATAATGTTTCATATAAATCCTTATATGCACCTCAGGAAGGAGTATGTTTTTCTTTTGCGAACTGTTTATGAACTAGCGCGATGAAATCTTGGTTCACGCCACCGTTGTGTCCTTCACGGGCCTTGTTTGGCTACATATCGAAGGAGCATGAATTACATTGCACGAGAGAAAAGGCTACCTGAATCGAGCTGTCAGACATGGCTCCTCAAACAGGTCGCAATCCAATTCCTCTTTTCATCATCCAAAATAAAAGAACGCGACTCCAGCAAGGACGCAATGGGTCGCTAAGTCGCAGATCCATGAGGAAAATAAAAAATGTGACTTGGTGGTGGTGGCGACCCTGCGACCCGTTTGATGGTCACATCTCATGTGAAGAATGAATTCGCGCGACCCCTTTGAGTCACTGAGTCGCAGATCTATGGAGCTAATAAAGGATGCGACTTGGTGATAGTAGCGACCCTGCGACCTATAAATCTCATGCTTTGTGCATGCACATCAAGAGAGCCTCCCAATGGTGTCTGGGGGAGGAGAATGACGGGTGGCATCAACATGCTTCCAAGAACATAAAAAGGGTCAACTGGATAGCTCGTGGGAAGATTTCACTAGCATCTTACTTCTCTTGCCAAAGGTCCCTGATGCGAGATCAAGAAGCCAAGGTGTTGCTGCCCAGTTTCAATACAGGGTCACGAGAAGGGGCTGCACGAAAACCTTTGCTCCCTAATCCCCAAGGAAAATTTAGAGAACAATTTTATTTCTGATAATAAGAACAAGGGCACCAGTAGCTTCAAAGCTGGTGAGTCGAGAACTCCAGGTTGCACCTGCGTTGGCCAAATAAACCCCAGTTTAAACTACGTTGCATTATAACGGGAACTGAGTGCAATGTTAACCCTAAACCACTGTGGTCATGGAAGAAGCGATGTTCCATAAAATGGTAACAACTACCAAAACAAGTTAAACTACAGATCTGCAGTTGGCACTCAGTCCATAGCCATACCAATGAAAATTATAGTGATTGAAGAGGCGCAGAGACGGCCTACACATGCCATTCTCTCTGATGACAAAGTCTTGACCACACAGGGGTATAAATTCATTGTTTTCACTCTTGCAAATTAATTAAAATGCCCTTAGCATTGTTATTATTCAATCATGAAGACATGTGACCTATGTTATTTTATTGCAGGAAGAACCTTTCGGTTTGCACAAAGAGCCAAGGTTTTCCCCAGCAAATAAGGGGACCTTTTCAAAACAAGTAGATTCTCATGAATCTCCAAAGAACCTGGCCACGTCCACCGAAAGAAGGCCACAAGTCGTTGATCTGCCCAAGGTCGCAGGTCGCATATCTGCCCAAGGTCGCAGGTCGCATATCTGCTGAGGTCGCAGGTCGCGAATGGTCCGAAGTTGCAGGACACATGTTTGCCAAGGTCGCAGGTCGCAAATTTCCTCAGGTCGCCAAGTCGTGGAGTCGTGTTCCATGCCAAGCTCTCGACGACGCGACCCAGCGACCCAGCGACTGGGTCCCGAGGTCGCAAAATTCAAGAAGGTTGCAGGTGGAAAATTTATCAAGGTCGCAAGTCGCAGATTGCTGAGGGTCGCAAGTCGCAATATCCAGTCAAGTCGCAAGGTCGCGTCAGTGGCTCAGGTCGCAAGTCGCAGAATAAACTGGGTCGCAAGGCAGCCCAACGTTCAGGAAGATGAAAAGTCAAGGAAGCCCAAAAGACAAGCTTTGCTCTATAAATATCTCCTTCGCAAACTTGTAAAGGACCTTTGTTTTGGGACTCGAGCTGAGTACATTATATTACCAGGGGATTATACATTTGAGCATGAATACAAGCATTTTGAAAAATCCCTTTGTGGATCTGGTGTTGTCATATGTATGAGCGTTATTGAGTATTATATTTTCAGTTTCTGAACATCTTTAGATTAAGGGAACTGTATCTTCAATTCATATCACAATTGCATAACATTTTTCTAAGTATGTTAATGGTGGTTGAGTTCATTTCACTTTCTTAACGAACACTGATGGCTTTGTTTATTAGCATTTGTGTTATCATTTAAAACTTTTAGGAAGTGAAGGGTGTTCTTGCCATGAGGAATTGTTTCTTTTGTGGTCAGAACAATTTACGAGCATGACCCTAATGAAGTGTTGTTAACAACACTTCCTTCGGTCTTCATGCTTTAATATTTCCTCTTGCTACTCATAGTGTTATATGTACATTTAATGCATCAATCATATGTCTTGTATCATTTTATTAGGTGTGTATCCACTGTTTTATAGAGTTTAAGCGAGACCCAAAGGAAGGAGAAATAAGCGGTAGCTGGACCCACACCCCGGACGTGTTGGGAATCACAATTGCCGTTAGACCAAAACCCACAGGTGTTAGTCAACGAGATAAGGATCCACAAAAGGCGGTTAGTCCATGTCGCGAAACACACGGAGAGTGTTGGTTCATCCAATTTCCAACAGGACGGGATCCCTATTCCAAACGGTTCAAGGTCTAATTGGGACCTTTTACCGGGGAGATCCCCTGTTGTTGGCCGGACAGATTTTCCCGTCAACATGGTCTTCTTTTGTGGAAACTTTTTGGCACAATATCCATGCTCATGACAGTTGAAATTTTTTTCCTTTAACAAGTCTTGCTTCTTGCTGAACTCCGATTTGGATTAGGACGCCTTCCCTTTTCATTTCTTCACCTTTCCATCCAAGGCACAGTTCTCCTCATCATCAGTCTTTGATTAGGATCAATATTTGGTGCTCCACTAAATCTCTTCTTGTATCAGGTCGAACCATAGTCACTCCCAGTTTGGTAGCTTCTCCCTCCTATTCACAGAGTCCTGGTAGTTATTCCAGCTCTTGGGAAGGCCTATAATAGCTAGCCTCACCAAATCATCCGAGGAAACAGTTATCCCAATACTTCCAAGCTCATCTCGACATTGAGTGAACTTCGTCAAGTATTTTTTGATCATGCTGCCCTTCTCCATATTAATATTTTTGGGCTTGTCTTTCAGCACAAGCTTCTTGTGGTCGCTGCTATTCAAAAACAGATTTTTCAAGGCCTTCCACATAGAATATGGAGTTGCCTTTCCATGGAGACTCCAAACAATATGATCTCTAACTCCCTCTAATAATATCCTTCTCGCCTTTACTACATTCTTCTTCCATGCACCAAGAAGTTGAGCATATGTTGTTGTGGGTTGAGGAATATCATTGTCTATGAAAGCCTTCATTCTTTTATCCTTGAGCACTTCCTCCATCATGTCCTTCCATGCTATGTAATTTAAATTTCCCTCAATGGAATATTCGAGTCTCAAGCCATTGAAAGACATCTTGATTTGTTGTTGGGTACTGAAGAATAAATCTGCAAATTCGATGTACCTGTTCAAAACAAACTACGGTTCTTCTCTTCTATTGTGATTCTTGATGCTCTGATACCATGTAGAAAATCTATCAACGAGATTCAATATGATCTTGTAATGTACTAAAACAAAATATTGAATCCTTCTACAATTTTCAGAAACAAAACATGATCGCGTAATCAGATAACAAGTCAGAGAAAGAAATAATCAATCGCACAACACAAGATGTATCTGGGGAAATCACATTCCTCAAAACCCCTCTATCTGTATATTGTATAAATTCAAGACCATGAAATAATAAAATGTTTCTCTCTCACGGAGAAACTTCTGCACTCTGCCAACTATCTCACTCTGATCTAGGAAAAATTAGTCAAATACTTAACCAATTCTTAGCCTCTGTCTGACCAACCATTCTCACACATTTCTGGAGGAGTTGATGCCCTATTAAATAGGAAATTCCCAAGAATTTATTGCACAATTACTTCAAGGCGTCCTGATGAATATATAACTGACCTGTAAAATTTTCTAATTATACAACTCATAGTTATCATCCCTTTAACCTTAGTCTCAATTTGGCCTTCCTTAAAATTGACATGCAACAACTATTTATAGAGAATTATCAGTTAACTGATTGATCACTACTTGTGAATTAAATTAGATTCAATTCACTAGACCTATCATTAGCTCATCTCTCAGTTAGAACTAGTTAAACTGATTTTAACTCAATTAATTGAGTTAACTAATTACAACTCACAAATAATTGTAATTGGACCCCCTAAAATCATGGGAGAACTAGACATGCCTCCTCTCTGACCCTCAACTCGGATTTCCTAAGCTAACTAAGTCTTCCTGACTCAGTTAACTAATACAAGTTATCATGAGATGAAATTAAAATTTCTCTTCCAATTTAATTAAGGGAAAATTAAATCATAAGCCCCGTTTGGGTGCCATTTCTACATGCCTCTCTTGTTTCATGCCTTTTTTTTGTTTTGTTTCCGCAATATTTTATGTATTCCATTGCTCTATTATTTAATTTATAACAAAATAGGAATATTTTGGACAATATAATCCTTGTGCAGGAGACCATACACTCTAGTAAATAAAGGGGGGAACCCGAAATGGTTATGAATCTTGATATGGCCAATTATTTTGACCAGGTAAGACACTCCTTTTTATTTTTATTTTTAGAAAATCTAGAATTTAACAGTAATTTTATTAGTTGGACAAGAGCTTGTATTAGGTCCCTGTGGATTGCATCTCTAGTTAATGGAAGGACCACTTCATTCTTCAAACCATCCAAGGGGCTTCACCAACGGTGTCCTATCACCCCCTTAATATATCTTATAGTGGCTAAAAGTCTTAGAAGGAATTTGGAGAAAGTCGGAGTGAATGGACAACTGATGGAATTAAGCATAGCCTATAATACAAAATATGTAAATCATTCGCAATTTGTGGATGCTACCATCTTATTGGGTGGTGAATAAAAATAATAGCAAAGTGTTTCAAGTCTATTTTGGATGTATGCCTTGACCTCTTTAGGGGATTGGTGAAAAAAATAAAAATTCAACTATATGAATGGAATTTCTTAGATGCAGTGCTACAAGAGATTTTTTTAGCTCCAGACATTTCTATGGAATTAGGATGGAAATCGTTTAAATATCATGGTGCCCCAATATCAATGGGAACCTCCAATATTGGGTACTGGGATGTTTTGATGGCCAAAAATGACCTCGTGAACATTTAGGAAGAACACCTGTTCAAAATCTCAAATCAGACACTTTTTTGTATGTGATGATGGATCCAATTGGTTCTATTAGGTCTAGTTACCCCCTCACCCTTCCTGCTAACTTATGTTGTGTCTATTTATTCGTCAACAAGAAGAGAGAAATCAGATCTACCCTCTTGCAAGAAAGCAACCCTTAAGACGATTTAATGGCTCAGCCAAGCTACAGCGAAATTTGCTTATGTGTAAGGAGACTTCTACAATGTAATGGATTTACTTCTAAATGAAAATCTACTCTAATGTGCAAGAAATTCCTTTATCTCTCATTCAATAAGAGAAAAATCACATGACCTAAGTAAGTTTAGGCAAAAGTGCTCTTTGTTGCACTGTTATGGTTTCTGAATGAAAACCCTTACATCTCTGCAACTGAATCACGTATGCATCTCTACTCATCTCCACCTGCACGCGTTGCAGCCTGACGTGCTGACAAAATATATGAGTGTACCTAGTGGGAGGGGAGAGATCCCCTCCTACTGTTACATGTTATTTTGTCACCATGACATTTGACTGTCCATATAGGTCTACCACTACCTATATTATGCTCCCTTAGAAGTCAAAAAACCCAAATGCTCCTAAACCAAGTCTTGGAATTGGAGAAAATCTCTTTAAAACCCTTAAAAGTCTACCTCCGCACTTTTTCTAGCCTTTTCCTGCGGGTTCGTAGATACTTGGTCTATAAACTGCGGCAACCCCCGCAAGTTTTGCTACTAAAACTTGCGGAGCCCCGTAAAAATTCAAATAAAAGAAAAAGTAAATTCTAGAAGCATAGTTGGTCAAATATTATCCCAACTAGAAGCTTCTAGAGGCGCGATCAGTTCGAGCTTTATCCCTCCACTCATGGAACTTATCCCTTGGTCCATGGAGCTCAAATCCCTTCATGAGAGGAATCCATCCCCCTCTTCATGGAACTGAAACTACCTCCATTTCCCTATAAATTGAGCTCAAATTTCAGTCTCAAGGGTAGATTGTAGAGACTATAGACTGTACAGTAGTTGGTAGATTGTAAAGAGAGGAAGTCTTGTCAAAATGAAGGAGGAATGATTGTTCAGGATCTCGGGAGAAATTTGTACGACATCAAGGCATCAGGTTGTAAGATCTCTTTTTATTCAAGATAATACATATGGATCTCTTTTTCTCATTGAGTTGTTCTTGTGCTTACTGAATAACATCAATACTTAGACTCCTTGATCGCTAAGTTGGATTAGATTTTCTTGATTATTATATGTTGTAGATGTCTTTATTATTTTGTCTTATCTTTGATTGCAGTTTCTACATACTGGAGAAGCCCTTTTGGAGCGACTGGATAACAGACTGCATCGAACATTGGATTTCAAGGTAGGGGCATGTCCTCTCTCTTTGCTTATAATAATTCTGAATTGCAATTAGTCTAGAGAAAAATGTTTCCAAATGGATGTTTGTTTCTAGCTATTCATTGAATACTAGGGAGATAGCTCTTGTCCGCAAGAGATATTAATCCGCATAACAAAATGGCGACTCCACTAGGGAATAGAACTTAGTTTTCTATTTTTATTTTCAGTTTGAATTTTAAGTTTTCTTATTTTGAATTCTCTAAGTCAGTTTGGGAAGTTAACCTTTAATAATCCCTAAAAAAGAGAGTTGATTATTTATTTTTCCAAGTTTTTCCTTGCCTCTGCAGTTTTAAGCAAAAAATAGTGCAGCAACCTCCACAGTTTTTAATTCAAAACAGTGCGCATGCGCTCTGTTTTCCATTAGAAACCGTGCACACCCTGGCAATTTTTGAAAAATTTAAATTTGTCTTTCTTAGAGCTAGATAACCTGATTCTTCAAGTTTGCCCTGATCCATTTACAGTCTCATCAGTATCCGTTAAGTTAATTGGGTGTTTTCAGTTTCTTTTTTGAGAAATTCTTAATTTGATTTCCTTTGGCCATTACTTCGAGGTTTGTCTCAGTCTCTTAAAAATTTTACATCTTTTTCATTTTGTTTTTTCAAAAATATTTCTCCCTCATTCGCCAGGGGGGGCTAAATTTTGTTTGAGTGTTAATCGCCTTTGAGTGTTATAACTTGTGACCTTTGAAATTCTAACCCAATTTTCTTTACTTACACTTGATTGGTTCCTTAGATTACATTGGTGAAGGAAAATAGTGTTTTTTTTCTTTCGCTAAATTGGAATCATCTTGTATACGAGAATTCTCTTGTGTTGAGATTGCAACAAGATGATGAGCTTAGTGGAAAGAAGTCGCCTTCACTAAGTGGGCCCGCAGGCTATTTTTGGCACAAAGTCTATTTTTAGACTATGTCTATTTTTAGACATATGGATCATGTTCTATGAGTTGCAGGATGCTATTTGTGGATGGTTGGTCAAGTTGGAAAAATAGATGGACTTATACGGACATATTAAGGGATTTATTTTAGATTGCCACTGAAAAATAATATGTGCAATCTAAATAGATATGTCGAATATTATTAGCTCTTAATAATATTTGGACTCTAAACATTATCTTATTCTCTTGGAGCACTTCAGCTAAGTGCACAGATGTGGCACAAGAGCTGACAGAAGGAATTACGCTATTCCTGAGGGTTAAGTGGAGCTATTGCATGGATACTTCAGTTAGAACTCATGTGACAGAGTTTGGTGGAGTTGATTGAGTTAGTGGAGTTGTATTCAGTTTAACTAATCTAAACATAGTTGAGCTATTTGTATCTAGTTCAACTGATTGATACAATTAGTGAGAGTGGTGTGAATTAATTATTAATTAATTCACTAATTACAAACTCATTAATCAACTAAATAATGCATCAGTTAACTTCAGTGCATGGACAGTTTCAGTGGAGACCAGTGCAGAAATAGGTGAAAGAGCAGGTTAACTATCAGTTGTGACTATACTGTTGCTATTTGCAACAACCAAAGAAGACTTAGAGAGCTAACACATTTGAATGCCTTTATGGTTCTTGAAAGACGAGGAGTCATCGAGAAAATATCAATATTGAGGCCAAATACTGCTATGGAGATTGGAGCAGTGTCTGCTGGATTCAGCTTGATTAGTAAAGCACTGAGGTCCAGCCAGAGCCAGAGAGCTTTGTAAAATGATTGTTAAGTATGATCTCTACTCACAATAATATACATATTGAGAGGTTTGTGTTTTCCCATGAAATATTGTGTTCACATGTGTGATTGTTTATGGTTTTAATCTGCGCATGCAATTGATTTTATTTCCGCATGTAATGATCAATGGTAGAAGAGATTTTATATTGTGCATGAAGTTAAAATAGTGTGTGATCAGGAGAATCTCAGTGAATAATATATCAATTATTCAAATTTCTACATGGTATCGGAGTGATATTGATCATTGGAGCAATTGCAAAACATTGACGCGGTTGAGCTTTGTGCTGGTGTAATTTGAATTTGCAGTAGTGTTTTTCTTGGTGTCGAAGTTGAGATGTCTTTCAACGGATTGCGATTGGAGTATGCCCTTAAGGGCAGCTCAAATTATATTGCATGGAAGGACATGATGGAGGCAGTGCTGGATGACAATGGGTTGAAGCGAGTTCATAGACGGTAAATTCCAAAACCTACTTTCTAGTGATGCCGCCGTACCGTACGTACGCGGCAAAAGAAGACAAAGAAAGTGTCGAAGGGATTCTCGTTGAAGGTGTGGCGGACTCATAGTGTCCGTGCCCTTCATGGTGTTGCCTTCTCCATTCTTGATGTGAAAAGCTTTGACAGACTTATTCCAAAGCAAGAGCGACCAGAGGAAGTTGGCGCTCAAGGATAAACTGAGGAACATAAAAATGGAGAAAGGCGACAGTATGCCCAAGTACCTCACGAAGTTCATCCAATGCAGGGATGAGCTGGGAAGTGTGGGGGTTACTATTGATGATGAGGACTTGGTGAGCTTGGCTCTCCTTGGGCTTCCGAAGAGTTGGCATTCCTATCAGGACTCTGTCAATGGTCGGGATAAATTGCCAGGATGGGAGCGACTTTGGTCGGATCTTGTGCAAGAGGAGATAAGGCGAAGTACTAGGGACGGATCTTCATCAAAGAACTCGTATGGAAGAAAATTGCACTTTGGTCACGAAAGCAAGGAAGGGAAGAGAAATAACCATGCTTCTTTAATCCACGAAAGTGATGATGATGTCCATGGAAGCCACCACGCCAACATATTGTCATTTAGCTGTCCACAAAAGAAGAAAAATAAGCAAAGCGTTGATCTGCAGCTGGAGAGGCCTTAGCCTCACAGTTTGAGCTGGATTTTTCATTGATCGCATGCTTGGTCTCAAGTGTGATGGGTTCAGTGTGGTTTCTTGACAGTGGTGCATCTTTTCACATGACAGGAGATCAAGATTTGTTTACTGATCTGGATGAGAAAGATCTTGGAGTGCACATCAAGATGGGCGATGATGGTAGATACAGTGCGACTGGTATAGGTACCATTTCCTTTGAGAGGGAGTCTGGTAAACCCTTCGAATTGAAGGCAACGATGCATGTTCCAGGATTGAAGAAGAATCTGATCTCTGTGGCGATGTTAGAAGACAAGGGATATGATGTTGTCTTTAGCGAGGGAAAGGCTTTCCTGCGCAGTAAGGCAACCGGTGAGACCCAGAGGATAGGGGTTCGAGTTAAGAACCTTTATCAATTGCGTGTATAGATGGTCGCACAAAGAATGCATGTGCACACAAGGTATGAGTGGTTGACTGCATGACACAGTTGTGGCACGACATTACATGTTCCTCACCATGAGTTTTTTTTTTTCCGAACAGAGACTTTCATCGGGCTTCAATTGTACCTTGCGCAGTCAGATCAGTGCAAGGGGTGTACCTTGGGAAAATTTATGAAAGCCACCTTTCACGAGAAGGATAGTCGCGCCACGACGATCCTTGAGAGAATTCACACAGACGTGTGTGGACCTTTCTCAGTAGCTTCGACAGCAAAGCACAGGTACTATGTGACATTTGTTGATGATTTTTCTTGTAAGTGCTGGATCTTCTTCATGCAGAAGAAGAGCGAGACATACTCAAAGTTCTGTGAGTTCAAGGCACTGGTTGAGAAAGAATCGGGGAAGCAGGTGAAGGCTCTTAGGAGCTAAAATGGTGGTGAATTCATCTCTGGCAAGTTCAAGGACTTTTGCAGTGTAGAAGGAATTCGAAGAGAGCTCATAGCACCTCATAACCCACAGTAGAATGGGGTTGCTGAGCGGAAGAATAGAACGATCATGGGTGCTGCACGGGCGATGTTGCATGATCAAGGCCTTCCCATACACTTGTGGGCTGAGTCATGCAATACTGCAGTATATGTGCAGAACCGTTGTCCTCACAAGATACTTGGCATGAGTACACCTGAGGAGGCATTTTCTGGTAATAAGCCTGATATTTCCCATTTGAGGATTTTTGGTTCACCTGCTTACATTCATGTGACGAAGGATGCCAGGAAGAAGCTGGAGCCGACCGCAGAGGTTGGGATATTTGTGGGGTACACTGATATGCCCCACAACTATCGTGTGTATTTGCCAGACAGTCGCAAGACTTTTGTGCGACGGGATATCAAACTTCAGGAGGAGAAAGCCATGAAGTGTTCGCTTGAGAGGGAGCCACACTTGCATGCAGATGAGGAGCTATTAGTTCCTAAGGATGAGTCTCTAGATGTGGATCAGCCACAAGAGGAGGTTCATGGAGTGGAAGATACCACTCATGCAGCGCCAACCATCGCAGGGCTGGCGCACTATAGAAGCCGAGCAACCCGGCTCAAGATGCGATAGAAGGTCAGAGACACCCATATCACAAACAACAGACAAAGAAAGGGGGCCCACCGTATCGGGTACATCGGATACATGGCTCTTATGAGCAAGTGTATCGTGACAGAGCCATCCTCTTTCGAGGAAGCTGTGGAGGATCCCGCATGGGTATATGCCATGGTGGAAGAGTATGATTCGATTGTCAGAAACAGTGCATGGGAGATTGTCCCAAGGCCGGAAGGGAAATCAGTGGTGGGTTCGAGATGGATCTACAAAGTGAAGCAAGCAGTTGACGGGAGTGTGGAGAAGTACAAGGCAAGATCTGTTGCCTGAGGCTTTTCACAGATTGAGGGGATCGATTATGAGGAGACCTTTGCACCCGTCGCAAGGTATTCTTCCATACGGACGATTCTTGCTCTCTCAGTGCAGATGGGGTGGCACATTCATCAGATGGATGTGAAGATCGCATTCCTCAATGGGAGCTGCTGAGGAAGAGGTGTACATTGAGCAGCCTGAAGGATTTGAGATCTTCAGTAGTGAGTCGCATGTGTGCAGGCTCAAAAGAGCATTGTATGGGCTAAAACAAGCACCATGTGCTTGGTACACTCAGATCGACAGCTATTTCACTGGACTTGGCTTCACCAAGAGTGAGGTGGATGCAAACTGTACCAGATTGTGGTGGAGGGTAAGCTTTTAATCATTGTACTTTATGTTGATGATTTAATACTAACAGGTGATGAGCAGTTGATACACTCATGAAAGGTAGATCTTGCAAAGGAGTTTGAGATGAAGGATTTGGGCCTCCTTCATTATTTCCTTGGATTGGAAATATGGCAGCGGGAAGGTGAACTGTTTGTGTCTCAAGGCAAGTATGCTCAGGAGATACTTGAGAAGTTTCACATGCAAGGTTGCAAGCCTATCGACACTCCTCTTTCCGGTGGGAATGAGGAAGGAGGATGCGCTTCTGCGCAGGTAGTGGATGCCACTGTTTATCGATAGTTGGTGGGGTCGCTTATGTATCTGGTCAATACATGACCCGACATATGCTATGCTGTTAACCAGCTTTCACAAGCTATGGTTAATCCTACCAAGCTCTTTTGGAAGGCAGGCAAGCATGTATTGAGATATATCAGAGGCACATCGGGATATGGATCATGGTACAAAAAGGAGGATGAGTTGAGGCGGCATGGCTTCATGGACCGGTATCATCATATCAGAGATTGTGTGCAGCGGAAGATCATGTTACTTTCATATATTCCCACGGAGGATCAGGATGCTGATATCTTGACGATGGCGCTCACCAGGAGCAAATTCGAATACCATAGAGGTAGGATAGGGGTGGCAGATAATCCTTATCTTGTTGAGAGGGAGTGTTGAGATTGCAACAAGATGATGAGCTTAGTGGAAAGAAGTCGCCTTCACTAAGTGGGCCCGCAAGCTATTTTTGGCGCAAAGTCTATTTTTAGACTATGTCTATTTTTAGACATATGGATCATGTTCTATGAGTTTTAGGATGTTATTTGTGGATGGTTGGTCAAGTTGGAAAAATAGATGGACTTCTATTTTTAGACATATTGGGCAGAATCTATTTTTAGATTGCCAGTCTAAAAATAGATATGTCGAATATTATTAGCTCTTAATAATATTTGGACTATAAACATTATCTTATTCTCTTGGGGCACTTCAGTTAAGTGCACAGATGTGGCACAGGAGCTGACAGAAGGAATTACACTATTCCTAAGGGTTAAGTGGAGCTATTGCATGGATACTTCAGTTAGAACTCATGTGAGAGAGTTTGGTGGAGTTGATTGAGGAAGTTAATGGAGTTGTGTTCAGTTTAACTATTCTAAACATAGTTGAGCTAGTTGTATCTAGTCTAACTGATTGATACACTAGTGAAGAGTGGTGTGAATTAATTATTAATTAATTCACTAATTATAAACTCATTAATCAACTAAAGAATACATCAGTTAACTTCAGTGCATGGACAGTTTCAGTGGAGACCAGTGCAGAGATAGGTGAAAGAGCAGGTTAACTATCACTTGTGACTATACCCACATATATATTTAAAATAAACATGATTGGAGAAGCTGAATGAGGATTATGCAGACAAGTCAGTGGTTCGTTATTTATGAGCCATTCCACAAACATCGATTACGAACAGAGGTCACATTGGTGTAAAAGATTGGAGCATGTGTTTTGCTAGATCTAGCTTGATAGTGTGTAGCAATTGGAGGTGGTGCTGAGAGCTTGTGAGGAGCTTTGTACTATGATTGTTACATGATCTCCATGACATATAATATACAAATAGTTGGGGGTTTTCAGCTTTAAGCTTTCCCAAGAAATACTGTGTTCATATGTGTGATTGTTTGTGGTTTTAATGTATGCATGCAATTGATTTTATTTCCGCATGTGATGATCAATGGTAGAAGAGATTATGTATTATGCATGAAGTTAAAATAGTGTGTGATCAGGAGAATCTCGGTGAATAATATATCAGTTATTCAAATTTCTACATCTTGCATAGATTACATTTGCATTGTTAGAATTCTCATTTTCAGAATATGAATGAAAAATGTGCATAGATTACATTTGCATAGTTTTCAAGTGAATTGTGCATAAATTACAACTGCATAGTTTACATTATGGAAAAATTAATCATAGATTTAGATCAGTTTCTTTGATTTGAATTTACATTTTTTTATGCTTGTTTTTAAAACATAAAAATAAAAATTGGAATTGATAAGCATTAGTTTTTCTTGATAAAATTAGTGCATTAGATAATTTGTTATATTTTCTCTTATTTATCAATTTTTTCATTGTTGGAAGTGAATGGAACCTCTCTCCTTACTTTAGTTATGATTCATCGAAGTGAAATATTGTAATATCATATTCGATTGCATTCAGTTTTGGGTCAGGCCATAACACCATTGGTTTCATATCCATTTACCCTTTGGGTAATAACAACCCAAATAACACAGCACTAAATAAAATTCATCTAGAAATTTTTACATTTTCTAGGGCTCTTTCCACCAATTTAGCTTAGGCTAGTGCTTTAGAATAGCTTGTAGTTAACGTTCCAAAGCAGTTAAAACAAACAATAGTATCTTGCGGTAAGGAAAACTTCCAATTGTTGCAATTGTGCTCTAGGAAGCTCTTCCTAAAAGAGTCAAGCACGAGATCATGTCGAACCCAGTGAGGTAATTGTACCTATCTCATTGGAAAAAATAGAATATGTGCACATAATACAAACGGTAAACCTCAGATTAACCATTGTCGAGGAACCTGGGGTCACTTGTTAGCAAACCTCGGATTTACCATGTCGAGGAGCTTTCAAGGGGATTGAGCTTGATACTCTTCCCTTGTGTGTATATCGGATCGTAGATTGTTCCCCCAGGTGCATTTTTCTTAGTTGGTGACCTTAGTGGCCATAATATTTAGGATTTTTCCCAAGGTGACGATGGAGGGAAGGTCTTATTGTACCTAGATCAGACATTGACTAGACTCACTTGGACTTTCCGAAGGGTGCAGTTCACTTCGAGATGGAATAATGGAGGTACTTTCATCAGACTATTTCATTAAGTAGGTTGTCAAGGTAATTGTTCCAACCGCTATTTTTCCACATTAATTTCCGCGACGTTGGATTTCATCACCAACTAGTTTTTTTTATTGTGGAAACATATTGTTTGTGTGTGGTTTGACTCCTAGATTTGATAACGCGTGTTCATTTGTTTGTTTTTACTTTTTATAGAACTTAGGTGTGGATTGTGAATTTGAATTGTTAATATTTAAATTTTTAATAAAATTCATTGAAGTTGAATCTAACGGCAACAGTTCCAGAATCTACCAACCAAGGAACCCCTCTTAATGAGAATCCTAGTACTTTTCCTTGCTTTGAAAATGTTGGTCCTACTTATATGGCTACATTGTCATTACCTGGATTTACCATAGGTTTACCGGTATGGTTATTTTAAATTTAGTTGGCCTCGAATACTCAAATTGTTCCACATCAACCGGATGCTTCACCTCAACAGAGTTCACCATCTCAACATCACCAACCTCATGCTGACCCTTTACCTTATTCGCCCAACATGTCTTCCTCCCTTTCTTCTTCTTCGCTTGGTAAAAGCCTTGATGCTAGTAACCAGGTGACTAAGAAGAAGAAGAAAGGGAAGAAGAAGAAGAAGCAAGATAAGAAAGAAGTCAACCAACTAATCATGTTTGTAAGTGTTGGTAGTATTGAGGAAACCTCCAGCATGCATTGTAAACCCAAATACCCTTGCAAGATTTGTAAGGGTGACCACTTCCTTATCAATTGTCCTAGTATTATGAACGTCTTGGAAGTATGGTCAGAAAGATCTCATCAACTTATTGTTGATCCCTCAACCAGTGATTGTCAGGTTCCTAGGAAAAAGATGGAATCATCTGAAGGATGAGCTTACATAAACAAGAAAATGTTATCCTCCTCAAGCTTGTCAAAAATAAAGAGGTACTTGCCAGTAATGGTGGGGGGGAAGAGAGAAAAAGAGTCCAGTTGTCATCCTTGTTTATAAAGCAGCATGCCACTCTTGAACATGACACTTTTTCACACTTGCACCTGGGTTGGGAAATCCTTTGTCTAACAGTTAATAAAACCACATTGAAAGTCTTCAGCCGGTTTCTAGGTATTAGTTTTAGGTCAAATCCTGCCAAACCATCTGCAATGTCGTTATGTGTTCAAGAGAGAGTTCAAATAAACCATTCATTGCAAACATTTGTCTCCCTGATTTAGTCCTTGCAAATATTTCTTCAAAACTTGATCTAATGGTTTCATGTCGTGGGCTTTCCTGCAACGGATCACTTTCTATTGACGTCAGATCATCATCTAGAAATTTGATCTAGAATCTTATCAGTACCTTGGAATCTGCATGCCCTAATAGCAAGTTTCTCGCCTTCGACGACAAGTTGCATCATTGACCTTCGATCGAATGATTCTATGAGTGTTCGACTACAAATCATTCATTCACACTTCATGGATTGTACTGGAGTACTTTGAGAGCCATTGTCATTATTAGTGGTTTCTATCACACTCGTTAACAATTCACATCATTGACAGGTGATCAAGTGGTTTCTACCATGTTCGACTTCAACACAATCAATCGCATGGATAGAATTATACTAGTTCGGGAAGCGGAAATCAAGACCCTAGATCTAGTTTCCACCATCCAGGTTGCGAGGAGTTTTATTATTCATGATACAGTACACTACTTATGATGGATGGTTGCGCCCATACTTTTTCTACTTTTGATGTAATATTGAAACCATATATGTACCGGAACATTTAGTTAGTTTTGATCTGATTATGGGAATGCCTACCTCAGCGGTGATATATATATGTTTGCATTCAATGTTTTTACAGGTTTTCGACCGGTGTCTCCAATCGAATCCTCGGAATGATAAAGCACTTCACTCTTCATAATAACCTCAGACTTCGCACTTTAGGGGGCAATATGTTACACATTATTTTGTCACCATGACATTTGACTGTCCATATAGGTCTATCACTACCTATATTATGCTCCCTTAGAAGTCAAAAAACCCTAATGTTCCTAAACCAAGTCTTGGAATTGGAGAAAAGCCCTATTAAACCCTTAAAAGTCTACCTCCACACTTTTTCTAGCCTTTTCCTGCGAGTTCGCGGATACTTGGTCTATAAACTGCGGCAACCCTCACAAGTTTTGCTACTAAAACTTGCGGACCCCCGTAAAAATTCAACTAAAAGAAAAAGTAAATTCTAGAAGCATAGATGGTCGAATATTATCCCAACTGGAAGCTTCTAGATGCGCGATTAGTTCGATATTTATCCCTCCACTCATGGAGCTTATCCCTTGGTCCATGGAGCTCAAATCCCTTCATGAGAGGAATCCATCCCCCTCTTCATGGAACTGAAACTACCTCCATTTCCCTATAAATTGAGCTCAATTTTTAGTCTCAAGGGTAGATTGTGGAGACTGTATACTGTACAGTAGCTGGTAGATTGTAGATGCTAAGATTGAAAAGAGAGGAAGGCTTGTCAAACTGAAGGAGGAACGATTGTTCAGGACCCCGGGAGAAATCTGTGCAACATCAAGGCATCAGGTTGTAAGATTACTCTTTTTATTCAAGATCATACATATGGATTTCTTTTTATCATTGAGTTGTTCATGTGATTATTGAATAACATCGATACTTAGACTCCTTGATCACTAAGTTGGATTAGATTTTCTTGATTAGTATATGTTGCAGATGCTTTGATTCTTTTGTTTTGTCTTTGATTGCAGGTTCTACTTACTAGAGAAGCCTCTTTTGAGCGACTGGATAAAAGACTGGATCGAACGTTGGATTTCAAGGTAGGGGCATGTCCTCTCTCTTTTCTTATAATAATTCTAAATTGCAATTAGTCTAGAGAAAAAGGTTTCCAAATGGATGTTTGTTTCTAGCTATTCGTTGAATACTAGCGAGATCGCGCTTGTCCACAAGAGGGTTTAATCTGCATAACACCTACCATAATATTGTGATCGGACAGACAAGCACCCAAGGCACGACGACTGTTGGAAACCAAAGCAGTAAGGGAAAAGGGCCTCTTGTTCTCGGTGCTCAATAGCAAGCTCGCATGCGCGGTTAGTGCCTCTCATGGGCAATTAAAAATCCAATATTTGTAATACTTAGTAACAAACTAGATACCTACAAAAAGTACATAAAGGAAGATGCATTAATCTATAAATTCATATGGGTCTGGCTAACTGAAATGGATCTGGTAAAGTGGATTCAGCACAAATGGCAACCAAAAATCCATATAGAGTTGAAGCTAGGAGCTCAAGTGTTCTTTACAGTGATTTTCATAAGCCTATAGGATAAGGAAAGGGTTTTCAAAAACGGACCGTACTCCTTCAACAATGGGGGTCTATTCATGCGGCACTATGAGGAGTGATATAACCCGGACGAGGAGAAATTCTTGGTTGCATCAGTCTAGGTATGACTATTTGCACTACCAGAAGATTTTTGGGACCCAGACATCCTGGAAGGAATAGGGAACTTCGTAGGAAGTTTTTTTAAAGTTGCAAACTCCACGCGATGGGGAAGGTACACATCTTATGCTAGGATTTGTGTCTACATGAATATAATGAAGCCTCTACCAGAATTCATTGAGCCATAATATCATGATGAGGTGTGGCAGTAGCCCCTTGACTATGAGCATATCCCCTCCAAATTTTTCCAGTGCCATGAATATGGGCATCATTTACGTGAATTCTCGTTGAAGTAGTTTGAACCCAAAGAGCCCCCCTACACCAATGGCCAGACCAAATCGCAAGCAGATACTGAGGTTTTTCATGAAGTTCAAAGGAAAAAATGGAATAAGAATATCTCTCAAACCCCAACCCAGCCACCACCTAGAAAAGGCCTGAAAAATAACAACAAATATGAAATCCTTCACGACGAGGAAGAAATCAGGGAAGGACAAACTACATCTGCAGGCCCAAAGAATCACCCAACACCGGATAAGGGAGGAAACAATTCTAAACAAAAGGCAAAGGAGGAACCACAAGATAAACAAGCCACTATGCAACCAACTGAATAGGATAACATGGATATTGATAACCAAAAGGAGGATTTAAGTACATAGTAATAGGTCATGTGACAGTTGATGAATGAATGGAAGCATTTGGATGAACTATTCATACCGGAGGACCAGAAACAATTATATAAAGACACCGTTCAATAATATAAAGCAAAACAGGGGATGATAGCCTTATATCAACCTGAGCATCTGGGTTCTCAAATAAGCCAAGGTGCGGAATAGGGACCCCAGGGAAAATGAGGAAAGAAACGTGGGAGGAAAAATTTAAATGTGACCATACAGATGATAGGTGAAATTCTGGTGAATTCAGGAAGGGTGGTGTCATTGTCGGTGGTCTTCCACCAACTTAAAAAACCTCCTAAATGATTATTACATCATGGAATGTAAGAGGCCTCAATAGTAGAGGCAAAAAAATATATTTGAAAGACAGACTCAAAAGAGATAAACCCAATATTATGGTGATCCAAGAAACCAAGGTTTCGGAAGCAAAGCTAAAGGATATCATGAAGAATTTTAAGTCGTAGTATGAGGTAGTCGCCCAGGATGCCAAGGGTAGCACTGAAGGCCTTGCTCTCCTCTGGAACCCTATGGAAATAATATTTAAGGATTGGGTTAGCCTCCCAAAAATCCTCTCCCGGAGATTCTGTCATACTGGATCCAGAGACTAGGCTCTTTTGTCATGGGTCTATGGGCCTCACATTCTAGGAGAAAAGGGGGTTTTCCTTCAAAACCTCGAGAGACTGAGAAAAGAATATTCAGATTATCTATGGACAGTAGGTGGATATTTCAACATGGTATCATCCTTGGATGAAAAAAAAAGGGGAATCAGACAACCATGGGTTGACATGGAGGCATTCAAAGACCTAATTTTGGATCTACACATTGTGGACCTCCCAAGAAAAAATGGAGTTTACACTTGGAAAAACGGGACGGGGGGGATCAAATCAGATTGCATCGTGCTTGGACCGGTTTATGACTTCAGCACAGGTGATCGGCCGTGATATTTTCCTTGAGGGCTCAATCCTCCCATGCTTGGTATCAGACCACTGACCAATATGGCTAGACATAGATCTAAAAACTGGCCCCAAAAGTAGGCCCTTCGGATTTGAATCCTTTTAGCTTAAAGACTCCACTCTTAAGCAAAAAGTGGAAGTTTAGTGGAAGGGGAGTGAATAACAAGGAAGAAACCACATGCATACCTTCCAACAAAAGCTAAGAGAGCTCAAACAAAAGATCAAGAAATAGAACCAAGAAGAGTTTGGCCACATCATGAGAGACTAGCACCAGTTGACCAACAAAATGCAGGAAATTCAATAGAAAATCATCAGGCAAGGTAGATTTGAAGACCTTGTGGAAGAGGAAGGGCGGCTAATAAACCAGCTGGAAGAGCAACGAAAAAAAGAAGATATTATGGAAGCAGAAGTCCAAGTCTCTTCATGAAGGAGAAATAAATACATGTTTCTTCCACAAAGCCATGATTCAGTATCACCGACACAACAATATATTCTCACTAAAGGATGAAGCAGGAAATATATTGGTGCGACATGAGGAAATGGAGGACCTAGTAGTAAACCACTTCCAATCCCTCCTTTCTAAACCGACCCAAGATAGGTCAGATAATATTGAGAAAATTACTCAAAACATCCCTCACCTCATCTCAAGGGATTATAACCTTGCCCTTATGAGGGCAGTTACATTGGAGGAAGTTGAGGAGGTTGTTAAAGGAATGGTGAAAAACAAAGCCCCTAGTCCAGGCGGCTTCATGGTGGAATTCCTAAAATGTCAAAGTTTGAATATCCCTAAGGGTTTATACCTATTGCACTCTGAAATGTCATCTACAAGGTCATTACCATTGTCATTGTCAAGCGTCTCAAGCCATTTCTCCCAAATTTCATATTCCCTTAGAAAACGGGTTTTGTGGAAGGCCTCCAGATCCTAGATGGATTTGTCACTTCCCAGGTGATTGTTCATTCCCTAAAAATCTTAGGTCCCCACGAATGATGATAAAATTGGATCTTTCCAAAGCTTCTTACCGTATAAATTGGGCATTACTCACCAGCATCCTGAAATCCTATGGCTTCGACCAGAGATGGATCAAATGGGTCCTTGTCGTGGTTTCCTCTCTTGTGTACTTCATTCTTCTCAATCGCTCTCCTACTAGAACCTTTAACCCCTCCTATGGCTTGAAACATGGAGACCTTAACTTCCCTTTCCTTTTCATCTTGGCGGTAGAAGGTATGGGTCGTTACCTAAAGTTGGAAGTTATGGCTTCGCAGATCTGTGGTATGAGGTTGTGGGGTAATGACCTCCCTATCACGCACCAACAATTTTTCAATGACATTATGTTATTCTGCCATGTATCTTTGGGAGAAGCTCGGTGCATAAAATATATTCTTAAAGTCTTTATGCAAGCATCCAAGACAATGATAAATAATGAAAAATCCTGCATCTTCTTTTTCAACATCCCGATGAACATTTAGACCTTCCTGGCTCGAGTGTTAGGCTTTGGTATCAACTGTATACCCTCAAAGTATCTTGGTATGCCTTAATCCTTAAATTCCTTAAAAACATATTGCTTGAATTCCTTACTCCAAAAATCCATTTGAATCTTAATAACTGGACTTTCATATCCCTAAATATTGTTGGTCGTACTGTCCTCCTTAAGGTTGTTCTCTAATCCATCCCAATCTACTAGCTTTCAGGGATGGTAGCTCCAAAAAATTCATGTGAAAAGATGGTAGAAACCTTTAAAAAATTCTTATTGGGAGGTGTTTAGCAGTTGAAGGAATGGGCTCTAGTCTCATGGCCCAACCTAACTAAGCCCAAGATGGAAGGGGGCCTGGGTCTCCGGTACCCTCTCACTTTGGATCAAGTAATGGGAGCCAAAATCTGGTGGCAAGGAGGATCCGAACTGTGGAAACAAATTTGGACTCGCAAATATGGCATGCCAATACACACCAAAGACATCCTTAGATATCAGGATCCTCCCAAATGATAAGCAATATGGCACCCGGTGGCTCAGAACAGCGACCTCATCAAACATCATTTTTTCTGGGAAATCAGAAATGGGAAAACAAATCTATTCTGGCAGGACTCGTGGCAGTAGAGAGTAAAACTATTTGGAAGACAGGACCTGAGTGACCTATTTTTGTACACAACTGGTAGGAACTTCTATACAATGGAACATTATTAGAAATATGACTAGATTAATGATGGATGGAGTAAGTGGAAGGAACGATAGGACTATCCCCAAACCCCCGATTCGGATCAATGGGAACAGTTAAATGGTGAATTATCATCTAGGAGGCTCATTGTCTAGGAGGGATCGTACATTCTTAGATGGGGATATACTACGAAGGGATCATTTACCATTAAGGAGGCTTATAGTCTAAAGGCAAGATCGAGACAGGGTAATCACCATCTAATTTGGAAGAAGATCTGGAAAGGTGGGTGGTGAACGAAATTTTCCCACTTTCTTTGGCTGTTATGTAGAGGTAGAATCCGTACCTAGAATCAACATCAAAAAGGGGGTATCTCTAAACCATCGTATTGCATCCTTTGTGGCCAGCATAATGAGGATCTTGAACACCTTCTAAATACGTGTTCTTTTGCTGCACAAAAGTAAAGCCAAGTGGAATACCTCTTTGGAATACTGGACATAGATCCTTAGAGCATTAGAGAATCCATCCTCCTATGGTGGAAAGGCCTATTCTCCAGCCCGGTCCTCAATCAGACTTTGGGTCTAGCTCTAGGATTCACGCTTTGGGCCATATGGAAAGAGAGGAACCATGAGATATTTAAGAACAACTAGCAATTTCAGGAAGCAGTGTGGGAGGGGATCATCCAGAATATACAAGAAACAATCTTGGCGAATAAATGGCTACCGGACGACTTGAAAGTTACTCCCCAAGAGGCTAGAATTCCCCATCACCTAAATTTAGCACCGTCAATGATTTCCCTAAATTCCTAGAAACTCATAACGAGCAGGTTCGATACTGCATAGCACTTCACTGCACCTCCGGAGGGGTTCAGCAAGTTTATCTTCGATGGACGCTCAAAAGGAAACCGGGGCCCTGTGGGTTTTGGGGGAATATTTTGAGACTCTAGAGCGAAAAATCAGCTATTATATGTTGACCACTATGGATATGCAAGTAATAATGAAGCTTCATTTGCAACAGTTCGACAAGGACTCCTCACGGCTATTAAGTTGGGGTATAAGAAGCTAGTGGTGGAAGGAGACTCTGAATTAGTGATTAATACAGCTAAAAATTTGAGTTAGGGAGATAAATAGGACAAGCTTAGTCATAGCTGGAGAACTGCTAGATTGGTGCAGGAGGTAGGTGATCTTCTCCAAAACTTCGACTATGTCATCACTAACCATGTCAGATGAGAAGGAAATAAGGCAACACGTTTCCTAGAAAATTGGGGTTGTTCGCATCGAAACGAACCAGTAGAGTTGACCTGGCCTACTCAACCCTGGGAAGGTAGGTTCGACTCCCTGGAAGAGATTTTAGAGCAAGACAAGAGACATAGTTTTCAGAATTGCTTGTCTCCTGAACAGATCCCCCGATCGGGGTGTGAGCTGGACAGCATTCCCATCATAGAAATTTAATGAAGGGGGGCTCGAGGTACAATCCCACCACCCTCCACATGCTTGGAGCAGATGGCGAGGTAGTTTCTTGCATGCAATATGTTAATACTCCCACAAGAGGTGGTAAATATATTAAATTTCGGTTTCGGAATTTGGAAAGTTTCCTGTTGAGTGAAGTTGGAAATTGTCTTGTTCATGGTAGAAGAGAGTTGAATGTTGGTGCAAGGCGTTGTGGTTTGTTGCGGAAGCAGATGAGGTGGAGGTCTTGGCTTCTCACAGAGTGGGTAAACTGGTATGTGATCTGCCATTCCCTCCTCTCCATGCGACAACTTATCTGTTTAATGGAATTAGGAAAGTTTGGTCTGGAATTTCCAAGGTCTAAGGGTATGCGAGGCTTCATGTTTATGCATGTGGTTTCCTGCCTTTATATCAAGGCCATTTTCTTAGCAGTGTATATGTGCCTATATTGTTTGGGATTATCATTTCCATAATGGGGTTGTATCGGGTTTTAAACACTACAATCGGCCCCTGGGACACCATATTGTCTTAGCGAGGAATTGCTTGGAATTAGGGATGGGTTGTTTGCTCCTTCATTTCTGGGTCTTCTCTCTCTTATTTTTCTCGAGAAAGGTTGTGATTTTTTATCTCGATGAATTTGGGCAAAATCGCTCCCGGGATGTTCTTATGTGGGTTCCAAGAAATTTTCTCCTGTGGACACCATCCCTGTCGAATGGTTGTGTCTCATCTTTGGATTGGGTGTAGGGTCTGTCTTTGTGGTATTAGCTACAGTGTGTTCTCCACTCAAATTTTGGTCCATGATGTTAGTCGACTCTTGAATATGGTGGTGGTATCTTTGTTTGGGTCAGTCGGTACAGACTGTAATCAATGGAAGGGAAGGGAGGAAGCCCCTCAAGTCTTGTATCGGGAATTATTGTTTCATGTTTTTGTTATGGTAGGTGTGCAGGGTAGTAGTGTCACTTAGAATTTGGGTGCTTATGGGCTTGGGCTACCACCTATGCAAACATTTATTTTAACGACTCTCCCCGCTGCAAACTGTAAGTTCTTGGAAATGGATTGGTCGGCGAGATCTAAGACTCGAAGCCCATCCCTAACGGGCGTGGCAGAAAAACTAGGGGTGTCGCGTCGGCAGGGTAGCCTAGCTCCTCTAGGGGAAAACCGAGGGGACGAAAATAAGTTTCCAGCATCATAAATGATCCGGATATAACTTACCATGAAGGAACGACTGAGGAAATAAGGCAGTTAATTGAGGAGTGGGAAGCGATTTGAATCGTCAGGCGAGCATGATGAAAATCAATGCAGAGAACTAGCGAGCTATGGTGTCGGATCTATGACATACTTGTGGTCGTATCACTCAGTTTAAACAGACCTTTTTCTTGTATTGGTTTATGAAATGTATCCTGAGTAAGGCTTTGGAGCGGATCTCTCTGGGCATGGCAGCAGTGCAGGACTTTCCTGGCTATACACAGGACTTTCAAAAGCTCCAGTTTCAGTTGCAGAAACAGGATGGACACCTTCGACGAATAAAATATCATATCCCTTGCATTCTCCCACATACAGAGCTCTTGGGCTCCAATGCTAAGGACCCAGCTCCGGTGGATTCTGCGTCTACTGATGGAGCATAATAGTCTACTAGTTGTTTTATATGTTTTCTTATCTTTTATGTATGGGAGAAGCTTTTAGTTTTAAGAATGTTGTTATTTTTTTCAACAGGTAGGTTGAATTCAAGCAAGGCAAGTACATTCAGACTTATATAGCTTGGATAGAAAGACTTATAATTTTATGTTACTGGATGGCATATCATGTTGTTAGGTGGCTGACAGACTTGGTTTCCCTCTAGGAAAGTTGAGGCCACCTAACTATATGTTATGTGGATGTAACTTGCATTTAAATTAATGAAAAATGAAAGTACTACCAAGCTTACAAAAAAAAAATATGCAAGCAATAGAAAATAAATTTTAAATTTATCTCAATTAAAAGAAGGACTAGTCTCTCTCTCAATTAAGAGCAAGATAAAAGGATATTTGGACCAAATTTGAGTTTAGAATAAAAAATAAATCAATAATCCAAGGAAATAGTTCCAATACTTATTGTTAATTCAAACATGTATATTCATTCAGCTATCTAATGAATAGTCATAAGATCTATGTTGCACATACATCTAAATTCAAATAAAATGAATTCAAACTCAATAATATGATTGCATTAAGGAAATAGTTCTCATAAAACAATCACTATTAGAACCATGATAAACTTGACATGAATTTTCTAAATAGCTAACAATTATTCCATGGTTATCTATTCGAATTCGTTATTTAACCTGATAACAATTAGATCCATCATTAAAAGATAGCTTTCAAATGACTTAAATACGCATATAATTAAATGATTTTACAATAGTGCAAAACCCAAAAAATCACATACTTCTCTCGAACAAAAATTGCATCAATTTTTTTTTATTGAATGCAAGTCATCAATCAGCCTCTATCTCTAACAAAAGTGTACAAAAAATTAAATATTTTATCAAAACTTCTCAAGAACATAATTTCTCAAAAATTGCATGATAACATGAAATTTTTGAGTTGTGATACATTTCTTTTAACTAGTCCAAACTAGTTAATTCTCTACAAAATTGTTGCTCTCTACAGTAGTGCAAAAAGGCCTCTTTTTGCATATAATTTCCTCCAAGGTTTCAGATCAGGGACTCTCAATTCCTTCTCCAAATTCATATTTATAATTTACAAAATCTCCCAAAAATGGAGAGTTGCTGCAAATAGTTTTGATGCATCAAATTTGGTAGCAAATCCTATTTCTCCTTTTCTCTTGGTGCAATCTTATTGCTCCAAATATACGTGCCTCATCCTCTTTAACAAATCTTTTGCAAAAACCAATCAAAAATTGAAATTCAACCCAATTAAAAATGCACATGAAAATACAAAATACCAAATTCCGGAAAACAAAATTTTCAATTAAAATCTAATTAAATAAATGAAATTGATGCTTCCTATTGATCTTTTTCAAAGATTCTCTAGTCCAAGAATGCAATCTTTAAATGAATTCGCAACAGCATAACTTTTGGCTCATGAAATTCCAAAAACAAGATTTAGAAAATTTGGTTTTTTGTTGCAAATTCGGAACTCCATCTTCTACTAAATTGTAGGAATATTAAATGTTGCAATTTGTACGAGTTAAAGCCTCCATATTGTTATACATAATTTTAGCTTTCAAACGAGCTATCTTGTGCATGATTTGGCTTAGTAAAACTTAAGGTAGAGCCAGTCAAAAATTGAATTTCAAAACTGCCAAAATACTAGAAAATGCAGTTCTAAACAATTTTATTAAAATTTTAGACATTTACTAAAATTTTAATTTAATAAAATTAATTAAAAATAAAAACATCAAAATAAAAATATTATAATTAAAATAAATAAAATAATAATAATAAAAATTAAACAATAATCAATTATGTGACTTGTTGCAGTGATCTTCAGTCTACCCAGGAGGAAATTCTAGAGGCCCTCTCCTCCCTCCGCCAAAGTCAGAGGAGAATCATGGAAAAATTATACTAAATTGAGGCTCGTGTGACATACATGTAATATCACATTCTGGCTGAAACTAGGCCGCCAACAAATCCAGAAAACAATGGAAATAAAAATCCTTTTTATAATTGAAAATGTTATCTATGTTTTACCTTTTTGTGTAATATTATAGTGGGTAGTAAAGCACCTCTAATTGGTTTTGATTTTTTGGATCATCACTATATAACTTTGCGGTGGATATATCTCTTCCCAACAAATCTGGTCAGATTGAGCGGAGAGGAGGTGATATGATGCAATCCATTTGCTCAAGAATTAATGTAAATAGTTGGACTGACCAAAAAAAAAAAAAAAAAATCAAACAAAAGTTAACATAATAAAGTGTTATATATAAAAGGAAAGAGGGAGCATTTTAATGAACCTTATAAGTTTAAGGTGAGTGAGACCCACCCTCCACCGTTACCATAGTGTAAAGGTCTTTCAATCCGCCCATTATTAAATAACCTCCCACTACGATGATGTCATCCCATGGACAAGAACCCATAGGAAATGAAATGCATGCAAATAAAAGGCATCAACAAAGCAAGGGGATGGGGAAGTGAAGGTATGTGTTTAACAATTTTATTTTTATTTTTGCATATCTTCTATACATAATTAAGGAATTTAAAATATATATATATATATATATTTTGGAATCTAATGGTTTTTTAATTATTTATAAATTAAATGAATAATTAAAATAAAATAAACGAAATAATATTAATTTAACTAATTAAGTAATTAGATTATATTTACTCTCGAATGCGGGTGCAGAGGTCAGTGATTAAGATGATGGCATAGGGGTGTTGTAGGATGGTGAGACACCTGCCCACCCGCAAGGCTGAGGACACAGGGCTATTAATCTCGGCGGCTTGGTGTTTAATGGCATTTATGCCTGGCGCTGGTTACAATCTCATTTTCGCCTCTCGATGCGATCTTGCGCATTGCAACATGGCCCGACCCTCTGTCCAATTTATTGCTGGTTCATGGCAATGGATTTATCGTTGCACGGTCATCTCGATAGAAACCATGGAGCGATACTCTGGTATGGAGATTGTTCCCTCGCCTGTTGCTCAGTGGTGCACTCCGGATGCTGGCCTCTCAAGCCTACGCACAACCACTGGTAAGAGAAGCAGATTAAATTGTTGTCTTGACCTCGGAGATAATCGTCACCTCTCTCTCGCTGGTGTCTGTATGCTTGTGTCTTTCTCACTGCATTCACAATCGTCTCAGTCCTCTATTAGACCGGCTCCTCCTCTGCATCCTGGTCCCCCTATCGTGTCGGAAATCATGCCGCGCCTCCAGCAAAGAATGAGATGCCGCAGAGGCACCACCAGACGCCAGCTCCGGCGCTCTTCCTCCACTCCCAATACCTCCTTTGCGTCTTCCTCCCAAGAAGACAGTCTTTCTAGAGCTCATAGAGGTCGAAGGCTCCGCTCGGGTCACCGCCTTGACTTCCCCCATCCCTCCTCCCCCCCTGCTCAGACGCACACCGCGCACTTCTCCTTTAATTGTTCTCTCAGTCGTCCTCGGGTTACTGCCTCCATCACTGTGGCTTTCCGCGAAGAGCCTCAAGGCGCTGCTCCCAATTCTGGCCTGGAGGAGCTGAGCAACACGGTGGCTCTGTCCTCGGGTTTGCTTGCTGGATCATTGCACACTGAGAATTTGAACTTGCAGGGTATTGGTGGCATGGCCCCACAGGGTCAGCCGAAGGTGGACACTGCACATGAAGGTAATGAGCAAGTGAGCGAGGCACAGATGGCTGGAGCAAGCGAGCGAGGCGCTAAATGCTGAGGGTCAAGAGAATGCGGTGTAGGTTTCTTCTACCACAAGGAAGGTTATCCATTCTGTTGCGGACCTGTACAAGGACGATGGAGAACCGGATGAATTCTGGGGCAGGGTCGTTGAAGAAGCTCCTGATGAGTAGCACCACCCTCTCTACCTGGTTTTCGTGCACTGTTTCTGCCCTTACTTCAAGGCTTGTTTTTGTTTTTCATGAAGTTTATGTTTCAGTTTTTGTCAACTATGTTATCCAAAATCAGAACTCCATGATTCCCCTGCGTGGGATTTTTCTTGAAAACTACTCGACACTGGTTTCCCTCCTGAAGGGCAATGTTCATCACTGGTTTTTTGTTCAGAATGCCACTACACTGGGCAATGTTCTGGCTTTGGCCTGCTGTATATAATTTTCTCTGTTAATAGATTACGTTTACTTAGAAAAAAAAAATTAGATTATATTTACATAGTAAAATTAGTTTAATTTTAAAGAAAAAAATACAATTTTTTCATATTTGTGTTTAGGCAATGAAAATCACTTAAATTTTAAACGAGTGCTATTTTCAAATTGAAAGTTCAAACTTAGCAAAATTAGAGTCGTTGGGAAGCTGGAAATAAACCGCACGTAATGGAGTGAAAGAAGAAAAAAAAAATATATATATATATATATATATATATATATATATATATATATATATTCAAATTGAAAGTTCAAACTTTGCAAAATTAGAGTCGTTGGGAAGTCGGAAATAAACCGTACACATAATGGAGTGAAAGAAGAATATATATATATATATATATATATATATATATTAAACAATTAAAAAATAAAAAAATAAAATAAAATAAAATAAAAAAATCCAAGCATGAAAGGAATGATATGCTTGAAATTTACATAGAGAGTCTCCATTATTTTTATGAAGATAATAATGTGAAAATGTGGGTTTTTGTTTTGCCACAAAAATGGCCACACGCAGGGAAGAAGCAGTTATCTCTCGTTAAATGTACGAAATCTGTTAAAAAAAAAAGGAATGATGATTAGATGATACAAAATGCCAAATCTCAAATATCCTAACAGCATTTCCACTCACATGTAGAGTTAACATACATAAATCATATCCATAATTGTCCGTGAACTTAACTTATTAAAATATTACCCCACAATCATGTGTTGTAGCAATCTTTGTATATGCAACAGTAAACTTCGTCGACAATGAATTTTGAGAAAACAAGGTAATCAACTAAGTCATAGTATTAAAACAACTCTTATGCCATAGGTAAAGCCAATGCTGCCAACAGGCGTCCATAGCCTCGACAGGGATGTCTTTTAACACTTTTAGATGACAGTGTCTTATCTATTAGAAATAAATACATAGTTACAAGATCATTTCCAAAACTATTTAGATGTCAACTGAAGATCATTGTCTTGGCTTGGTAACCAACTGATGACAGTGTCATTCACGAGCATTAACAAAGTGAAAAATTCGGCTCGTGATGAGACCTCTTTTCCTTCAACCTTGCGGCCAAAAGCCATTACCTTGGCTTGGTGATCAATAATGGTAATGTCACTATGTTAGGGCCTATGATCATGGTAGGTCGTCTCATGATGAGATCTCATATCCTCCAGTTAACAATTTTTTTTTTTTAAAGGTTCAACTATGTTTATTGTTAATCTCTTAGAGATTACTTAATGGATGGGGAGGCAGATTAGCTCCTTAAGAGAAAGGAATGGTGTAAAAAAAAAATCAGTGACTAATATTTACTTAGTTAGCCTTGCTTCCTAAGAGATAATTACCCTAAAGTAATTGTTGATAAATATATTTTTCTTTCTTAGAATTGGGGTTAACATATAGTTGATTAGACAATGACAGAAAGTTTTAAGCACAATATGTCATAACCATTATAAAAATCAAGGACTTGACTAGTTAGGAAAGTTTAAAAGGTAGCATAATGACATCATCTTTGCAGAAATATTACTTAAAGACAAGATTTCGTTTATAGATAACAAAGCATAAACCAATTTCCCAATAATCATGCTAAGTAGAACCCGAAAACATTAAAATCATTCCCCCATTAAGATTTCAGAAATATCACTCACTCAGATCCAAAATAAAAAGAAAACCACACTTCAAATATTACAACCAAAGAAATAAAATGCAAATATGAAAGAACATGCAAATATAAAGAAAGAGAATGAAAACCGAAATTACAAAGGTAAATAAAAAGTCATGCTTGAAAGAAAACTCCAACAAGACATATTTTGAAAATGTCTAAATAAAAGTATAACCATGAAGGAAGAATATGTGTTTCTCATGAGTTGAGATTTTGATGAATCTCACACAGTTATAGGTAATTAGGCTTTTAAAACAAAGACTAGATAGCAGTTATGAGAGGAAAAATGAAGTCAAATTAGGTTTCTCTCCCCTTGCAAATTTACTTGTTTCAAAATTAAGCTTGTATGAAAACATTTTAATGATTTTCTAATAAAAATAAGGCTTATGAAAAACAAAGTACAAGTTGAGAGACTCCCTGATTTAGCTTATTTGAACCTTGATCAATATCATAACTGTTGTGCCAAGATCAAAAACAAGAAGAACGAATTCCAAATCTGAGCATGTTGGGGCGCTAGATTTTCAAGGAAATTCTTGAAGATCTGTAAAAACAAAGCTTTGAATCAACAAATATTAAACAAATTTGAAACAAAAGTATAAATAAAATGGTAGCTGGTGAAAATGAGCGTATGAGACTTACCTTGAAGAATTTCACTAAGATTTACGTGAAAGATACCAATTTTATCCAAAAAAAAAAATGTAACTTCTTCTTTTTATTGAGATTAAAAAATATGAAGAAGTTACATTTTTCTGAAGTTTTCATGTGCCCAAGATCATCAACTTATTGATCCTAAACTAGAGCGAGCATTAAGCTCGAAGAGAATAGTTCATTTTCAAGGAATCTAGAATAAATAACAATTATTAGAAGTAAGAATAATTTTTTTCCAAAAATGTGTTTTGCTTTGTGTTGCAGCTGTGTTTTTTTTTTTCTAAATTACGCTATTTCTATTATGAACATAATATTACAAAACTGCCACGACTCAGCTGAGGAAGCCTGAGACCGGGCTTGATATCCACGTTCTGTCTAACTATAGAACTGCCCATTAGCGGGAAACCAGTTCTTTTAACAGTGATAACACCGCCCAGGAACTGGGAAACCGGCGAAGAGTCATTTACATACAGATTAACGAAACTAAAAAGAGACAAAAGATACATGCAGCTGTGTCTGCTATGAGTGATCATTAAAAACAGAAATTTTTCAAAAATTCTAGAGCATATAGCATACTGAGAACTGATCTTGGAGGAGGGAGAGCACTCAGTCTGAAACAGGTTGCTCTTCCACAATTCTGCAGCCATAGTGATCTTCCGAATCCGCTTCAGCATTCTTGTCATCATCTTCGCCTGAAAGACCAGCTTCCATCTGCAAGTGAGACGGTCCCGGAGGAGCAGGGACAGGGGCAAAAGGAACTCCGAGAGAGTGCGCAAAAGGACCGGGTTCAGGACCAGAGGGGGGCTCGAAGTTAGGCACTGAAGGAGTCTGCAAAGGGTCAATCGGCTGGACAAGAGGGAGGGTGGTCTCTTCGCGAAGGGTAATCGTGATAAGGGCAGTGATGGAAGGCCGATTGAAGGCGCAATCGAAACGCAGCTCAGCGTGTTGCGTAGATTGCCTGAGATAATGACTGCCAGGGCGAGAAGGGGAGGCGGAAGCCTGGAGAGGGGGTGGAGACAGAGGAGACAAAGCAGGAGCGCAAGGCGGAGGCAGGGACTGAGGAGGCGCCGGGGCAACGCGCTCATGGAGACGACCAGCAGGATCAATATAGAGAGGAGCGGGACGCCTTTCAGAAGGCTCCATGGAGAAGTCGACATTAGAGCTAGAGGGGCGCTCACTCATGGATCTGCCTCGAGAGGCCCCTCTCCTACAAGACATTCTTTGCCTGAGCCTGGGCATACTGGAATTCTGAGAAGAATCCGACCAGTCACTAGAAGGAGCTACAGGAGTAGAGTTAATTTGACCAACAATAACAGGAGAAGTATGAGAATTGAACATAACAGGGCAGAAATTACTATTTGAGAAGTGGTAGCCGGGAATTGTATCCAAACAGCAGTGCAGAGAGCACCTACGTCCTGTAGCAGTGCGATCCCCACCTGTAGCACAGCCGCCCGGGCAGTGAGAGCGCAGAGGCGACAAAGGGCGGTGAGCAGAACCAAAACAATCGGGAAAGTTCGAGCAGTGGTGCTCCATTTGATGTCTGATGCGCCGAGCAGGACAGAGCGAGTGACGGCGAGGAGGAATAAATGTCCAACGCCGAGGTTTAATGGGCGTTGCATTAATGGCACCATAGGGGGCCATGTGGCCACCCCAGGTGAACCGCCTTGGGACCTGAACCAGGCCTTGAGGCCTCTTAACCCAAAATATCATCCGCATCCGGAAGTGTTGCAGCTGTGTTATTCCCTTTGCTTCTTCATATTTCATATCAACTCCAAAGTGTTCAACAATCCCATGGTATCAATCCAAAATCCCAACTTATGTAGTGATTTATATAAATATGAAGAGGAATTGGTTCATTTAAAAATTGGCATTAGATTGGAGCAGTATAAATACAATCAAAACATCCACCATCCAATTTACCTTTCCATGTTTCGGGCATTCTCACCATTTTCCGCATTAATATGATAGCTACTCAGACATGACACGTCTTACAATTTGATTTGAAAAACAAATTTTGGTAATCATGAATGATTACATGATCCCGAAAGCTCAAACCTGAAAATAATGAAGCATGCGTACTAAAGAAATGTTCAGGATGAATAAGATAAAAATCGCACTGAATTGAAAAAGGAGTTGCAGCTCACAAGTGAGTACTGCACCTGGAGACTGCACTCAAACAGAGAGAACACTCTGAGTTTACTCTACATTCATGAATGAGAAATTACGTCATTAAGTACATCACTAGGAATTAGGAAGTTGCAAACAAACTCCTAAATTGTAGGAACTAATCCTAAACTAAGGAGATACGTTACAACTTGTGTAACCATTTCTCCATTAATATAAAATAATATTAATTATTTTCAACTCCCCCCTTGAATGGAGAAAGGATTATCCTGAACTCCTAGCATCCTTCTAAACAATTCAAACTTTACACGCCCAAGAGGCTTAGTAAATATATCAGCCATATTGTCACAAGTTTTACAATATTCAACAAATATATCTTTTGATTGTAGTTTCTCTCGAACAAAATGGAACTGAGTATCGATGTGCTTGGTATTTTTATGAAAGACTGGATTGTATGCAAGCTTGATGGTACTCTGGTTATCAGTTTTGATGATAGTTGATTCTTTCTGTTCTTCTCCTGCATCGTTGAGAAGTCTTCTCAACCAGATAGCTTCACATGTGGCTGCACACAATGCTTGGTACTCAGCTTCACATGAAGATAAGGCTACAGTACTTTGCTTTTTGCTGCTCCATGCTATGACCCCGGATCCAATGCTGAAAGCGTAACCTGTGATAGACCTTCAATCATCCAAGTTACCTGCCCAATCTGAATCTGAAAAACCTGCTAGAGTAACATCAGAAGTGTCAGTGTACAAAATACCATAATTACTAGTACCACTAAGATACCTCAACACACTTTTTGCTGCGACCCAGTGACTTTCGAGTGATTTTGACATGAACTGGCTCAACATACTAACAGAGTATGCCAAATCTGGTCTATTTGTAGTAAGATATATCAAACTGCCAACTAGCTGTCTATACATAGTGGCATCCACCTCTTTAGTACCATCATTACTGCTCAACTTTAAGTTCTGCTGCAATGGTGTTGCTGTTGATCTACACTGCTCCATTCTGAACTTTTCCAGCAAGCTTCTGGCATACTTCCCTTGAGTAAGAAAAGTTTGTCCAGAATCTCTCCATACTTCCAATCCCAAATAGTAATGGAGATTTCCGAGATCTTTCATCTCAAACACTTGTGACATCTGTCGTTTGATTTCTTTGATCAGATTGTTAGCATCCCCTGTTATGATCATATCATCTACATACAAAGAAATCAAAATAATTTGCCTCTGTTTATTAAACTTGGTATACAGATTTGGATCATTCAAGCTCCTATGGAAGCCATGTTGTACAAAAAATGAGTCAATCTTCTCATACCATGACCTGGGTGCTTGTTTTAAACCACAAAGTGCATTTTTTAATTTACAAACAAGATGTTCCTGCCCCTTTTTCACAAAACCTTCAGGCTAAACTAAATAAATTTCTTCTTTCAAGTCACCATTCAGAAATGCAGACTTAACATCTAGCTGGTGTAGCTGCCATTTATGTTTTGTTGCTAAGTAAATTATCATTCTAATGGTGTTTAATTTGGCTACATGAGCAAAGGTGTCATCGAAATCTATTCCCTCTTGCTGTGAGTAACCCTTTGCGACCAGTCTAGCTTTAAGTTTTTCTATACTCCCATCTGCATTTATTTTAGGTTTGTACAGCCATTTGCATCCTATGGGAGTTTTACCTTCAGGAAATTCAACCAAATCCCAAGTATGGTTTTTATTAATTGATTCAATTTCCTCATGCATTGCAGCCCTCCATGCATCAGATTGACATGCTTCTTCATAATTTGCAGGTTCTACAATGTTTAAAATGTTTGTCATTAATGCATAGTCTTTCAATTTGGATGGTAATTGAGTCTTCCTACTTGATCTCCTTGGTAGGGGACTTACCTCAAATCTGTCTATTTCAGCCTTCTTCGAGCTTGCATCATTGATTACATTACCTGTTACTTATTTTTCTTGTTTCTGCTCTTGTTCTTCATCATCCTCACTGTTTTCTTCCATTAGCAATGGAATGTGCCAATCATTATTACAGTCATCCTTTCCTTCTTCAACCTGTTCATGAAATATGACATCTCTGCTTGCAAAAACCTTATGAGTCACAGGATTAAATAACTTATATGCTTTGAACTCAGTGCCATATCCAACAAAGGTACATTTCAGGGCTTTAGGATCTAGTTTCTTCCTATCTGCCTTAGGTATATGAGCGTAAGATTTTGACCCAAATATTCTTAAGTGACTCACTGCTGGTTTGAATCCAAATAATGCTTCAAAAGGGGTTTTGAAGCCTAAACATTTAGTAGGACTCCTATTTTTTAAGTAGACAGCAGTGTTAATAGCTTATGCCCAAAAACCATTTGATAGACCCTTACCTTGAAGCATGCTCCTTGCGCACTCCACAAGAGTTCTGTTCTTTCGCTCTGCCACTCCATTCTGCTGTGGGGTGTGAGGCACTGTAAACTGTTGAACAATCCCATGCTGCTTGCAGAAATTCATGAACTCTCCCAGCCTGTATTCTCCCCCTTGATCTGAGCGGAGAATTTTTCTTCTTTTTCCTGTCTGGTTTTCTACCATGAATTTAAACTCTTTAAAATATTGAAAGGTCTGACTCTTTTTACTTAGAAAGTATATCCATGAGAACCTAGTGCAATCATCTGTAAATAAGAGAAAGTAATATGCACCTCCTAGTGACCTAGTCTGCATAGGTCCGCATATGTCTGTATGCACCAGTTCTAAAATATATCTTTCCTTTCTATTAACATGCAAAGGGAACTCTTCTCTATGCATTTTCCCTAATGCACATCCATCACAATCCAACTGAACATTATGGAAAATGGGGATTCCATCGACCATACCTTTTCTCTGAAGTAGGATGAGGTCTTGCAGATTAAGATGGCCAAATCTCTGGTGCCAGAGATTTTCTGTTGTCGATCCAATTGCGACCATGGCTTGCTGTGGCATACTTTTCACATCTAGTCTATACAGGCTCCCCACACGCACTCCTGTTGCAACTGTTTCCATCTGGCTATCCTTTATGACACAGTTAGTCTTAAAGAATTGAACTTGCATGTCCTGATCAGTGATCATAGATACAGAGACCAAATTTTTCTTAATTCTGGGCACATACAATACATTTTTAAGGTGTCTAATGTCACCGCTAGGTAACTTTACTGGAATATGACCGTATCCTTTGATCTCATATCCACTATCATCTCCTAAATAGATTTTCGACCCACGTGAAGTTTCTTCAAAACATTCAAACCATTCCTTCTTACCTGTCATATGTGAGGATGCACCAGAATCGACATACCATATGTCGTCCTCATCTCCCTTTGAAGCTGAAAGGGCACAATCAGCTGTAAATAGTCGAAGTTCATGGCTATGGTCCTCATCTTCCTCAACAAAGTATCCTTTGTGCTTTCTATGTTTATTTCTTGCTTCGTCTGCCTGCCTCTTATAACATTCTTTAATCTGATGACCAGGTTTTCCACAGTAAAAACATTTCTTGCTGGAAAAATTATTAGCAGACATACCTTTAAACGAACTATTTTGAAACGTGTTGGCTCCTTTCTGTTGTTGTTGCTGTGGCTGCTTACCTCTATACTGTCACCTTTTGGCCATCAGAGCAAGACCATTGCTCTGTGTTTTCAAATTTTGTCGTCGCTCTTCTTCTTGTAGCAGAATCCCTGTCAGCTCTTCAAACGCAGGGGCTTTCTCCCTCGCTGCCAGTCCAGTGATGAACATCTGATATTCATCTGTCATTCCGTTCAATGTGATCGTGACCAGATCTGAATCAGAAACTTTCTCTTTGATATCTCCCAATCTGTCCTTCAGGTCTTTGACTCTAGCAATGAATCTAGCAGTGGACTCATTCTCCTCCATATTCATTGCAAATAGCTTGCCTTTGAGTGACAAGACACGGTTTGTATTCTGCGTCTGGTATAGGTTCTTGATCGTCGTCCAAATGTCAGTGGACGATTTACAGTCTCTAATATGCGGGATAATATTTTCCTTGACGGACATCTTCAGTATGACCTTTGCTTTGGTCTCCCTTTTATCCCAGTCTTGTTCTTGTGCAGCTACTCCTGGTCTCAACTCATTTCCTATAACGATCGACCACGCATTTGCACTTTCAAGTAATGTCTGTATCTTGAATTTCTAGTTGGTGAAATTAGATCCATCGAGTTTGCCAGACTCGTGGAGATACGATTCTATATTGTTATTCATATTGGACTGATAAATTTTCTGATCCTCTAATGAATAATTCTACCCAATTGAACAATTGCAGGATACTAAAAAAAAAATCACCACATACCAGATCTTGACCACTGTCTTGCTGAAAAAAAAATTTATGTACCTTCAATATGCCACCAACAGGCAATCTGATCTGCCTCCTCCGGGCGAATCAGAAACTTCACTGCGCCACCACCGGGCAAGTCCGATCTGCCACCACCGGGCGAATTTGGAACTTCAATGCGCCACCACCGGGAAAGTCTGATCTGCCACCACCGGGAAAATTCGGAACTTCAATGCGCCACCACCAGGCAAGTCCGATCTACCACCACCGGGTGAATTCGGAACTTCAATGTGCCACCACCGGGCAAGTCCGATCTGCCACCACCGGGCGAATTCGGAACTTCAATGTGCCACCACCAGGCAGGGCTGATCTGCAAAAAAATTGCAGACCTTCCCAAAGAGAAAGAGGCTGGCGTTGCTTCGATGCGAAAAATCCGCGCCCAAATCAAAACGCGTTGTGTCCCAAAACTGGCGTGACTTTTGCGTGTACTTCCGCGCCAATGGCACAACTGTTCGCGACAAAACCGCGCCAATCCTTTCTCCCGCTCAGAGATGATCAGTCATCTGAGGCCTGTGTTTCAGGTGTTACTGCAGTCCACCTGATTCTGCGAAACTTCTATATACTCACAGCCACTACAGTTCTGTAATCAATGATGCTAAAAAACAAAAAAAGTAAATAAGGCTCTCCCTACTCTGTGCTCTGATACCAAGATAAAAATCGCACTGAATTGAAAAAGGAGTTGCAGCTCGCAGGTGAGTACTGCACCTGGAGACTACACTCAAACAGAGAGAACACTCTGAGTTTACTCTACATTCATGAATGAGAAATTACATCATTAAGTACATCACTAGGAATTAGGAAGTTGCAAACAAACTCCTAAATTGTAGGAACTAATCCTAAACTAAGGAGATACGTTACAACTTGTGTAACCATTTCTCCATTAATATAAAATAATATTAATTATTTTCCACTGAATAAAGCAGGTGGACGTGGAAAGAAATAAGACCAAGAATCCAATGGGAAAGCAAAGAGAAAAGGTGCATGTGGGCCACAACCAATGAGTTGTCCTGGTAATCCATACCCAACATACTTGAATAGAGGAGTTCAATTAACCTCTGGGATGAATGAGATTGGGATTACAAGAAGCAGGCTAATGTGTAATACGTGCCACCATGACTTGCCAACAATATTTTGTAACCAATGAAAAGAGGGAAAAGGAGGGACCATCTTATGATGAGTTGTCTCGCCAACTTGATACCAACGGTTTCAAAAATTTTGCAAGGAAAAATCTCCAAGGTATGATCGGTGGGATGACGAGTGTTATGACAGCGTTCACGACCAACAAGCATTCAAGTTATGTGCCTTTCGTGTGGAACATGAACACATCATCTAGCTAAGGAAAGTCCGCCAGAAATGAAAACATGTATAAGGTAAAGGTCGGCGTCTATGCCCCATGCCATGTATCGAATGATAAATAAATGAGTGTGCTTCATTTTTAAAGAACATATATAAATATATAAAAGCAAGCCTAAAGGCCCGAAATCAATTAAGTCTCGATTAAGTCAATCCAAACTCTTTCAAATGAGTGAGAGAAGGTAGCCTCTGAGAAAGTAAAGTCAAGATGACGTGGAATGGAAGCGGAAATAAGATCATGAAAGGTAAGTAAAAATACAAACCATAGTCCCACATGCGGGTGCATATTAAGGTGATCTGGGAGGACGGCTCTTGGCGGCGACCGGACGTTGGTGCGTGGCCTGGCCACATGGTCACATACGAGCTCACTCGTATGGATTTAATTGCTGCCAGAGCAGATTGTAAATGCTCATTTACTTCACACTCTCGTCGAGGATCAACTCATAGCTACAAGTTGCAAACGATGGGCAGGCTTTCTTCTCCGTCTAGTTCTCCGCTCCTCAATTGCCCCTCCCTTGTTCTGAGGGCTTGCAGATGCCCCTCTGGTATCGCGGATCCAAGCTCTCGCACGAATACCGGGAGGCGCTGCTCCCTCCTTTGTTGCATTGAGCTTACTCCAGGTGCTCACTTCTCTCAAAGCTTGCATTGCCGCCTGCATTTGACCTCGACTCCTTCGTTCTTTGAAGCTCTTTCTTCACCTGTGCCTGTGCGTCATTATCCAAGTTCCAGCGCCCTCATGCCTCACTTAAGGCAGCGAATGCACTACCGTCGGGGCAACAGTCGTAGAAGCAGTCATGGCAGAGCCACTCGTACGCCACCCTCTTCCATTTCTGATACCTCTTCCTCCTCTCAGGGATTTGACCATGGTAGATATCCTGCTACTCGTAGCGGACGAGGTAGAGTCCGGCCTACTGGTTAAACGCACCCGCAATCTAGCTCTCTTTTTCCTCCTACCGCTTCCCCCTCGAGACCAGATACCACTGCCGCTTCCATCCCCCCCTCACAGGTCACCCTACGCCAAACCATTCATACCACTGAGTTTCATTATGCCCGTACAATGAATCAGCCCAACATTACTGCCTTCATCACAGTTACCCTCAGGGAGGAATGTTATGAATATTTTATTAATTATTAGTTAGATATAGTTATATTAGGTTTTATTAACTGAAAGGGCATGATCAAAGATCATGCCTCTTCACCAAGGGACACCATGAGGCTATATTTAAAGCCTCGGTGATTCCCCATTGTAATCATCTCTTATCTATCATCATTAATAATATATACTTATTCAAGTTTACCAGAGTTTTTACACTCCATTGGTATCGGAGCCATCGCTCTTCGGGATCTGTGTGATCACCAAGAATTACAAAATTCCAAAATTGCAGATTTTTTTTAATCAGGTGTTTGTGCACAACAACATTTGTTTTTTTTTTTTTTAAATAACCTTGCAGATTTCGGCGAAAATCACAGAAAAATTCAGGAGATAAGAAGAGGTCGAGGAAGACTTTCAAGATCACTGTTTGGGTTTTTTTTTTTTTAAATTCATCATTGCAGACCTGTGGAACTGCAAATTTCGGATTCGGATTACAGTGACCTGTGACAAAGTCTTGTGGGCAGTGTCTTTAGAGACCTCGGAACACCTTCTTACCGGCCACCTCTTTCACCAGCCGTCCACCCATCAATCATCGATCCCAACCTTCCCAAAAAAATAAGCATTCAACGCATTACACTCCATTGTCAACTTCAATTGTACACATCTGCACGATTATTCCGCCTTGACCCATTGGTCTCTCCCTGTCCCTCATTCCGCCGTCCCTCAGTATATATATATAGATCAAAACAAATATTCCGCCGTTTTCTGCACTCTGCCCGTAAAAAAAATCGTAACATCCACCAGCAATCAAACCGAAGCAAATAAAATACGTGTGGTATCGTTTTAAACGGCCATCGATATATTAATAATCGATTTGTTAAAGTTATATGAAACAGCGCATCGTTTAAACAGAACAGGTATTAAATAATAACCCGCTGATCGGTCTGAGATTCTCTGCATTCAAGAACTACAGGTTAAGCGGACGGATAGTCTCCCGCGGTCAAAACGCCACACTGCACCGCCGCCTTTTCTCCGTCGTGGACAGTTCTCTGTCGTGGCCATTACAGCGGCAGCAAATAAAAATTACGTGCAATCGTGAGCGGGTGACGGTTAAAATTATGAAACAGTGTGTCATTTGAACCAAACGGCACATTTTAAAAAAAACACGATTTTTTTTTTTAATTATATATAAAATATATATTATATAATTTAATTGATAATTATATATATATATATTATAATTATATAGTTCATTTATATATTATATAATTTCCATTTAATAATTATATATATATATATATATATAATTAAATTATATATATTATATAATTTTTAATTAAAAATTATATATATATATTAATTATATAGTTTAAAAAAAAATTTATTATTAATTAATTAATTAATTCAAAACAAAAAACAAAAAAAAATTAATTAATTAATTAAATATTAATTAATTAATTTTAAAGAAAAAAGAGGAGAAACTGGCAGAAAAATACTCTCCACCTCATACGCGTTCGATGTCGTCGTCAATGTCAATGGCTGAATTCCAGAAAAAATTGGTTGATCTCGAGAAACAGATCACTAATAATTCCGAAGAATTCGGGAAAAGATTAGTCGATCTGGAAGGTACAGTTGCAGGGCATTCCAACGACATCAAAAAGGTTCATGATACAACAAATCGAATAGAAAGACAAATGTGGCTAAATCATCACGAGACCACAGAAACAATGAACAATATGACAAAACTCTTCAATAAGCTAAATGATAAGATAGATAAGTTAAGTCAGACACAATCCCCAACATCTCCTAACAGGGAACCAAATCAACAAAACAATTCTGCAGATTCAGGGAACTCAGAAGAGCATCAGGAAAAAACCGATTCCCCACATCATCAAGAAGATAGTAATGCAGATTTTCAAAACAAGCAGCTCTGGAATGCATTCGCTAATCAATATCCCCTTCTTGTTCCACCATTAGCATATCAGCGCAAAGCCAAGATCGACCTACCCAAATTTGATGGTAATGAAAAGAATAGCGTTGCATGGCTTAATAAAGCGGAAGAATATTTTGAGATTTATGACATTACTAGTGATGATGAAAAAATTAAACATGCTTCCATGAAAATGGAAGGAGAAGCATACAATTGGTATATGTGGTGGAAAAAGACGACGCTCGCTATCAGTTGGAGGAAATTTAAGGATGCGTTCTTCAAAAGGTTTCAAGGCATAAAAGAAGAAAAGTTATTTTCAACGTTTATCAAATTACGCCAAAAAGGAGATGTGGATGAGTACACGCGAGAATGGGAGACTTTAGCAACACGAGTACCCGGATTGTCGGAATCTCGTCTAATCCAGTCTTACATCTCAGGACTTAAAGTCCACATACAAGAAGAGCTAGAACTACATGAAATTACGTCCGTAGAAGTAGCAAGGCAAAAAGCAAAAGCTGCTGAAAAGAAATTTGAAAGATTATCAAAACCAGAAAAAGTATATTCGAGACGACGGTTTCCTCAATCTGAAAATGTAGATGACACAAAATATGACCCCGTCCATCTTCGTGAAGAAGAAAAATCTAGTTTGGAAAAACAAAGAATGCGAGAGGGCAAGTGCAAACGTTGCGGTGAAAACTGGGACCCTAAGCACAGATGTGCTAATGGAAAAGCGAAGAATCTATACAGTTGTGAAGCAACTAACGATGCTAACAGTACTGATTCATGTATAGAAGGATTAGAAGACAACTTAGAGTTCTCTCCAGAAATGGATGGCGAAATTATTCCACAAGTGTCATTATCAGCTATGACAGGCATATTACAACCTCAAACCCTAAGGTTAAGAGGACATATTAAGAAAAACAATGTAATGGTTCTAATAGACACAGGCAGCACGCACAATTTTCTAGATTCAGCCATGGCCAAAAGACTCAACCTCTTTACTTTTCCCATGCCTAATATGAAGGTAATGGTGGCCGATGGTAAGAAGATTGAACAAGTAGGAAAATGCCATAAATTCAAATTGTAGATTAAAGACTTTCATTTAGAATCTCCATTCTACACCGTTCCATTACGAGGAGTAGATGTGGTCTTAGGAATTCAATGGCTACGAACTCTAGGTACTTATTCTGCCAACCATCAGAAGAAGTTTATAAGTTTTAAGTGGAAGGGGCAGAAATACAAGTTGTATGGATTCCAAGCCCCAGAAAATCAAGTCGCATCTTCCTCTCTGATGACGAAGATGCTTCAAATAGGAGCGCCACCATCTACAGTACAATGTCATCAGTTGGAAATGTTACCTTCAAAAGGGAGCCACGAAGAGTCGCCAGAAGTCAAGATAGGATCCGACCTTGTCGATATCAGATATTTTCACTATACAGATCAACAAAAGATTGAACTCGAGAATATGCTCCACGATTTTTTTAAAATGTGGGAAGCAAGAGCCCGCCGCTCAAGAAAACCAGGCGTTCGTCAACATTGTCCATCGTTACACATGCTTTGAGGACAAAGCATCTTTAAGAGAGGGGCAATGTTATGAATATTTTATTAATTATTAGTTAGATATAGTTATATTAGGTTTTATTAACTGAAAGGGCATGATCAAAGATCATGCCTCTTCACCAAGGGACACCATGAGGCTATATTTAAAGCCTCGGTGATTCCTCATTGTAATCATCTCTTATCTATCATCATTAATAATATATACTTATTCAAGTTTACCATAGTTTTTACACTCCAAGGAAGCAGCTCGCCTTGAGACCCCTGACGATCCCAGTATGCAGAATTTTGATCAATGCTATGGATTTCCTACTGTCTCACAGAATGGGGCCTCCAGTAGCAAAGGAACTCACAAGGAGGACATCAGCGAAAATCGGCAAGGAAAAGATCCCATGGCTCGCATCTCAACTGTTGCTAAGGACGACTCCACCTGTGTGAATCCCACAGCAGCAGCTGATCGCAGTGATGCTTACAGGTGTTTAATTGTGGAGGAGCCTCCCTCTTTGTCCAATGACAAGTAAACACTATAGTCTTAGCTGGTTTTTGGTTTTGGATCATATTTTGTTTGGGTCCATTTTTGCCTTCCTGAACAGTGGTGTTATTTTGATTATGAAAAACAATATATGTCCTTTGCTCAACGTGTTGGTTTCCCCTGCGTGGGCAACAAAAAAATTCTCTCTAGGACTGGTTTCCCGCATATGGGGAATCCGGTATTATGCAGGTATTATGCATTTTTGAGGATTAATGCCCAGTTCTTGCGATTGCACTACTGAGGCCTATGCCTCGTTGTATTTTTACGGTATATAAATAGAAATAGATTTACTTAGAAAAAAAAAATGCAAACCATAGAGATATTGAGTTGTCTCAGCACTCTCTATCCCGACGTTTAATGAAACAACAAACAAAACAACCTATGGCTAAAATAAGTGAGCTGACGTGTAAAGTGTAATATATGAGGGACCAATAAGAGAACAAGAGGGAGGAACCACATAAACTATAATGTGCATTATGACACCCTGGAAGATAAATCTCGAATGAAACGAGTAAATCGGATTTGTAAACTTGTCGGGGTAATGTATTCGAGCATGCGTAGAAGAGGATAGTGTAAGGACAAGCATTGTTGACCTTCTTCATCAATCCCCGAATATGGATCCCGAGAGGAAATAAAGGATGCACTCCAAGGAAGGGTCAGGATGGTGCGACTATGTGCTCACGTGGAAAACATGAATGAATGGTCAGTAGAAAAAGCAAAAGAGAATCTCATGAGCACATGGTAAGCGGTTTGGATGTCAAGTAATCACTGAGTTTTCCTGGGACTTATAAAATATGAAACCAAAAGGAAATTGTGAAATGATTACCTCTAGAACGATTGTAATAGTTTTAACCCAGGCTGACCTTTTGCAAATGCGGAAATTAAAAAAGAAGAGGGGTATAGTCGAGAATTCTTGTGGCTTGTGTTTCTGATTAGCTTCTGTCAGTAATGCTCAAGGATAGAATTGCATTCAATGAAAAAACACAACAACATCAAAATTCATCTCATAAATTTAAAAAGCGAAATAAATGTAAAGAAAAGGACAATTTGTGAGAAATTGAAATTTCGATGAATAAATTTAAACTTCCTTCGACATGTTTGTACGAATATTTTACTAACACAAATTGAAGTATCTTTGGTATTTTAAAAGCTTGTTACTCACTTTATTCTTGTACCTGCATTTTTAGAATAAGAAAAAAAACTAAATCTAAACTAATCTTATTTCTAATCTAATCTAGCCAAACATATTAAAAAAAAAACTAAGTGAAATCATACTTCTAGTGAAGCCATTCACTTAGCCTAGTACATGCACATATGTGCATGTATAAAAAATCAGTAACGGAAGTAAAAATATGATTAACCTCACAAAAATAAACATGAATGCAATATGTACATCTATTATTAACATATATATAAAAAAAAGCTTATTTACAATAGTGTTGGAGCTTGCATAAAACAATTAGTATTATGTACATGTGATGAAATATTATAAATCTTTCGTTAAATTGAATTTTCCAAATAACTTTCAAATGGATCAATGTAGTGCGGATTTAATGAATTTGTCAAGACATATTTAGTTGGGTTAAATCGTTGGTCATATTGTATTGATGCACTCACAAGTGTTGATTCATGTGGAAAATGCATTGTAGAAGAAAGAGTAAACTAATAGGACGTGATCATCAAATTGATTGATAGAAAAGAAGTTCACGATGATCATGACTATAGCTTTGAAATTGATTCTCACATTGAGGTAATGCATTTCTCAATATGTTAGAATAGAATATCTAAAAATCGAAAAAGTAAAGAAGAAAACAAATCTCAAAATTACCATAATAAATGAGGAAAAAACAATAAAACCATATCATTATTTACAATATTATTACAGCTAGTGTTACAACATTGTTGGGACTTGTTTAAAATAATTTCCTTCTCACAAGTTTTGAACATAATAATGTAGGAGGAAGAATTACTGACAACTATTTATGAATGAGGAAGAGGCTCGGGACTATGACCAAAATTGGAAACTTGAAGGTTGTCATAATAAAAAATAGGAATGGAAAAGCCATCATGATTTGATGGGGTTTCAAAATGAAACTCTTCAATAGCAATATTGATAAAAGGAGAGCCTTCATTTGAAACATACAAGAACTATCAAGGGTGTGAGGAATTCATAATGACTAAAGTGACTGACTGTCCTCAAACTCTAAATAATAATTATAAATGAATTGACTAATTTCATTAGTACTCCCTTCCTTCCCATAAGATATGTCAAAACAAGAAGAAATATTAAATGAATTTTCAGCATTGTTGAACGAATGATCATTACATGGATCTTTATAATGATCATAACTAATTGGAAATTCATCATTTTTAAATCTGGTAGTCTCTCTCTTTCTAAAATAGCATTTGTGCAAAGAAGAAATGTTGAATGAAAAGGAAATGAATTATCATTATCATAAATATCAAGATAAAGGGAAAAGTGATTGTTTGAAGAAATAAACCTGAAAAATTATTTGCTTGTCTATTCTAGTTCCTTTTCCATAATGCAAATTTCAGATTCATGATCATTTATTTGGTTGATTATACTTTCATGAAGATTAATGTTCAGTTTCCCAAATCTTTGTGGTTGATCACAAATTTTAGCATGAGAATCATTTACCATAGAAATCTCATTGTTGGAATTTTCAATTTGCAATTTTGCTTGTTAATTTGCTTCTTGCACATTATTTGCTAAATTTGTTGCTTGTTAACTTTTAAATTTATTAGCAATTGATTTTTCAAGTATGTTGTCCATATTTTCTTGAAGTTGATCGTTAGATTCTTTCAAGCTTTGTGATTGTAGACCAGTAACATGAGAGGAAGCATCACGGTCTTCAATAACTTGTTTCAAGGATTCTTTAGGAACATCGTTGTCTTCAACAACTTGTTTCAAGGATTCTTTAGGATCATCATTGGCATTGTAGAAAGTATGTACAAGCTGTAAGAATATGTCATACATAGATGATGCAATTTTATTGTGATTGACATGTGCATCGTCAGTAGGTGAATTCCATTAATGGTAATATAAACATTAGGTGACTCATCAAAGCTTGAAATTGTTTCATTATATGTATTTGGAATGCAAGGAAGAGAGACTAATTTTCTAAACCACTGAGGTAAATATTCGAATTGAAACTGAAAACAAATCAGTTTAAATCTAATGAGAAAATCATCTAAAGACTCACCTTCAAATCAGTGAAGTTTCTCAATTTGATCACAAACCTTTTCATAGTTGTAATTCTGAAAAGCGTGAAGGAATGTTTTTGTGAATTCGTCCCAAGTGTGTATGGAGGCAAAGATTTACATCAATATTTGGCTAAGTTTGTCAAAGTGAGAGTAAACATATTGCACATCACACCTTCATCAATATTAAAATTTTTACAATTTAAAATAAATTGACGAATATGATCATAAGCATAAATATTTTCCTTACCATTAAACTTTGTTTTTGACATAAACTTTACAACCTTTAATGGAGAGGTGGCAGGTGGAATTCCATTGAAGCAACTCTAAATAGGCAATTTAGAAGGAGAAATTATAAAGAGATAAAACTTTTAAAACACAAAAACTTTAAAATGACAACTTAATGTTGGCCCTCCTCCTAGCACCAAAAATGTTGATGGCCAAAAATGACCTCATCAACATTTCAGAAGACCACCCGATCAGAGTCCCAAATTAGACTATTTTCGGTTTGTGATGATGTCTCCAACTAGTTGTATTGGATCGAGTTACCCCCTCACCATTCCTGTTGACTTGTGTTATGTCTAATTATTCATCAACAAGAAGAGATAAACCCTCACCATTCCTGTTGACTTGTGTTATGTCTAAATATTCATCAACAAGAAGAGGTAAATCGGATCTACCCTCTTGCAGAACTCTTGCAAGAAAGCAACCCTTAATCTGATTTAATGCCTTAGCCAAGCTACACCTAAAGTTGCTCCTGCATAAGGAGACTTCTACAATGCAATGGATTTAATTCTAAATGGAAATCTACTCTAAGGTTCAAGTAACATAAAATAAATTCTAAATCTATCTTTATTAAAAGAAGGACTACACCCTCTCTCAATCAAGAGAAAGGTAAAAGGAGATTTGGACCAACTTTGAATTTAGAATAAAAATGAAGTCAATAAGCCAAGAAAATAGTTCCAAGACTTATTTCTAATTCAAACAGATATATACATTCAAGTATATGATGAATAGTTGTCAGATCTTTGTTGCACATACATCCAAATTCAAATTAAATGAATTCAAACTCAATACTATGATTGCATTAAAGAAATATTTCTCATAAAACAATAATTATTAGAACCAAGATAAACTTGACATGAATTTTTTATATAGCCAACAATTATGCCATGCTTATCTATTCGAATTAGTTATTTAACTTGATAGCAATTCAATCCATCATTAAAATATAGCTTTCAAATTACTTAAATAAGCATATAATTAAATGAATTTACAATAGTACAAAACCCAAAAAATCACATACTTATCTGGATCAGGAATTACATGTATTGTTTTTTATTAAATGTAGGCCACCTCTATTTGTGACAAAAGTGTACAAAAAAATAAATATTTGATCAAAGCTTCTCAAGCACATAATTTCTCAAAAAATTCATGAAAGCATGAAATTTTGGAGTTGTAATATATTTCTTTGTAACTAGTCCAAACTAGCTAATTCTCTACAAAATTATTGCTCTCTACTGTAGTGTAAAAATCCTTTTTTTTTTACAAAGAATTCCCCCCTAAATTTTAGATCTGGAACTCTCTCTTCCTTTTCCAAAAAATATACCAAAAATGGAGTTGTTGCAAATAGTTTTGATCCATCAAATTTGGAATGGAAAATCCTCTTTTTCCTTCTCTGTTGGTGCAATCATATTGCTCCAAATCTCTTTGCCTCATCCTCTTTAGCAAATCTCCTACGAAAACAAATCAAAAATTGAAATTGAATCCAATTAAAAATGCACATGAAAATATGAAATACCAAATTTGGGAAAAATACACTCCAATTAAAATCTAATCAAATAAATGGAATTGATGCTTCCTATTGATCTCTGTAAAAGCGTCTCTGCCCAAAGAAGGTAATCTTCAAATGAATTTGCAACATCAAAACTTTTGGCTCGTGAAAATCCAAAAACAAGATTTAGGAAATTGATTTTTTTTGCAAATTCAGAACTCCATCTTATGCTAAATTTTAAGCATATTAAATCTTCGTATTTACATGGATTAATACCTCCATATTGTTCACCGTGATTTTAGCTTTCTAACGAAATGTCTTGCGCGTCATTTGGGTTAGTAAAACTGAAGAGCAGTCAAAGATTGAGCTTCAAAACTGCCAAGGTGTTGGGAAATGCAATTCCGCAATTCCAAACTGTTTTATTAAAATTTTGGGCATTTTTAAAATTTTTATTTAATAAAAATAATTAGAAATAGAAACGCCAAAATAAAAATATTATAATTAAAATGAATAAAATAATAATAAGCAAACAAGAGCTAAGATAGTAAAGTGTTATATATAAAAGGAAAGAGGGAGTGTTTTAATGAACCTTCATAAGTTTAAATGGAGGAAATAATGGATGGGGGAGTGGAGAAGGCCCACGTGACTGGGACCCACTCTCCTCTTTGGCCATATTGTAAAGGTCTTTCAATCTAACCGTTATTAAATAGACTTCCACTTGGCACTTACGGATGAGAACCCGGAAGAAATGAAATGCATGCAAATAAAATCTCTCGGCTAAAGCAACCGGGATGAGCAGGTAAGCAAGTGCACTAAATAATTTATTTATTTTTTTATTTAATGTTATACGTTTTATGTATAAAATATATTTACAATGAAATTTTTTAATATATACATAAGTTTTGAATCTGGTTTTTAAATTAATTATTAAGTAAATTAATTAATAAAATAAAAATTATTAAAATAATATTATTTACAAACTAGTTAAATAAATTATCGAAAGATTTCTCAACGTTTACAATTAGCAGTTGCTTTAAAAGGTGCAAAGAAAAGTTAAAGATGCTTCATACTGTAGAGTCCTTGATATCCCTTTCTCAAAGGGTTCCCCTTGGAAGTTCATCCTTTTCTTTTCAAACTCAAAGAGCTAAAAAGCTTGGAAGTTCATTCTTTTCTTTTCAGAAATAACTTTTTCTTTTGGCTCAAATACATTTTTTTACCTTTTACAATATCATAATTATGAATCTTCTCAAATAACTTTTTCTTTTGGCTCGAATACATTCTTTTTTACTTTTTACAATATCATAATTATGAAGAGCTTGGAAGTTCATTCTTTTCTTTTCAAACTTCTCTTCTGAAATAACTTTTTCTTTTGGCTCAAATACATTTTTTTTTTTTGCTTTTTACAATATCATAATTATGAATCTTCTTAAATAACTTTTTCTTTTGAGTTCTTTTTTACTTTTTACAATATCATAATTATGAAGAGCTTGGAAGAATTTTTTTTTTTTCAAGTATTCCTGAAATAACTTATTCTTTTGGCTCAAATACATTCTTTTTTACTTTTTACAATATCATAATTATTCATATCAAACCTAGTTACAATTTCAACACTCCAATAACACTTACACTTATCTCATCTAAATCACAATACACAATTCATTCTCATCTAAAATCACAATTCTTCCATAACTATTTTTATGTATATGTTGTATTTATGTATATGTTGATTTGTATCAGTTTCATTTATGTATATATTGTTTTTGTATTGTTTTGTATTGGTCCCTAAATTGTTTAATTCGTCAAAATACTTTCACATGGATATCACATTGTGTCCTAGTTTTTATCAATTGAAGGTTGCTCTTTGTTCCGCTCCAATTTAGGTGGTCCCTAATCTACGAAACCTTTTAGATTTTTAAAAGTTGAGTTAAATGCCTCCCATATGTCGTAGTATGTTATAGGCTTGATTCTTAAGAAGGGGGCCCATTAGGTGATAAAAAAATGAACAAAGATCTAGAATTCAACTCAAGTTATCCACAACCAAACTGATTTATTGGAATCAAACGTGGAAGGAGATATAAATATGATAACTCTTCCATTCAGCGTACCTTAATCTAGTTAGTGGTGTAATGAAACCAAAAAGCATGAATATAAACATCTGATTTAAAATATAATTAAAAATAAAATAAAAAATAAAAATTCACCAGAAGAAAGGACATTTTATCAAAGAAATAATGCCCTAACCCACTCTACTGAAAGTGTGCCAAACTTGATAACACTGTAGCTATAAAGTGTCAGAAACACCAATGCTAATATCATAATTATGAAGAGCTTGGAAGTTCATTATTTTCTTTTCAAACTTCTCGTCTTCTAAAATAACTTTTTCTTTTGGCTCAAATACATTTTTTTTTTGCTTTTTACAATATCATAATTATGAATCTTCTTAAATAACTTTTTCTTTTGGCTCAATACATTCTTTTTTACTTTTTACAATATCATAATTATGAAGAGCTTGGAAGATTTATTTATTTATTTATTTTTATTTTTTTTTATTTTTTTTTAATTTCCGAAATAACTTATTTTTTGGCTCAAATACATTCTTTTTTACTTTTGACAATATCATAATTATTCATATCAAACCTAGTTACAATTTCAACACTTACACTTATCTCATCTAAATCACAATACACAATTCATTCTCATCTAAAATCACAATTCTTCCATAATTGCTTTTATCTGTATGTTGTATTTATGTATATGTTGATTTGTATCAGTTTCATTCATGTATATATTGTTTTTGTATTGTTTTGTATCAGTCCCTAAATTGCTCAATTCGTCAAAATACTTTCACATGGATATCACATTGTGTCATGGTTTTTATCAATTGAAGGTTGCTCTTTGTTCCGCTCCAATTTTGGTGGTCCCTGATCTACGAAACCTTTTAGATTTTTAAAAGTTGAGTTGAATGCCTCCCATATGTCGTAGTATGTTATAGGCTTGATTCTTAAGAAGGGGAGCATTAGGTGATAAAAAAATGAACAAAGATCCAGAATTCAACTCAAGTTACCCACAACCAAACTAATTTATTGGAATCAAAGGTGGAAGTACATATAAATATGATAACTCTTCCATTCAGCGTACCTTAATCTAGTTATTGGTGTAATGAAACCAAAAAGCGTGAATATAAACATCTGATTTAAAATATAATTAAAAATAAAATAAAAAATAAAAAATCACCAGAAGAAATGCCATTTTATCAAAGAAATAATGCCCTAACCCACTCTACTAAAAGTGTGCCAAATTTGATAATATTGTAGCTATAAAGTGTTAGAAACACCAATGCTACTGTCTCCTGTACATCTGGTAATATGTAGTATGTAAACATAGCTCACAGAAAAGTTTGAAATTACATATAGAATAATGAAATGACCAACAATCAGAATTTTACTTGAACACTAGTTGAATACATATCTGCAAATTGAAAAGAAAGATAATTATATGATTGGTATAATGAAAATATTTTAAAGTCACTTAGTAACCAAATTTCAATCATGAAAACCAATTTAGGCAATGGTGTTGTGGTCAAATGGTGAAGGAAATGGCATGTTAAGCCACTCAACAGGGTTACAATCCCCTCAAGGCATATGCATATCATTTTCCTTTGTGGGCTGATTTGCTTGCTGAAGCGGCTCAATTTGTGGATGCCCGATGCCCATGGGTAAGAGGATTGCCCTGGTAAAAGCAAATCGACAGAGAATTCTTGCTATGTTCCAATGCGGCATATTTTCAAGAATTATGGCAATAAATTTCATGCTTCACTAAAAAAAATCAATAACATACATGATATCCGACATCCCCACCTAAATGGCCAGGATTAAACCAATAAAGGCCCTGAAATCATCACATCCATCAGCCTCATTGAAACGAACACGAGCAATAACAATATTATTTATTTTCATATTTTGGGAATATGATGCAATGGGTGGACCACTTCTAATAAATCTACAGACCATTTCTAGGCAACCATTTATGGCAAATATTCAATGGACTTTGGGTAGCAAACCGGGAGTTTCCTGCAACATTCAATATATACATAATCCAAAGAGCTATAGCAAATAGAAATTGCTACAAAGCTAGATATTATCCAACATTAAAAACCTAAAACACAACAGAGAAACCTATAACAAGGTGATCTCTAATGATTTTCAGCGGATTTAGCATCACCCCCATCTTCATCTAAATCCCAACTCAGATTCTCATCATCTTCTGCAGCAATGCTCATAATCCTCCGAATATCAACAACCCTTGAACCCTGGACCTGAGAATTTGCTGCTGCACTGTGTTTTTTTACAGGATCAATACCACTCGGATCTTCAACAGCATCGCCCCACCCGTTCTCATCTTCAGCGTTATTTTTCAGTCTATCATACTTGGAATAATTCGAAACCTTAACACTGGATTCTCCTATATTTAATGGATAACCCTCCCTAACCCTAGGTTGTTCTTCATTTTTCACATCGGAAGAATTTGAAACCCTCAACCCGCCTTCCTCTGTATGGACGATTTCTTCTTTCTACAAAGACTTTACTGCCCGACTCGCCAGATCCTTTAAAGTTTTCGTTTCCTTCATCAGCCCAGTCCCAAATTCTTCCAAATCCCACCGGTATATTTTAATAATACCTTCGGACTTCGAACCCAATGACTTTACTAGGTTTTCGAAACCCCAAATTCCACCGGAATTTCTCTCGTTCTCTGTCGAGTTTCGAAAATTCATACCTGGATCAGCTCTGATTTCTCCATGATTCGGCGACTTCTGGTCTTCATATGTCTCATTTTGGTTGTTCTTGTTTGAATTAGCAGACGAAGAAGCCGAACTCGAATCGTTGAAGAGCGTATTCATTTTTGTATGTGATATGGCGAATCTGGCATCAATGGAATCGTTATGAAGCATAGACTCGTGCAGCGCTCGCCCGAGATATGTGAATTAAATTTATGGGTATTGAAAAACTCAGCTGAGAAGGCTTGAGGCATCGAATGAGTCGGTTAAGCTTTTCCTGGTCTATGTGCACACAGCAACACATTTAAGTTGCTGATATACATATACACACTAACGTATATACCACTCCATATAAGAGGCATGTATGCTCGCATTTATATGTGTGTTTTCGTGCACTCCAGCCGTTCCCTAGTTCCTATACAAGCACAAAAACAAATGACGTGAATTGCAATACGGAGAATCAGTGGCGTGGAATCACTGTAATTTCTTTGTTTGTGCAGGATGGCTCTCCCTATCTTACTCTAACTTCTGCTATTCGTGTCTTTAGTTCTTAATGCAAAGAACCAAATTGGAGCTGTACTCAATTGGGGGCCATTTTTCTACATTGACGGACGTTTTCATAAGAAGTTTAGATGAAGCTCTCGTATTGTGATTCTTTAGATCAGGGCTCGTTCACACTGCATGTTTCTGTTTGTAGAACAAGGTTACTAATGATCCAAAAAAAACAAGCAGCTAACAAACAGGGACAATAGTGCATGCAGGAATAATACTAATTGCGGTTGTGAAAATGCCGCTGGTGAAACGATAGGTGTAGAGGAACTTAAGGAAATATACCAGAAACCCAGTTGTGATACAGCTACCAAGTGTCAAGCCGAGATTGGAATTTAAATTATTGGACAGATGTCAGATGCAAATCACAAGTGTTGACCAAATCCAAAAGTGTAATGATTCAAAAGAATAGGCCTATCAACTTAAATATATAAGTCTATCAACTACATATTCGGTGTATAATAAAAAAAATCAAAATACATATCCCGTATATAATAATAAAAAGATCAAAATATATATTAGTAAGAATATACATACAAAAAATATACGAGTAAGATTTTTTTTTAAATTTAAAATCATGTCTCTATCTTATTTTCATTAATCCACATTGAAACATAAAAAAAGATTTTAGATTTTATTTGAAAATTCATTATTTTTAATCTACATTGAAATATAAAGAAAGATTTTATATTTTATTTGAAAAAGTCATGGATAAAGAAAACACAATTTTTTTTATAATCGAATATTAATCACTTTAATAATATTAATTGTCTATGGGGCAAAAAGCCTCTTTATGCCTTTCACAATCAATCCAGGTCTGACAGTCTCAATACAATTATGGCCCACTCATCAACCTATGGCCATAGATGGCCTAAAAAGAAATTGCAATTAAACAGATGTGTTTAAGTCTTCACCACTACCAAATTACAAAGACAATGAAGATGATGATACTCGCTTCAATGTTTGCGCAACAGTGTTTTGAGATTGAAAGGTGTGATGAAGGATGTATTCCCTTGCCAAATCTAGTGAGAAACCATCTCATAGATTTTCTCAGTGGGATGTGTTCCATCCCAAAACACATATTTCTCTGGACGTTTGCAAAGAAAAGCTTTGTATTCTCCACGCTTATTCTTTGGAATCTCCAACCCACAATACACAGTTGTGTTAAATGGCTCCGCTCTGCAACGTGCAGACGTCGTGTTTTTGAAACCTGCAATCAAAGCCACGCCCCATTTTTTCATTTCGTCAACTCACAAGCCAAGCCACCCCTATAGCGTTTTCGAAATTTATACTGCTTTTTCAAATATTCCTGAATCTTACCATAGGATTTGTCGTGTTGAATTATCATTAATACGAAATCATAAGCGTTAAAGAGCAGGATTGTTGCTCCGTCTAATTTTTTATTCAGTTGATCGACAAGAAGCTTGAGACCGTGATTAAATGCCACTGCCAGAAGATTTGCAGTTTCCAGACATCCACCATTATATGCCTTCATTCCTACGAGCCTTGAATTTGGACTACAACCCAGAAGTGGGTAGCGTATTACAATGAAGTTTCTTGCCCCCTTATTGTATAGGCTCTGCAACATCCACCACGAAAAAGAAAATACCCCCAAAATTCAACATAATGGAAAGTTGAAACATCAGGCAATAAACTGGCCGGAAAATAAAATACGTACCAACAAATGTTCATTATATTTACTATGCAGCAGCTTAACGAAATCCTTAGCACTTGTATTCTTTCGGAAGGTGTTATTCGCTAAAAAGTTGAGGCCAATATCATTGCCAACACTGCTAATGGCATACAATGATTGGGATATATATATTTTTTCGCATAATAAGCTCCTCCAAGCTTTTGTTCAAGACGCGAAGAATAGTTGGCGAACTAGCGTATTTGGAGACTTAAAGGGAGACTTAAAGGGATGATATTCTGCAGCGAAAACACCAACAACGTTTAATTGCTTGTTTTGAACATGTAAATTCAATTAGATTAAACATTTATCTATTTTGGCACTCACCATGTAATTTCCTGTGGAATCTAGTAATCCGCTTCCTCCATATGTGAAATTAATACCACGAGAGAAGTTAGATCATGGGTTCAATTATGGAGGTGGAAAGGGCAACCTTAACTTAGTAGTTGTGAATACAAATATCATATGTATATTAATAATCTAATTATGATAGAATCAACCATATAAGTATCACTAAGTGAGATAATTAGGTGAATAAGTAGGATAAAAAAAAATACCGATGAAATCGACTGCAGTTTGGCCATTAGTGAAACGACCAATGGGGTGATAGAAGAAGGTCTCCTCGTAAGGCGGAAAATTAGCTTTGGAGGTTGTGTCGCCAATGAAATTTCTGGTACCAGTGTCTGCTAGAGAATCCCCAAAAATGAACATGGCGGGGACATTATAGTGAATAGCAGTAGCGAAAGGAAGAGATAAAAGCAACATAAGGATTGCGCTGGAGCGGGAAACAAACATTGTTAACAACTCCATTCTAAAGGAATTTGATTACAGGGAATGATGAGAGGCGTGGTTGGATGAAGATAAATGAAAATGAAATTCATTTATAGATAAAGATGATCCAATTTTAAAATAAAAAATTGAGAGTGTGGAGACAGCCGGGCAGGCTTCCTGGAAGCAATGATATTGTCGTCCTTCGTCCCACAATTGCGCGTCGCATTAGGAAACTGCAAATTGCAATCGTCGAATGCTGCCCTAAATATTACAAGCAGCTAACAAACAGGGATAATAGTGAGTGCAGGGATAATGCTAATTGCGGTTGCGAAAATGCAGCTGGTAAAACGACGGGTTCAGAGGAACCCAGGGAAATATACCAGAAACCCAGTTGTGATACAGCAACCAAGTGTCAAGTTGAGATTGGAGTTCAAATTATTGGACAGATGTCATATGCAAATCACAAGTGTTGACGAAACCCAAAAGTGTAATAATTCAAAGAATAGGCCTATCGGCCTAATTAGTTTAATTAGCTTAGATTATTTAAATAAATTAAATAAATAATAAAATTTACAAGTTAATTAAGCTCATTAATTTAATTAATTAAAATTAATTAAATGTCTACAAGGTCTTCGATAGACAGTAGTCGGGTGCTTTGTTGAAGCACTCCTTGATGTGAAGTCACTGGTTCCATGTCCCGATCAAGATGATATGTATTGGACATGATGATGAAGATGTAGTCCTACTGAGCTTACAAGAAAAAATTAAATTAAATAATTACATAGTAAAATTAGTTTAATTTAAAAAAAATAAAAATAAAAAATAAAAAATAAAAAAATTTACATATTTAAGCCTAAGCGGTGAAAATCACTCAAACTTCAAACAAGTGTAATTTTCAAATCGTAAGTCCAAACTCGGAAAAATTAGTGTCATTGGAAAGTTGGCAAGAAACCACACATAATGAACCAATCAACGGGGAAAACCAAGAAAAAATGAAAATCTCACAAAATTAATGAAATCCAAGCATAAAAGGAGTCATATGACTAAAATTTATATAGAGTTTCCCCATTATTATTATGAAAATAATAATGTGAAAATGGTGGTTGTTGTTTTGCCACAACAATGGATGGTGACACACAGGGAAGAAGCAGTTATCTCTAGTTAAAGGTACGAAACTTGTAAAAAAAATGAAGGAATGATGATTAGATGATACAGAATGCCAAATCTCAAATATCTTAACAGTTTTTCCCCTTACATGTAAAGTTAACTTACAAAAATAATTTTCATCATCATCCATGAACTTATTAAAATATTACCATGCAATCATGTGTTCTAGAAAATTTTGTATATGCAACAATAAAATATGTTGGAAATCAGTTTTGAGAAAACAAGGTAATCAATTAAATCATAATATTAAAATAACTCTTATACCACGGGCAGAGCCACTGCTCCTAACAGACATCCATATCCTCGACAGGCATGCCTTTTAACCCTTCACATGTCAGTGACCCGTCTATTAGAAATAAATACATTGTTATAAGATCATTTCAAAACTTATGTAGATGTCAACTTAATATCATTGTCCTATATTGGTAACCAACTAATGATAGTTTCATTCACGAGCATTAACAAAGTGAACAAATTGGCTTGTGATGAGACCTCTTGTCCTTCAACCTTGCGGTTGAAAGCCATTACCTTGGATTGGTGACTAACAATGGTAATGTCACTATGTTAAGGCCTATGATCATGGTAGGTTGGATCGTGATGATACCTCTTGTCCTCTAGTTAACTTTTTTTTTTAGGTTCAACTATGGTGATCGTTAATCTCTTAGAGATTACTTAATATTTGGGGAGGCAGATCAACTCATTAAGAGCAACGGATGGCGTAAAATGTTTTAGGTAACAAATCTTTACTTGGATAGTCTTGCTTCCCAAGAGCTAATTACCCTAAAGTAATTGTTGATAAATATATATTGTTTTCTTATAATTGGGGTTAAGAGATAGTTCATTAGACAATGACAGAAATATTTAAGAACAATGTGTCATAACCATTTTAAAAATCAAGGACTTGAATAGTTAGGAAAGTTGAAAGTTAGCATAATAACATCATATTTGCATAAATATTCCTTAAAGATAAGATTTTATATATGGATAATAGAGCATAAATTGATTGCCTAATAATCGTGCTAAGTAGAACCTGAAAATATTAAAAGTATTCCCCATGAAGATTTCAAAAATATGACTCACTCCAATTCAAAATAAAAGAAAACCACACTTCAAATATTACAACCAAATAAAGAAAATGAAAATCTAAAATAGAAATTTAAAGAAAGAGAATGAAAACCCAAAATACAAGGTAACTGAAAAGCCATGATTGAAAGAAAAATCCAACAAGACTGATTTTGAAAATGTCTCAACAAAAGAATAAATATGTAGGAAGAATATATGTTTCTCTTAAGTTGAGATTTTGATGAATTATACCTCACATTGTTATAGGTAATTAGGCTTTTAAAACAAATTTTAGATAACAGTTTATGAGAGAAAAAATGAAGCCAAATAGGGTGTCTTGTTTCAAAATTAAGCTTGTATGAAAACATTCTAAAGATTTTCTAATAAAAATAAGGCTTATGAAAAACAAATTAGAGGTTGAGAGACTCCCTGATTTAGCTTATTGGAAACTTGATTAACCTCATAATTGTTGTGCCAAGCTCAAAAGCAAGCAAAACAAGAAGAACGAATTCCAAATCTGAGCATGCAGGACGCTAGATTTTTAAGGAAATTCTTGAAGATCTGTAAAAATATATCTTTGAATCAGAAAATATTTAAAAAAATTGAAACAAAAGTATAAGGAAAATGGTAACTAATGAAAATGAGCACACGAGACTTACCTTGAATAATTTCGCTAAGATTCACATGAAATATACCAATTTCTCCGAAAAAAGGTAACTTCTTCTTTTGATTAAGATTAAAAAGTATGAAGAAATTACATTTTTATGAAGTTTTCATGTGCCCAAGATCCTTAACTTATTGATCCTAAACTAGAGCAAGCATTAAGCTAGAAAATAATAGTTAATTTTCAAGGAATATGAAATGACTAACAATCATGAGAAATAAGAATAAAAATATGCCAAAAATGTGCTTTGCTATGTGTTGTAGTTGCGTTATTCCCTTTGCTTCTTCATATTTCATATCAGCTCCAGTGTTTTCAACAATCTCATGGCATCAATACAAAATCCCAACTTGTGTAGCGATTTATATAAATATGAAGAGGGTTTGGTTCATTTCATAATGGGCATTAGATTGGAGTAGTATAAATAAAATACAAAACATCCACAATCTACTTTACCTTTCCATGTTCAAGGAATTCTTACCATTTTCCACATTAATATGAGAGCTACTTGGACATCACGGGAATTACAATTGATTCGAAAAATAATGTTGGGAATCATGAATTATTACATGATTACATGATCATGTAAGTGAACTTTAGTGAATTAAAATTCATCTACTCTTTGGTTGTTGCATTAGAATGATGAAATTGAAATATCTAGTTAGGAAGCTCTTGTTTGTTGCATATTTGATTATTGCATCAATGTTTGCACTTCTTCCCTATAGTAGATATTTTCATCGAAACGAAAAGAGTTTTTTCTTTCATATTAGCTACATCATAGGTGTGTTCAGGTGACATCGAGATTTTGAGCCTTGGAATTGAAACATAATTCAAGATCAACTTTAAAATTTATCTCAATTAACCTAAGAAGCATTTGGAACATTAATGAAAACATCTAAAGGTCTAGGCTAGAGACGTGTTTCGACATCATTAAACGTAGGAGTTGTCTTTGTTTTCCAATGCTGCATCCTGAGGGTGAAATCTCGTTCCACGTACGTAAGTGTATAGGATCGTTCTCTACGTACCTGTGTATCGGACGGCGCTCCACGCATGATAAGTATATGGGAAATCTCTCGTCGAACGGTTACGCATTATACAACACTACTACAGACTTCACTCCCACGTACCTTTGAGTATATTTTGGGAGTCCCCTATAGGTTTTTATCCACCCATAGGTAACCGAGTCTGCCGCCTTGTATACTATGATACATCGAACACAACATTTGGGGAGATTGGTTGTTGTACGTTAAGTGCTTGGTTCACCGAACATAGCATTTGGGGAGATTGGTTGTCATATGTTAAGTGCTTGGTTCGCCAAGGTGTATATTGTATTTAACGATTGCTTGGTAAACCTTTATGCCTAGTTACCCCTCTTTGATTTTTATTCTTTTTGTTTTCTAAAATTAATTAATTGATTGTGGGCTAACATGCTCCCCGTGGAACAACTCCTTAGTATATCTTAGGATGAGAACAATGGTAACAGTTCCTGAGTTTACCAATCAACGAAACCCCTCTCATGGGAATCCTGGTCATTTTCCTTCTTTTTGAAATATTGGTGCTCCTTATATAGCAACGTTTTCCCTTCCTAGATTTACCAAAGGTTTTCCAGTTTGGTTATTTTCAATCCCTATGGTTTTGAATGTCTAAACTACTTATCAAACAAGTTCACCTCTGCTTGAACAGTGTAAACCTCATGTTGATCCTAAAGTTGACCCTTTTCCTTCTTCACCTATTGTTTTTTCCTCCCTTTATTCCTCTTCACTTGGTGAAAGTCTTGATTCTAGTAACCAAGAAGCTAGAAGAAGAAGAAGAAGAATAGGACGAAGAAGAAGAAATAAAATAATAAAAGGGGCAACCAAGAAACCATTACTACAGATGAAAATAATGTGAAAAAACCTTCCAATCAGCCCCGCAAAGTTAAATTCCCTTGCAAGTTATGTAAGGATTTTCCCGGTATTCCCAAGGTCTTAGAAGTGTGGTCCATGGGCTAAAATCGGTCTTTGTCATCGGCCTCTAGAGATCATGCTGGTGATAAACCCTGAACTAGTGATAGTAAGGCCCATGGGAAAAATGGTAAAGTCAAATTTCCCTGTAGGTTATGTGAAGGGAATCGTCCCATTCATATTTTTATTTATATGGATGGAGCCTCAAAAGTGTTGGAAAACCTTACAACTTCTCAACCTTGTCTTCTAGTTGGTTATCGGAATATTTCCCGTGATCCTCCACTAGTTGATGAAGTGATTGATCAGAATTCATCTCTAGTCAATCCCACTCTCTCTGAAAATGAATCCCATGAGCTCGCTCCCGACCAACCATTGGTCGAGGAGATGGTTGACTGGATTCCACCTTCAATTGATTGTACCTTTCCCATAGAGAGTGAACTTCATACCGCTCATGTTCTTCTTGTTTCTTCAAATTCAAATAAGCCAGAGGGAAATCCTCTCGCTCCCAACGTACAGGGGGGAAATCCTCCAATTCCCATAACACAAGTGGGTATTTCTCTCATTCCCATAGCACCCCCTCCAAGTAGTATGGTCGCTTCTTTTGATTGGAGTTGACTGGAAGGATATCGTTTTCCTTCTTATGTGACCTTTCAGATCACGGTACAGGCTTATAATATAGTTGTACCTGGCACAATCATAGATGAAGGCACATATGTTAGTATTTTTTCCTCAACTACTTGGAAAGCTTTAGGTTCTTTGCAACTTGTGTTGGTTACCCAGAATCTATTGGATTGTAAAAGATGAACCATTCAACCGTTAGGGATCCTTCCTAAGTTGCCTATTAATTTGGAAGGAAAGTTCGTCTATATCGATGTGATGGTTGTCCAAGGCCCTTTGGATTTTAATTTACTCTTTGGCCGTGACTATATTTATGTCTTGGGAGCTCTTGCCTCTTCTCTCTTTCGTGTGATATGTTTCCCACATGAAGGATGAATTGTGACCATTTATCAACTTTCATTCATTGGTCCTAATTTCACTCCAAATCAAACAACATCCCTAAATGGTCCTTATATACAAGTGGTATCTTCCCTTCCATAGGTTAATTATGTGGCAACTTGTTCCATGCCTGCGTCTACTGATGGTCTAGTTAATGATATAGTATATCATGTATTGGGGACATTGGACCCTGATTTCTAGAGTATTGTTCTCCCATCTAATGAGAACCTATTGGAAGCCATGACCTCTTATGGGCCATGACAAGGTGTCTGGAGTAGAATTCATTTTCTTGTGTCAAGGTCGTTAAAAAATGAAACAAGGTCTTCAAAGCAGAGTTTCTTTTCTTGTGTCAATCTCCTTAAAAAATGAAACAAGCTCTCCAAAGCATAGTTCCTTGCCTTGTGTCAAGCTCCATAAAAAATGAAACAAGGTACTGGAGCAGAGTTCCTTGTCTTGTGTCAATCTCGTTAAAAAATGAAACAAAGTGTTTGAGCAAAATTCCTTTTCTTGTGTCAAGCTCGTTAAAAAATGAAACAAGGTGTTGGAGCAAAATTCATTTTCTTGTGTTAAGCTCGTTAAAAAATGAAACAAGGTGTCCTAAGGATAGCTCTTTTATTGTGTCAACCTCGTTAAAAAATGAAACATATTCCTATGAGGGTAGTTCTTTTATTTTGCCAACCTCGTTAAAAAATGAAACAGGTTCTTGTGAGGATATTTCTTCTACTGAGTTAACCTCATTAAAAAAATGAAATAGGTTCCTATGAGGATAATTCTTTTATTATATCAACCTCGTTAAAAAATGAAATAGGTCCCTATGAGCATAGTTATTTTACTGTTTCAAGCTCATTAAAAATGAAACAAATCCCCTTTCAATTCGAGGTTAATGAAATCATCTTGTGGAGGGCATGTACCTCGAATTGAGTCATTATGTTGGGGGCATGCAAACTTATTTCAAGAATATTTTTCCTCTATTTCAAGCTTGTGTAAAAATGAAACCACTCTCAAGCATAGTTTGTCTCCGTTTCAAGCTTGTGTAAAAATGAAACTAGTTTCAAGCATAGTTTCTCCACATGTTTCAAGCTTGTGTAAAAATGAATCCAATTCCAAGCATAGTTTTTTATCATGTTTCAAGCTTGTAAAAAATTGAAACCATTTCTCATTCTACCTCTTGTGACTACCTTTTTATCAGTATGTTTTTTCCAGATGAAATTTGGTTTTCTCATTCCATTGTCACCATCTGTTTGGTCATCCATACACTTTCACTTGGTTGTTTTACCCTTTCATTAGGAATCATTGCGATGAGTGGTCTTATTAGCCAACCTTGTAACCTTTACGTTTTTTGGAGATGTTCCACCATGACTAGAACCATTCTCTACCCTTTATACCACTCGTTCCTCCAGGAGGAGTCCTCTTTCAACGCTTTTTAAACAAATCTCTTAGTCTACTTAGGTTAATGAAATCAGCTTGGGGGGGGCATGTACCTAGAATTGAGTAATTATGTTGGGGGCATGCAAACTTATTCCAAGCATATTTTTCCTCTATTTCAAGCTTGTGTAAAAGTGAAACCACTCTCAAGCATAGTTTGTCTTCGTTTCAAGCTTGTGTAAAAATGAAATTAGTTTCAATCATAGTTTTTCCACGTGTTTCAAGCTTGTGTAAAATGAAGCCAATTCCAAGCACAGTTTTTTATCATGTTTCAAGCTTGTGAAAAAATGAAACCATTTCTCATTCTACCTCTTGTGACTACCTTTTTATCAGTCTATTTTTTTCGATATGAACTTTGGTTTTCTCATTCCATTGTCACCATTTGTTTGGTTGTTCATACACTTTCACTTGGTTATTTTACCCTTTCCTTAGGAACCATTGCGATGAGTGATCTTATTAGCCAACCTTGTATTCTTTACGTGTTTTGGAGATGTTCCACCATGACCGAAACCATTCGCTACCCTTTATACCACTCGTTCCTCCAGGAGGAGTCCTCTTTCAGCACTTTTTAGACTCCCAAAATATCAAAATATGGTCGAGCATTTTACCTTTCGAGCTCGTAAAATTAAATGAAAAAAATTCTACTCAGTATAAGTTTAACCATTTTTTGAACTAAAGTATACTAGCTACGAAAAAGGAATACCTTAGTCAAACATAGATAAGAGGTTCTCTTAAATATTGTTTTCTACCTTTTCATATTCGAGAGATTATTTACGAGAAGGAACATTTTTAATTTTCCTTTTTTCCTTTTTTTCAAACTCTCTAAACGTGAAAAATATGTCGAGTTTTTCCTTCACTGGAATCGTTAAAACAATTAAACAGTGTTGGACTTGTCAAACATGACGAGACCGAGCCACTCCTTCCTAGGGCTCATTAAAAACATTATTCACTCAAAGGGTGAACTTATACGCTAATCATATGGTATCCTCTTCAAGCTTGCAATAAAATATAAAGAGTTACTCACTAGAAATAGTGGGGAGGAATGGATGGAAACACATATCATGTATTTCGTCTGAAAGGCAACATGTTGCTCTTGAACATGACACTTATATGCATCTCATGTCGGGTTTGGGATATCCTCGCTTCGTCACTTTCCTTCATGGATTTGGGAAATCTATTTGCCTTTAATTCAATTATATCTTATTGTCATCTTGACCTCTGATCTCATTTTGAGTCAAATGTTTCCAAATTCCAAAGTCATGTCACTGATATGTTCAAGAGAAGTCCATGTCTGCAAATTCAAACCACTTATACCATGTTTGACTTTCTCAGCTTCAATCCTGAATCACTCTTGCACACTTTCCAAAATCCTATGTTTCGTGTCGATGATGTGGGAAAAATTATGGCACTCCCTTGACGAATCACTTCCTATCTACTCCAGCTCATTATCTAGGAAGATGATCTAGAAACCCCCTTTTTATTACCTTGAAGCTTGCATGCCTCAATGCCAGGTTCTTCGCATTCGACGATAGGCTCACATCATTGGCCTTCGATCAAATGATTCTACGAGTGTTCGGCTTCAAATCCATTTATCACAATCGTAGATTGTGTTGTTGTACCTTGAGATCCATCGTCATCCTTGGTGGTTTCTCTCGTAATTGTTAACGATTTACATCATTTACCGATAATCAAGTAGTTTCTACCATGTTCATCTTCAACACATCTATTCACATGGTCAGGTTCGTACTTTGGATGGGTTGAGATAGAGGTTTTTATAGGTCAATTTGGGAATCATCCCTAAGATCAGTATGAACAGAGTCTATCATCCCCTAATTCAATACAAACAGCGTCTATCATCCCTTAATTGAGTTGCTACATGCCCTAGAGAAGTCATTCCTCTTATGGCTTTAATTCATGAGAGTTTCAATGTTTTAAGTATAGTTAAAATGACCCATTGACTCATCAACACTCCTCTACATGGGCCTAAGTGCGTTGCAAATCACTTACCCCCATGCAAGGGTGCTTTGCAAAGCACTTCTCGACACTTAAGGGTGTGTTGGTCTCCTTAGAACGAAATCATCATTGTTCTGGGAATCTCCACATGCCCAGTGCCTTCTAAAAGAGCTCGTAGGTGTCATAATTCAAACACATGTGTTCATCCATCACCATTGAACCTGGAAACATGTCTCATCTATTATTAGAAAGCCATTCAATAACCATTTATTGAGAAACTACCTACAATTTCCCTATAAATTGAGCACTCATATAAGTGCAAGGGAGGAAGAAATTTGTGTAGTGTTATGATGTTGGATTCTCAATTCTTGGAGAGCTTAAGTACTGTGATGATGTTGGATTGATGCTTGGTTTGATGAGGATGGGATGGAGTTGGAGCAAGTTGCGAACTGATAGTCTGGTTGTAATATATTCCTCCTAATACTGCAATAAAGATATTTGTTCTTTCTCTCATATATGCGATTATTTTTTGTGAATGTATTCTCAATATGTGCATGTATTAGATTTAGTCAGTTCAATTTGGTTATGATAGATAAATATTGTATATTTTTATCATCGTTTTTTGTCTTCTGGTTTTGATTGCACGTATTGATTTGGCGAGCTCAGTTGGATCGAGAGCGACAAAAGTGACAAAAGAAGAAGAACGAGAGCGAAGGATCAGAAGTAAGTCTCTTCATATTCTGTTTATCTATTTATCTTAGAGAGAAAAGAATTTACCTTTCCTTCATTGTTCAAAGTGAAGAAACACCACACTCAGGGAAGACAAGTTTATCCGTAGATTATAATTCCATATAACAAATTGGCGACTACAATGGGGAGAAATCCATCATTCTTAGTGTTTCTATCATTTTTAACCATCGTCAATAGACTTTACTTCATATATTAAGTCATTTGAATGTACTTTTTTCCTTAGAAGTGTGTTTAGCCTGCTTGAGCTTCAAGCTTCACTGCGCCCAACGCACTGTTGGTCAGGGTACAGTGCTCTGCATAGCACTGTCTCCCATTCATAGATGCTTTGCAAGGCACTGCCTGCCCTTAAAGGGTGTGTTGCCCCTCAGCTAGCCAAATTCTATCATAATTTTTCTTTTGCATTCAGTTTCAGCCTATTGCTTGTTGCATTCTCAGATGTCTGATTGTTCTTAGAGACTAGTAAACATTACTTGTTCTTCCTCCATTGGATAGTTGTTTGTTCAATGTTTCATTAGTTGTTTTCTTTATCATTGTCAAATTAAATCCAAAGTTGTGAATTTTTGCATTAGATCAATTATCTCTTTTCAAAAAGGAAAATTGTTGTTTCAGTTTTCATTTCCTAAGAGAAAATTGTTGTTTCAGTCCTCATTTCTCAAAAAAAACATTTATTGATTTACTTATGCATTTAGTTTCTTTTTAATCATTCACATTAAAGGAAACTGAAAAGAAAAACATGCATATGCATTTAGAGATTGTGAGTGTTGTATAGGAATAGATTAGGGAAAACTACATTTAGATTGTACTCTTTGATCTATGCTAAAAAATCTGATTTCTCTATCCCTTTAGTAGCTAAGGTTTTCATTGTTAAATTGAATTGAAAAATTTCTTCTCATTTAGTTTCATTTTAGTAATTTCACATTACAACTCACGGTGAACCTGAAATATAAACTTTTAAACAAGATCAACATAAAATTCACCTCAATCAACCTAAGAAAGCATTGTAACATTAACGATAAAATTTAGAAGGTCTAGGCTAGAGACGTGTTTCGGCGTCGTTAAACATAAAAAATGTCTCTAACTTGTCTACAATACATTCCGAGTGTGATACCTCACTCCACGTACAAAAGGATATTGGAGCTCATCCACGTACCTTCGGGTATATCGGGCGGTGTTCTAGTACGAAAAGTATAATGGGGTGCTCTCACTGTGCGGTTTCGCATTAGACAACGCTATTACGAATTTGGTCCTCCACGTACCTTCGGGTATATTTGGGAGGAAAACATTAGGTTTCTTACCATCCATAGGAAACTGAGTCGGCCGCCTTGTACCTGTGATACACTGAACACAGCATTCAGGGAGATTTCCTGCCTGTACTTCTTGGTTCGCTAGGAGGTATTCTGCAATTCACAATTACTTAATAATCCTTTTTCCTAGTATCACCCTTCTATTTGTTTATTTGTTTTTGTAATAAAATCAATAAACATCGTGGAAGAAGAACAACCTCTTCCCCGTTGTTCGCGTATAATAGTGCTTAAACCACCTTTACCACCGGAAGCCATTTATGGTCGGCGAAGACAACCCCGTTCTACCAAATCCAGTACCATCGGTACCTCTAGGGCATCATCTTAATCACATCTACTATATTCATCTCGAGTCGTCTCTACACATCTTGGTTTATCTACTGTCATCGAAACAGAGTCCTCATCACTACCTGTGGACACTGAAATTCCAATCAATACGACTATATATCCAGAACCTAATGTTGTTCAACTGGAAGTTGATCCGGATCCCATCATTCTTTTACCAGAACATCTAGATTCTGAAGTCGAACGACATGTAGTTATTCTTGTATCGGTCACTCCTCAGTCATTCGTAGCCATTGAGTCTTCCCTTCTATCGCACAGTCAACCACTTGAAATTTATCTCGGGCCTGGTGGAAAAATTCTTCCACCTAGTTTGATTCTGATTGAGGAAGAACCTCAATAAGAAACATACCCTCAGCTCCAACTCATTTTGGGTCGGGGCTTTATCTTTACAATTATTTTCTTAGATTAACTTACACTGCTTCAATTGATCCTGTTTCAATCCAAGTTCCCGTAGATCCTATAGAGTATTCGTTGGGTCATTTAACCATGGTTGAGACAACATCTCTAGTTGTACCATTTGTTATAGTTGCAACAGCATGTACTGTTCCTAATCCTTCTATGTTTACCATGTCACCTGAGTCTCATCTTTATGGTGGTCCGTTTATCCCACTAGGTTACTAGTCTTTATCTAGAACCTACTTTGGTGCCTCCTCAAGTCCATGGACTTCACCCATGTCATCATCTAGAATTTTATTTGGTTCATATCTAACGAGTACTGAACAACTTGATCCTTTATTCACATCTTCAATTCAACATCAATTTGGTCCCATCGGTTATTCTCCTTGGTGGCTGGTGATTCCACATAAATTACCCTCTGACATTCCAAAATTCAATAGAAACCCTGGAGAAGACCCATCTACGCATGTTATGACTTATCATTTTTGGTGTTCATCTAACTCCTTGAATGATGATTATGTTAAACTCTATCTTTTCCAACGCACGCTCACTGGTCCGGTTGCACCTTAAGGATGGTTCTTTTACTGTGTCAACCTTGTTAAAAAATGAAACAGGTTTCCTTGAGGACAGTTCTTTTACTGTGTCAACCTCGTTAAAAAATGAAACATGTTTCATGAGGATAATTCCTTTTACTGTGTCAACCTCGTTAAAAAATGAAACTAATTTTTATGAGGATGGTTCTTTTATTGTGTCAACCTCGTTAAAAAATGAAACAAGTTTCCATGAGGATAGTTCCTTTTCCTATGTCAACCTCGTTAAAAATTGAAACATGTGCCTATGAGGATAGTTCCTTTTACTGTGTCAACCTCGTTAAAAAATGAATTAGTCCATCATGAGCATAGTCCTTTTCATGTGTCAAGCTCATCTTGAGTCGAGTCTTCATCTGATATCGTAAATGAACCTTCATTCCACCCCCCCTTTAGTAACAAGTAGTCTACTTAGGTGAATGGCATGAAGCTTGGGGGGTATGTGCTCTTTCAAGTTACACTCGGGGGGCACTGAAACCACTTTCAAGCATAGTTTTCTCTGTTTCAACCTTGGGTAAAAATGAAACCACTTTCAAGCATAGTTTTCTTTGTTTCAAGATTATGTAAAAATGAAACCACTCTCAAGCATAGTTTTCTTATGTTTCAAGCTTATGTAAAAATGAAACCATTATCAAGCATTAGTTTTTCTCTATTTTCAAGGTTGCATAAAAATGAAACCTATCTCGAGTCCATTTCGGTTATTATTTTCAAGACTCGTTAAACTCATGAAAATCTCGAGCTTCTTTTGTTATTTTCATTCTCGTAAAACAAATGAAAATGTAAAGTTCTTTCTGTCTTTTCCTACTTGTAAATTAAATTGAAATTCTTTCATATGAGTACATTTTTATCATTTTTTTGGACTCGTTAAAACTTATGAAAAAAGAAAACCCTGGAGTCTTCTTTTATCTCTTTTCAGACTCCGTTAATATGAAAAGATTGTTGAGCACTTGTCTTTTCGAGCTCATAAAAGGAAATGAAACAACATCTACTCAGTATAAGTTTAACCCTTTTCTGGACTGAGATGGATTATTTACGAAAAAGGAACACCTTAGTCGAACATGCCTAAGAGGTTTCTTCAGGTATCATTTTACACTTTTTCAGACCTGAGCAACAAATTTACAAAAAATGACTCATGGAGTTTTCTTTTCGTCCCTTTTTCAAACTCTATAAACATGAAAAAGGATTGAGTTTTCATTGTCGTTGGACTTGTTAAAAAATAAAATAACGACGGACTTGTCTGATCAAGACAATATTGACTTTCACTATCACTAGACTCGTTAAATCATCAAATAGAGATGGATTCACCCGAAGGGTCAAATTATAGATCAAGAATATGTTACCCTCCTCAAGCTTGTTAAAAATAAAGAGGTATTGGTCAACAATAGTTGCAGAAAATTTGGGAAAAAGAACAAAACAATTTATGGTAGCAGGTTGCTCTTGAACATGACACTTTCACTTCATCTCCATGGCTTTAGGTTGTGTAATATTCTGGATGGTTTATCATACCTATGGTCGATCATACCATCAATCACTTCGATTTTGGGTCAATTTTTCCAATCCATTCAGTGTCGTCGATATGTTCAAGAGAAGTCGTCTAGTAATTCCTCATCTTCTGCAATACTCATAAATCTTCATTTTCATGACCTCCATCCATGAACATTGCTTCATCAAGTCACCTTTTGTCTCCAAAATCATTACTCTCGTTTCATGTCGTATCTGCGACAAGTCGCTTCCTGTCGACGTCAACTCATCATCCAGGAAGTTGACTTAGAAACATATTTCCAGTGCCTTGGAACTTGCTTACATCAACGGCAGGTTTCTCTCTTCCGACAGTTGACATAACAGACCTTCGATCGAAAGATTTTGTTTGCCGTTCGACATCAAATCATCTATTCACGCCTTAAAAATTGTACTGCAGTACCTTGAGAACCATTAACATCAATGGTGGTTTCTCACGTCTGTTAACGGCTTACATCACTAGCTGGTAATCAGATGATGTCTTCCCATGTTCGACTTCAAATCACATATTCGCATGATTAGACTTGTACCTGAACGATCGAGTAAACGAGATAGAAGACCCCGGATCTAGTTTCATCCATCTAGGCTGCAATTTCAGGAATTGTACCACATCATTCATATGATGGATTTACATATGGATGGTCATCCTATCATGGGCCTATATCTGTAGACAAATTTCTGATTTATGTACGTGTTATGATAGATTATGTGCTAAGCATGGGTATGCCTCCCTCAGCAATTCATGTCCAAGATGTACAAGATATCATGATGTAATGTATTTCAAATTGATGCAGTTCACCATCCACTTCACATCCTACTCATCACACCGTAAAGCATCTCATCCAAATATTATCATTATTTAGACTTCATGCTTTAGGGGGTAGTTGTTATAGGTTAATTTCGGAATCATGCCTAAGAACAGTATGAACAGGGTCTATCATCCCCTAATTCAGTTTCTACATGCCCTAGAGAAGTCATTCCACGGATGGCTTTAATTCATGAGAGTTTCAATGTTTGACGTATAGTTAAAATGACCCATTGACTCATCAACGCTCCTCTGCATGGGCCTAAGTGCGTTGCAAAGCACTTACCCCCATGCAAGGGTGCTCTGTAAAGAACTTCCCGACACTTAAGGGTAAGTTGGTCTCTTGGGAGCGAAAACATCATTGTTCCGGGAATATCCACGTGCCTAGTGCCTTCTAGAAGAGCTCATAGGTGTCATACTTCGAATACATGTGTTCATCCATCACCATTTAACCTGGAAACATGTCTTATATATTATTATAAATTCATTTCAGTAACCATTTATTGAGAAACTACCTACAATTTCCCTATAAATTGCACACTCATCTAAGTGCAAGGGAGGAATAAATTTGCGTAGTGTTATGTTGTTAGATTCTCAATTCTTGGAGAGCTGAAGTATTGTGATGCTACTAGATTAATGCTTGGTGTGATGAGGACGGGATGAAGTTGGAGCAGGTTGACAACAAACCGATAGACTGGTTGTAATCTATTCCTCCTAATACTGCAAAAAAGATATTTGTTCTTTCTCTCATATATGCGATTATATTCTGTGAATGTATTCTCAATATGTGCATGTATTCTCAGATTTAGTCATTTCAATCTGGTTATGATAGATAGATATTGTATATTTGTATCGTCGTTTGTTGTCTTCTGGTTTTGATTGTACATATTGATCTGGGGAGTTCAGCTGGATCGAGAGCAACAAAAGTGACGAAAGAAGAAGAACAAGAGCGAAGGATCACAAGTAAGTCTCTTCATATTTTGTTTATCTATTTATCTTAGAGAGAAAAGAATTTACCTTTCCTCTGTTGTTCTGAGTGAAGAAATGCCACACTCGAGGAAGAATATTTTATCCTTAGATTAGAATTCCATATAACAGAGGCAAAGACACTGGGTTTCCTTTGATAAATCCAGGTTGCGTGGATTTATTCATGATTGTACACATGATCCTTTCTAGTCGAATGGTTGCACCCATGCCGTGGATTCATGTATTGATATATTCACGATCATTTTCAGTCGGATGGTTGTATCCATTCCCTAGATCCATGTATTGTTAGGCATACTTACATAATAGATGTCATATATATTGTATCGTGTTTGATTTGCAGGTCTCTTGGCACTGGTTCTCTAAATTCCTTGCCTTTACTTATAAATCACTTCAGCCATCACTTCTCGTTGTGACTTCATGCTTTAGGGGGTATCTTTTATACAATATTTTATCACACTCCACTTTATGTAATGTCGAAAAAAAATTTCTCCATCAAACATGCCTACAACATCCTTGAATAAGTGAAAGAAGACTTGATTTAAAAATATGTTCAAAATATTTTCAAAAACCTTGTTTTACAATCCCAACGTGGTCTGCATAGCTAATGACTCGCGATTGTCACCTTTTGCAAAACATGTGTCTAGCGCTGGCAATGCGACTTTTGTCAGGAAAATCTATGTTGGTCCCCTTCAGGAAGTTTTCCCAAAAATGGAGGAGAAGCTTCCCTTACTATAATCCTCAAGAACGACGACGTGGTTTCAGGTTGTTGATGATAGGAGCGAGACCTCCCATTCATGGCCACAGATCCTCTTTCCATGGATATTCCCCTTAAGATGTGGAACTCCTCCCACCTTTTATGGATCCTCAACTCCCTATCCTTCCTTACAAATGAAACCAATACCATCCACTAATGGTTGGTGTCCATCCTATCAGATGAAGCATGCCCAATTGCTGCCAATTTGTGAAGGAGGAAGTTTTTTGAAGATTTGAGGCTAGGACTTGGAGTCTCACCTAAAGGAGACATCCAACATCGAGGTTTCTAGTTGTATTACTCCCTTTTTCATTCTATTAATAATATATTATGTATTTCCTTTCCATAAATATGTCAATTATTGTCTATTTATTGCCGTGTTCCTTGATCTGATGCATAACTTGTACTAAAAACTATTATGCTTTGTACATGTTTGTTCTCTCCATTTGTCTTTCCTTGCAGGCACTCATCTACGCCAATGGAGATGAGATCGTGATCGTGAGCGTGGAAGTGGAAGAATCAAGGTTAACACCAGAGGCACTAGATCAGAAAGAGGGATTAAGTCTATCCTCCTTCGTGTTTTCTAGAATAAGTTAGGAATGGTTGCATATATTTGTCTCGTTTGTTGCTAGATCCTCCCATGGGAACAGAGGGATCGTTTATGTCCACACAAAGAATTGTCTACACAACGGGCTCTCTTTTGTCTGAAATGTTCAAATAATTTGATATTAGGCTAGGTATGGTGCTCAGTATGGTATAAGTTTTAAAATTTTGTTGGCAGGAGAGAAGATAGATACATTGGGCATGGAGTCATGTCATGTTGATTAGTTTTCTATTGATGAAATGAAGAGGAGGAGGAGGCTCTACAAGGGAAAGGTAGGTAGTCTCTTTGGAGTTTTCAATTTAGATTCGGTTTAGGATGGTGAGTGGAAGGAAAATGAAAAAATGACAATAGAGCATTGAACACCAAGATGAATTTTAACTGTCATTTAGAAGAAAACATAGAAGTCTAGCAAACTGATTCATAACACTTATTTGAAATGAATTCTGAAATCAATATATTTGTTTAGCTAAACCAGAAGACACATTTAAGGCATGATTTTCATATAAGATAACTTACAAAGAAGAATAGAACATCTCCAAAGCAAACTAACACAAGAATCCTTGTAAATTCCACCTTTGTTCTTCATTCACTGTAAACATATATCAAAAAGAGTGCAATACACAATGTCCTTTCTCCTAAACCTGACCAACCAACCAAATTTTTGCACACTGAAACTCATGAAAATATATACAATTAGCTCATCCCAGGACTCATGGGTTCAAGCTCAACCATTTCCCCAAAGATAGAATCAATTACATTAAATTTGGAATTTCCTGTTAGGAATAGGGACCGAATTTCTGGAAAATAGGGCTCAAATATTAACTTGTATCTCTTGAACCATGGTAGTTTTTACAAAACCTAAGGAGGTTTTTGTATATGAACATTTTCTTGGGAGAAAAATCTCTCATTTTTCTAAAATTCCTCTCTAGCTCCTCAGAATATGGGCCCAAAAATCATGACTAAAACAGGAAATGACAAAATTTGAAAAATAGGTTGTAAAGATTCATTCGAATCTTCCAATCCATGACTCCTATGAATAAACTGAAGGATTTTTTTGTAATTTAGCTCGTGTTTGAATAAATCCTCTTTTAATGTTTCAAAATTCATCTCCAGTTGGTTGAAAACTTCTCTTGAAGTGAAACTGTCAAAAGCGCGGCAACTGTCCAAAAGCGCAACAACTGTCCAAACACGCAACAACTCCCTCCACACCCAAAATACAGTGAGCTTATTTTTCAAATATACCCTAAATGGTGAATCAGATTGAGATTTTTTTTTTCAACAGGTTAACATCATTACAATTCTTCTCCACAAAAAATTGAGCTAAATCTGACTCACATATTTCGAGAAAATTCAAAATTGGCTATAGATGACATTGTGTTGTTTCTCGAAAACCGTGAAGCATTTTGACCTGAAATTAAGTGTGCTTATTATTTTCACCCCCTGCATCTCCTATAAAAATTTTATGGAAAACGAGTATATGGTTTAAGAGATATGGTGAAAATATGTTGATTGTGTGCAAGTACAGTGCATTCGTTGTGTTTCTCCAAAAGCGCAGTGCTCCAAGTTTATACTACCTATGGCCATCCTCTGAACTGCTGAAAGCACTGGGCTAGTGTGTAATGGTCCATACAATGTTGTAAACCTGTGAGAAAGCTTCTAGGCCAAACACAAACCATTAAACTTCAAATTAAGTGGGTTTATTAATCTCACCCCCATGCATCTCCTGTAAAAATTTCATGGAAAACTAGTATAGGGTTTAAGGGATATAGTGAAAATATGTTGACTATGTGAACTTGCAGCGCATTCGCTGCATTTCTCCAAAAGCGCAAAGCTTCAAGTTTATCCTACCTCTGACCATCCTATGAACTACTGAAATCACTGGGCTAGTGTGAAATGGTCCATACATCATTGTAAACCTGTGAGAAATCTTCTAAGCCAAACACAAGCTTTCAAACTTCAAAATATCTTCTTGCAGCACAGTTGCGCAATGCACCTTTTGTGATGATAAGGACTCGATGACACATTTGATTTTACAACGGACACTACAAATCATGACCACTAACTCATGATGTGACACCACTTATTTCTCCAAATGATGCTTTAGACTTGATCTTTATAAGATCATGACTAAACTTCACAACTTGACCAAAATACATAGAAAGACCAAATTGACTTTGAGTACTACAGTATAGGACTCTAACATTGTCTCCAATGGGGATGGAATCCTCACTGTGAGGTTCCAAGAACACTGTATACCATGTGCCAAACCACTAGGCTTATCCAAATTCAATTTTCCAACTGTATACTATAACTTGCTCTCTTACGAATCTTCAATGCACAACTGCAAACTGAAAATGAATGTTGAAAAGTAATACAAATCTGCCAAAAAAAACTGTTGGAAACTGACACACTTGAAATGGAAATCTGAAAAGTATTGAAAAATATGCTCAAATCATTGAGCTTATTCACACTTTTATCTACACTAAACTATTAAATAACCTTCTCACTCAAGTGATAAATAATTTCCAGTTAAGCCAAGCAAGGAGATGGCCACTCACCGTAATTTTTCTCACACCCTCCATAAGTAGACAGAAAATGATACAAAATGGAAACTTATATTCCAGATGAAACTGAAACCCGTGCTCTATTAACAACACAAAATATGACTTCACGGATGATTCAAATAGGCTAGAAAAAGAATCTTAAAGAATGTGAAAATTCATCTCTTCTTGATTAACAAAAGCAATAAGAGAAGCTTCATATAATATTGTTGGTTGTTTTATGTTTTCAATTTAAAAATCACTCTCAAATATATCAACAGACGGTTCATTTTTACTTTCAAAGAAGTGAAGAAAAACAAGTTCTTGCACATGATCTTCTTGCATATGTAAGAAGCTACAGACAAGTCCTAGTTCACTGCCTAAATTTTCCATGTAAACAATTTCAAAGATCTGATTTTCGTAGACTTTTTCATGAGACAAAAATTCAGCAGAGGAATGACATGGAGGAAAATCTAAAAAAAATTACTTCATCCCTATTTTGGTCACATGAAAACTGACAATCTTGCTCCAAATCATCATTAAAATCATGGGATGTAACATGGCTTTCATCATGCAAATCCTATTGGTCTTCAGTCAAGGAAGAAAACATTATTTGTTGGAATTGTTCTTTTGTATGAAGGCTGCTAAACTCTACTAGTTCTTCCTCCCAATCACTTAAAAAATGACAAGACTAGCGAACATGTTCATTCATAACAAGAGAAGAAACATGAACATCTACATCAAGATCATGATCAACTTCATTGACAGTTAAGGAGGAAACTACTACCTGTTGAGAATTTTCTTGAGTGTCATGGCAGCTAGCTTCTACATTTTTACCATGATGATGAAAAGGTTTCTCATGCAAAGCCTCTAGTATCTCTTCGTCCATGAACTGATCATCTTCATAAAAATTTTCCAAATGTTGAATGAAATTCTCAAATTGATCACAACAATTTTGAATGAGTATTAGAGATGGATAAGATCCCTTATAATTTTCAAACAATGTTGTATGAAAATGCTTTAAAGAACATAAATTAGTAGTTGGTAATTGTTCGTACCATGAATTTTCTTTCCTTCCAGAGTATCCATGAACATATTCATGAGACAATGTTCATGCCATTCAACTTTAAGCTTTTGTGAATGCATATGAAATTTGATAAGATCTAAAGTAGCAGCATCACCATTCTCATCTTTTAACTTTGGAAAATATGATTTCAAATCTACATGAGGCATGTGATTCAGAAAACTTGGAATGTGATCTAGATTCATGGGAGCATACCTTAGAAATATAGAACTCATATTTGACCTATGGAATTGCCAGGGGTACTTAGAATTCTGGATCTCGTTAACAATGGATTTCCCTGGTGAATAATGCACAACCTTATTGTGTTTAATAATTGTTCACATCAGTAATCAGATCTGAAACTTGATGGTTCTTTCCCGAGGAATATGGAACCTTTTGCTCCCCGGAAAAGGCGCCGGACTGTTAGCACACTATAATTTCCCTAGGTTGAAGAGAGAAACTCAGAGGTAATCGCAAACCAGTTGTAAGTTAGAATCTAGCCCTTATATCTATAGAGAGTGCTCTCTCTTGTCTGAAATGTTTAATTAATCTGATATTAGGCTAGGTATGGTGCGCGGTAGGGTATAAGTTTTAAAATTTTGCTGGAAAGAGAGAAAATAGATCCATTGGGCATGGAGTCATGTCAAGTTGATTATTTTTCCAGTGATGAAATGAAGAGGAAGAGGAGGCTCTACAGGGGCAAGGTAGGTAGTCTCTTTGTATTTTTCAATTTAGATCCTTTGTAGGAGGGTGAGTGGAAGACAAATTAAAAAATGACAATAGAGCATCAAACACCAAGATGAATTCTAATTGTCATTAGAAGAAAACAAAGAAGTCTAGCAAACTAAATCAGAACACTTATTTGAAATGAATTATGAAATCAATATCTTTGTTTAGATAAAACAGAAGACACATTTAAGGCATTATTTTCATATAATATGACTTACAAAGAATAATAGAACATATCCAAAGAAAACTAACACACAAATCCCTGTAAATTCCACCTTTGTTCTTCATTCACTGTAAAAATGTATCAAAAAAGTGCAGTACACAACGACCTTTCTCCTAAACCTTACCAATCAACCAAAATTTTTCACACTGAAACTCATGAAAATATATACAATCATCTCACCCTTGGACTCATGGGGTCAATCTCAACCATTTCCCCAAAGATAGAATCAATTACATTAAATTTGGAATTGCCTGCTAGGAATAGGGACCGAATTTTTGGAAAATAGGGGTCAAATATTAACTCGTATATATTGAATCATGACAATTGTTACAAAACCAAAGGATTTTTTTGTAGATGAGCTTGTTCTTGGGATAAAGCTCTCTCATTTTTCGAAAATTCCTCTCCATATCCTCGGAATATGCGCCCAAAAATCATGACTAAAACAGGAAATAACAATATCTGAAAAATAGGTTGTAAAGATTCATTTGAATATTCCAATATATGACACTTGTGAAGAAACTTAAGGATGTTTTTGTAATTTATATCGTTCTTGACAAAAACCTCTTTTACTTTTCCAAAATTCATCTCCAGTTGGTCGAAAACGTATCTTGAAGTGAAAATGTCAAAAGCGTAACAACTATCAAAAAGTGCAACAACTCCCCTTCAGTCAAAACGCAGTGAGCGTATTTTTCAAATATACCCTAAAATGTGAATTGGATTGAGCTTATTTTTTTTAAACAGGTTAATGTCAATATAATTCTTCTCCACAAAAAAATGAGCTAAATCTGACCCACTGATTTCGAGAAACTCCAAAAATGGTTGTAGATGACAGTGTCTCATTTCTCGAAAATTGTGAAGCATTTTGACTTGAAACTAAGTGGGTTTATTAATCTCACCCCCATGCATCTTTTGTAAACATTTCATGTAAAATGGGTACATTTTTTAAGAGATATGGTAAAAATCTGTTGACTGTGTGAAAGCGCGACGCATTCGTTGTGTTTCTCCAAACCATCCTCTGAACTGATAAAAGCACTGGGTTGGTGTGAAATGGTCCATACAACGTTTTAAACCTGTGAGAAAGATTCTAGGCCAAACACAAACCTTCAAACTTAAAAATCTCTTCTTGTAGCAAAAGTGCAGCAAAGTTGCGCAACACACCTTTTGTGATGCTAAGGACTTGATGACACATTTGATTTTACAACAGACACTACAACTCATGATCTCTAACTCATGATGTGACTCCACTTATTGCTCCAAATGAAGCTTTAGACTTGATCTTTATAAGATCATGACTAAACTACACAACTTGCCCAAAATACATAGAAAGACCAAATTGACTTTGATTACCATAGTATAGGACACTAACACTTAAGATTCGATAGACCATGTCAGTCTTAGTGAAAATTAATCATCATCACCATCATATAAAATTTTAAAAATGAATTTATCATAAATATTAATATTTTATATTATTATTACCTAAATTTAAGCATATAGTTTTGAAATATTGTTGTTAAAAATATGAATCATCACTACTTTAATATATATTGTGAGATGAATTTATAATTTATAATTACTATTTATATTTTATAGGAATGTTTTTATTTCTAAATTTTTCGTCAAGAGGTGCTCTACAACCCAATATAGGGGAGATGTGTGGGTTATAATATTCTAACTGGATAGATATAGTGAAATATCAAAACATGAACTAGTTACAGCAAACAAAAGAACATGCAATTTGAAATCTCCACAAGAACAAAAAATTTAGAACATTGTTGAGCATAAATAATAGAGTTGAGCCATTTTATTAAATATCCAATGAGAAGTTGGGTACAAAATATAGTGGACTGTGTGATCCCGGGCTTACAAAAGCAAGCATGTAAAATCCGGGTGAGAATAAAGAAAACTCCACGCTGAAAAGGCTCACTCGCTGCATGCTCTACCCAGAAATTTAATGTTATTGCTGTTGGAGGAAAATGTATATTTGAGGGATCAAATATGCTCCAAAAATTCTAAAAAAATAGAGAGATATTCCTCACAACCCAACCAATAAAACCCATAAACATTTTTAGCTAATTCCAACTGACCTGGAATGCCCAAAATGGTGTGAAAATACCAGCAATTCGCACTGATATAAGAATGAGGATTTCAGGCCCGAATGTTGCCCACAAAATTCTAAAAAAACAGGAAAATGCTCCTTAACCTCGGAGCAACAAAACCCATAACTATTTTGGGATAATTCCAACCTCCCAGAATTACCCAAAATTATGTGAATTTACCCATTGTTCAGCTCTATGTCCGACCAGAAAAACTACAGCTGCTTTACCTAAAATCCTCCACCAAATAACTGAGAACCCATTGAGGAAATAGCTTATGAAATGGTAGAGTGAGGTTCTAGTTGTTTCCAGCACAAAGTTACTTGACAATTTCTCAACAAAATGGTCCAGAAAAAACCCCAACGTATGCGCTAAGAAGAATTCGACCAACACAAATGCAACAGTTTCAGGCTCTGAAACTCCACAAGGAAATTCATCCTCCTCCAAGAAAAATTCCTACAAATTCTTTAGGCAAATTTCCCTGACAATTTCCCCCTCTAAGAAAATATATTTTTGCTACTACGTCCTCCTGAACAATTCATCCCACCTATTGCAGAGATGAAATGACTCGCAAAATTTAGGAAAATAAATATCCAATCAAGTCCAAATTTCTATCCTAAGGTAACACTCTAGGTTCACTAAAAGAGAGTTGGGATTTTCTGCTTGTAAATCCACGTGCTAAACAACATTGGGTTACTTGGCTCAATAGCTCAAGTGAACACTCCAAATTAGAAATGAAATGCCAAATTAGAATGATCAAAATGAGGCTCTAGTATTCCTTTTATGGTTTCTTTCCCTTCTTCATACCATGGTTTTATTTCTCTCACACTATGCTTTGGTACCATGGTTTCATTCTTCCCATGGTTCTATTTCCATTTTGGTAATCTCCACAAATTTTTATCACTTTAATTTTTCTTCTTTTCTTATGTCCCAACCATTTCCTTTTCTCCGTAATTTATTTAATATATCCACAACTTATTTCTCCTAAGTTTATCTATATAAATATATATTAATCACCAAAATTGAAAAATTGAGAATTTCCTTTTCAAAATTTTTTAATTGGGGACATGATAGTCCTCCCCGCCAAAAAATTGCTTGTCCTCAATCAATGCCTAAACAAGTACCCTCTCTCACTTCTAATCACCATTGTAATCCACCAATAATACCAAGGTCACAAATGTATCACTGAGTCATCCCCAATATTAGCACTATCCCAACATTAAGGAATCCCTTGATACCAAGATCCTAAGCCATCCTGATCAATGTGAATCACACCTTGCTCCACTCGTTGTCCAACCAGATATAGGTACTATAAGCCCTTTGCATACTATCAATAAGTAGAGCATCATGATAATAAATAATATTGAGCAACTCATCGTGAATCTGCCCTGCTGAGTCGTCAATCTCAAGTACATCAGGAGTAGGCTCCTTAAGGGAGTAGGATCCTTAAGATACAATCCAACCCTTGTGGATATGAATTCTCGCCCGTATGAGATCCCCATGATCCTCCTCTCCTTTAAATCGATGGCGAAAAATGTGTGAAGGCCAATCTCATCTCGCCCTGGCATCTCCTTGATATCAATGTCTACCAATATACTTCCAATCTCGGTCCATAACAATAATAAGGAAAATTGACCTTTCCATGTGACTAAGGCCTTGGCACTCCCCCATATGTCAAAGAAAAATTTGGTTGGGTCACTCTCTACCTTGATTCTCCTTGTCAAGAAATAAAGTAGCCAATCATCCAACATAATCCCTAGATCCCATAGCCATATTAGTTGTGGCATAAACCTGACCACTATTGGCTCCAACTCATGTCATGTCTCAGGTCCCTACATGCAATTAGTATATATAATCCATACATCATGAACCATTTTGGTGCGTGTAATACTACCATGTGCTTTCCATGCCACACTGTGAGATCAGCTATCCTACCTCCTCTAGGTGTTGCCCAAAATTTCCTGGACTCTAAACATATGCCTGTAAAATGGGTCCGCCAACCATTGTATATTATCCTGAGACATCTTGTAATGTCCCTCCCAATAGGTGGCATGCATCTCCCTAAATGTGGGCTCAAGGGTGGAGCACGTGCAACCCCTGCAGTAGATAGGACCATCACCAAGCCCACACCTGTCAACTTGCACCCTGACCATATGCCATGGTTGGAAAGCCTCTCTCCTTATCCACCATGTCCTATCCAACTGTCTCAGGTGAACTTCTTGGGTCCTGTTGCTCGTGATGAGAGCATCAAGAAACAATAACCAAGTCCCTTGTTTTAGTGTGCAACATTGGAGAGTGATAAATAGAAGCTCACGGTCATCCTTGTTGATGATCCTCCTAAGTAGACACAAATTAAGGCCTATATAACCTTTCCTAGGCACATAAAGTCTATATTAAATCTCTCCTTCTACACTTGATAATGTTTTTTTTACTTTTAATATGCTCTTAGAAGGGTTTAAAGATAATTACATATTATGTGCCTAATATTATTTATTTTTGCAAAATATTGAGTAAATTTGGAATGAGATAATCTAGGGACTTACTCCCTACTACAATATGGACCAATATTGGATAATAAATGAACAAAATATCATGAAATTATTGACAAATTATGAAGCTCCACTAATTGAGAAAATCTAGGAATGTGTTCCCTATCATTAAATGAAGATTCCTAGTGTTGGGAAACAAATCCACTTTTTAAGAGATTTTGGAGGGGAAATTTGCATCCTTTCAAGGAAAATTTTTGGCTCGAGGGATCCTGACCCAGGTTTGGTGTGCAAGGTTTGCCAAAAAACCCCTATACTACTGGCCCTTTTGGCAGTGACCTGCTTGCGCAAGTCAAAGTCTCACCTGAAGTAGTATGGGAGGGTGTTGGAACCAGGTTTACGCACCTTGAGAAAGGATGGGTACAGCAAGTAGAGTTGCACTAGGTCCTGTAATCCCTGATTACCTTTTTCTGCGCAAGGTTAATTAAATCCCTATTCGCATCCACGTGCACTAGATCTATAGTTATACACTTGTTATAACATCAACACAGCCATACATAAACAGAACATAACAGATCTAGATCCAAGAACGCAGTACACAGATCTTTCGCAGCTTAAAGACAGAAAACGCACAATACACAAAGTACTCACAGATCCAGTTCTCTAACAATCTTTCGCATTCATTCATTCATCAATTCTTCCTTACAATTCCCTTCCCAACCTGTGCACATAGCAGCAGGGTCCGCACATAGCTGGACTTGGATCTCTGCGCACATAGCCAGCAAGAGTCTGTTCCCCAAAACCCAAACAGATAGCTTAAATCACAATTCGCATCAATAGCTCATCATATCCTACCTTTTTCAATACAAAATTCATCTCTATTTATAACAATCTAGCCTCGACTTTCCTATGGTCCACAACCCATGGTTTTCGGACCCCTAATTTTCCCTTTTACCCAATACAACGCTTTCGAGGCTTTGACCCACCCCAAAATCCAACGGCTAGATTAAATCTAATTAAAAATATCCAAAATGGAACAATTTCACAGCATGTTAGGAGACCCCATTCCAACAATCCCCCAACACAATCTTGCGACTCGTCCCAAGTCACTGCAGATTTCATATAGTCATTGAACCCAGTAAGGCTTGAGTCGACTACCATTGACAAAGCCTGGTACGATGTCTATGCACAGGTAGCTAGCTGGACTGCTCCACCATTCGTGATCTCTTTAACTGTGTAGGGACCCAGCCAGTGCTGTCGGAATTTACCTGGATGTTTCGCAAATTGGCTATCATATAAAAGGACAAGGTCACCTGCAATGAACGTCTTTTGGCGAATATGTCGATCATGCCATGCTTTGTCACGAGCCTTCTGAACCTATTGATGAAAATTAGCAATAAACCGATCTTCCTCCAAAGCCACAAGTTGCGCAAGACGCTCCTCTATGATATTGGGGTTCGCCATATTGGTAAATGCTGCAATGCGTAGGGTAGGAACAATGTATTCAATGGGCATAATGGCCTCTTTTCCATAGATCATCCGGAAGGGGGTTCTGCCTGTCATCTTCTTGTAGGTCGTTCGGTAGGCCCACAGAACAGAGGGAATGCGAACATCCTAGTCACTACGATCGGCATTGCAGAACTTATTTAATGCCTGTTCCAAAATTTTGTTAAAAGCCTCAACCGCCCCATTTGCCTCAGGGTGGTATGGGGTACTCTTTGAATGGTGGATCCGGAATTCCTCATTCAAGGCTTGAATCATATCATTGACAAACTGTGTACCTCTGTCACTCATTAGGATTTTTGGGCAGCCAAACCTGGTCAGGATCTGCTCAAAGATGAAGTGTGCAGCAGTATCCGCAGTACAATCCTTCACCGCTTGTGCCTCAGCCCATCGAGCGACGTAGTCAGTGGCGGTGATAATGTAGCGCGCACCTATTTTCTTTCCTGGTGGATTGATGGGTCCTATAAAATCAATGGCCCATTTGTCAAAAGCTTGTAAAGCCACCTGAGGCTGTAAATGCATCTCATCTCGGTGTGAAGGTCGTCCTATGCACTGGCAGGTATCGCAAGACCGACAATAGGTGTATGAATCCTGATGCAAAGTAAGCCACCATAACCCAGCCCTCAAAATATTTTGTGTTGTTGCACGTCCTGCATAGTGGCCTCTTGCGACACCTTCATGTGCTTCTTCTAACACGACAGGCCGTTCATGTTCTAGGACATATCTGCGTAGTATTTCGCCGACACCTAGCTTGTATAAATGACCGACGAGGATAGTAAAGTCCACAGCCCGAGTAACCAATTCCTTCTTCTGCTGTATCGAATATCCAGCCGGGGCCATGCCTGTAGTGAGGAACTCCATGATATCAGCAAAGTCTGCGTCAACCACCTTAATGGTAAACAGCTGCGCATCCGGCAATCCTTTGTCCAAACTAGTAAGTTCTTCTCCCGTTTCAATGCGAGACAGATGATCCAGGCCAGCATTCAACCTTCCGAGCTTGACGATGATCTCAAAATCATATTCTTGGAATAGCAACAACCAGTGGCAAATATTCCCCCCCAACACAGGCTTGTTGACCAGGTATTTTAAAGCCGGATGATCAGTGAACATTTTAAAATGTCCACCCAGTAGATAGTGTCGATATTTCTGTAGAGCGTAGACCATAACCAATCCTTCGCGTTCAGTGGTGGAGTAGTTCCATTCTGCGCCCGAGAGTTTCCGACTCGCAAAGGCAATCGAGTGGTTGATATCTCCTTCTCCAGGTTGAGTGAGAACATCTCCCAAGGCGATACCTGATGCATCCACATGTACATGAAATTCCTTTGACCAATCAGGAAATATTAGTATGGGGGCAAAGATCATCTTCTCTTTGAGCAGTTCAAAGCTCTTATGACATTCATCATCCCAAAAGAAAGAAACATCCTTTTTTAGTAGCTTTTCCACAGGCACTGTAATCAGGGCGTACCCCCGAATGAATTTATTGTAATAACCAGTGTGTCCGAGAATAGAACGCAGCTGTTTCTCCATTGTGGGAACTGCAAAGTTTATAATTACAGCTACCTTCGCAGGATCAACCATCAATCCCTGCCGACAAACTATGTGTCCAAGCAGGATTCCAAATGGCACACAGAAAATGCACTTCTTAATATTCAAGGAGATATGGTGCTTCCAGCATGCATTCAACATTAGTCGCAGGGTAGAAACATGTTCCTTTACTGAGCCAAAAACCGTCCAATCATCGAAATAAACCTCCAGGAACTTATGAATAAATTCCTTGAATACAACAACTACGACCCTTGAAAAAATAGCAGGTGCATTTTTTAGACCAAAGGGCATGACCGTATACTGGAAAGACCCCCATTCAGTCACGAAAGTAGTCTTACTACGATCTTCAGGTGCAATCCGAATCTGATGGTACCCTGAGAACCCATCGGTGAAGGAATATGCCTCCTGTTCGCCCACGCTATCAAGGATTTTGTCAGAGAAGGGTGTAGGAAATGGGTCATGGACGTAGGCGTCATTTAACTTGCGCAGATCCATGCAGACGCGTATTTCTCCCTTGGTCTTCTTTTCCTGGATGACCATTAGACTTACCCAGTCTGACTACTCAACTGGTTCAATGATACCTGCGGCAAGCATTTTATCTAGCTCTTCCTTGACCTTTTGCTTATATTTGGGATTCATTCGGTACGGCCGCTGCTTGACGGGGCACGCCTCAAGTTTTAGAGTGATATGCATAATACCGAAGTCCCCAGTGATGCCCTTGAGCTCAGAGAATTTCGTCGAAAATAGGTCCTGATATTCTATGAGTAATTCTGCGATTTTGCCTACAGTCCCCTCATCCCAATAGTCCCAAATCTTAGCTAGCTTAGGGTGTTCCTCTGTCCCAATATTAACGTCACGCAGCTTAAGAGGTTGTGTTACGTCAAGATTTTGTAGTGATAGCCCCACAACAGTGCGTTCTCCTTCAAATTTAGGGATGAAAATGTTTCAAGGATTATCCTCGTCCTCATCAATCGCCAAGCTCCAACAATTGGCTATGTCGTGCATCTGCTCGTCCCATGTCGGGACCGTTAGGGCAGCGCGATGGGGAGTATTCTTAAAGACAAATGCATCAATGTCCTGGAGAGCTTCATCGAGTGTCTCTGTCCCTCCAATAAATCTGAATGTCCCGACAAAGTCCTCCCTTAGCGTTTCCCAGTGGTGGGTGTGCTGGTGCAATTCCGCATCTAAGTACTAAGCGGTCGGGATAGGACCCAAGGCATGAACAAATAGATGGACCCATTCTTCTGTAGTCCTGTCGGACCATTTGGTCATCCAGACACGCAGATGTGTGCGGGGGTCCCCAGGTCCGAGGAACACCCTGGTGCGTATGTCGGCTAGAGGGGCGAACCGTAGAAGCATCCTTTCCCGACATGTTTCCCAATTCGGAAATGCTTTCTTGTGGGTGTCCCACCAACGCACAGGTGTCCCGCGCATAGCCAAATTAAGGGCCTAGAGCCGTCTTTATTTTGGCACCCTAGCTTCTAGTGTTCTTAGGAATTCCTGGACACTACCAGCCTCATCAAAGTGGGGTAGATCTCTTACCTCTGAGGAAATGCAGTAGAGGGTTCTTATGACCCGGGGGCAGCACAGTGCCGAAACCTCATGTAACCATTTTTTCCAACTTTCCAGTTTCTCATCAGCGTTAGAACAGCATTCACTATCCCTCCAAAATATCCTGTCTGTTGCGGTTTTACTCCTGTCTTCATGCTGCGCAATCAATCTGTAAATGTGTTCTAGTTCCTCCCATTCGTAGGCTAGTTCCGTATACCGTGCGCCTTCTGCTGGATCTAGTGGTACTATTATGCGTTTACCATTGTTTTCGAACACCATGATTCGCTTTTTGAGATTGATGACACCCCTCATGTCTATAGCCCAGTCTAGCCTGAGTAGTGCAAGGTATGGATCTGCATCTTCCACGATGTCAATGACCTCAAAGTCCGCTAGGACTTTTACTTCCGCGATATATACCATGACTCTTGGCAACCGTCCTAGCGGTATGATCTTTTGTTGATTCGCATGCGCAGCTGGATAGTGGACCATTCCAATTTAGGTTCACCCATTCGTTGCCATGTCTGCTTTGGTAGTACGTTCGCATCCGACCCCAAATAGAGAATAACTTCGTCCATCTCGTAGTCGCCAATATGCGCAGTCAGTCACATTTCTCGTCCGGTGCGTTTCTTGTAGCCATATAGCCGGTGTACACCTCGGGTCTCAGGGATTTTGTTGGGCTGGGATGCGCAGCTATGCAGTAATACTTGAATAGTTTCTACAGCCGGTTGGTTACGTAGCAGTTTCAAGCATGCCGTTAGAAGGGGCTCAACCTCTTCCTTTCTTTCGAGGTGCACTGGAAGCTGCGCAGGGCCTACCCACGGTGCTTTTTCAGTGAGGTGCACTTCTCCCCTTGCTCCCTGGGTGACCATCCTGTTTCGTAGCTCAGTCTTAACCCTTTGCACATTCTGCATAGGGATGGGTTGTTTTTCCTTCATCTTGGCTATTAAAATTGGGCAATATTCAATCTCATGGTCCAGTTGTCGGCAATATCTGCAGGATTTCCTGGTGGGATTTGGGTAGTCCCTTGCGAAGTGCTCTATCTCTCTGCAAGTATAGCAGATCAGCTGCCCCCGACCCCGTCTTGCGCTCCCTCCCCGACCTCCCCTACCCCTTGCTGGGGAGCCACCAAAAGTCGCGGGGGATCTCGGCGACGCAAGATCTGACTGTACCCTATAGAGGTTTCCCCGATCTACCAATAGCTCATATGTGCAATAATTATGCTCATCCTACCCTACTGATTGGCAGAACCTGCACCATTGTTGCTTCAGATCACCCATACTTAGCCGGGGGCACTGGGCCGTATCATGTAGTCCCGCTACCAGGCAGTCACCGCACCAGAGCGCAGGTTCGCCGGATCCAGGACGCAGCGGACTAGGTCCCCCTGTCTGTAGGTAATCAGCCAATAGGGGACATTGGTCCTTAGTATGACCAGACACCCAACATCGTATGCACCAGAGGTCTGTGCTAACTCATTTCCCTCGTTCCATCCACAAGCTCTGTATTTCCATGTGCATGGCTCCGAGCTGCTCTTGAATCTGCTATACTCCCCCCAACGTGTCATCCTTGGGCGTAGATTCGAGCTTCATGGCAGTTTCCAGGGATTTTTCCTGCGACTCGAAGGTCTGTTGGCCCATTAGTATGCGTAAGTGAGGTAGCAACATGGCGATGAACCATTTCGTGTGTTGTCTGTCGTCATACTTGAACCCTCCTTCCCTAATTGCTTTCTGTAATCATTGATCGGCCTCCCACACCGACTCAGACATACCTTGCTTGAAGTCTTTTACTTCGGCTACCAACTAAGAGTATGACTTTGGCTTCCGGAACTATTGTTTTAGGGCATCCTTAATATTTTGAAGGGATGCGCTTCCATTTTGAGATATGTGCTGCATATACCAATTCAACGCTCTATCTTCAAAGGCCAAGGACAACTGTGCTTTTTTCACAGTATTGCTCACCACCCCTTGTGTCGTCCATACCGATTCGGCCACGAACCAAAAAAGATCCATGTCTTCATCGGTCGCACCTTTAAAGGTAGGTAATTTCAAGTGTATTGCCATGTCTCCTTCTAACAAGGCTCCGGTTGAGGGCTTGCCCTCTTGCGAGCCTGACGACCCTTGCGTCGTTTCTCTCCTCAGCGGGCTACGGACAAAGTGATTCTTTTCTAGATTGGTTTGACAATACCTACCGCTCCATGTTGTACTCTCCTCCAGAGTAGCGCTCATTCACTTTCGCGTCAGATCTTCAGCATTTTCTTGTCAGTACCAGTTCACTTCTCAGACTTCTTCCGGTCCTGGCAACGGAACCATTTGTTGGCTCGAGGGGTCCTACCCAGGTTCAGTGTGCAAGGTTTTCCAACAAACCCCTATACTACTGGCCCTTTCGGCAGTGACCTGCTTGCGCAAGTAAAAGTATCACCTGAAGTAGTATGGGTGGGTGTTGGAACTAGGTTTCCGCACCTTGAGAAAGGATGGGTACAGCAAGTAGAGCTGCGCTAGGTCCTGTAATCCCTTATTACCTTGTTCTGTGCAAGGTTAATTAAATCCCTATTCGCATCCACGTGCACTAGATCTATAGTTATACGCTTTTTATAACATCAACACAACCATACATAAACAGAACATAACAGATCTAGATCCAAGAACGCAGTACACAGATCTTTCGCGGCTTAAAGGCAAAAAAAGCACAATACACAAAGTACTCACAGATCCAGTTCTCTAAAAATCTTTCGCATTCATTCATTCATAAATTCTTCCTTACAATTCCCTTCCCAACTTGCGCACACAACAGCAGGGTCCGTACACAGTTGGACTCGGATCTCCATGCACACAGCCAGCAGGAGTCCGTTCCCCAAAACCCAAACAGATAGCTTAAATCACAATTCGCATCAATAGCTCATCATATCCTACCTTTTTCAATACAAAATGCATCTCTATTTATAACAATCTAGCCTCGACTTTCCTATGGTCCACAACCCATGGTTTTCAGACCCCTATTTTTCCCTTTTACCCAATACAACGCTTTCGGGGCTTTGACCCACCCCAAAACCCCTCCGCTAGATTACATATAATTAAAAATATCCGAAATGGACCAGTTTCGCAGCATGTTAGGAGACCCCAATCCAAAAAAAATGCTTCCTCATCACTTTGTATAAATACCAATTCGAATTTGCTTCTGCGGGCATGTATTTCTTAGTCTTATTGTCGAGAAAACTTGTTATTTACCAGCGCCATTTTCATTTCTAGCACAGATGTACTTGGATTGATTCAAATAATGAAGTTTGATGCCATTTTTAGCTTCTAAAGCTTGGTTTCCTTCATAGGACTTTGAGTATCCTTGGGCTTGGCCATCCCAGGGGCCTCGGATCCCTCTTGTACAATCTATTTATTTTCTTTGAATGCCTTTTTCACTTGTATCTCTTATTTCTACATTTAGTGTTCATGTCTATTTGGTTGTAGGTTAGATTGGTTAAATGATTGAAGCGAGTTTTTTGTAGGTTATTTAAAAATTCACAAGAATCATGCATCCTTATAACAAATTTTAGAAGTCATATTCATCATTTAGCTACTCTGATTGGTTTAGCATTTCACAAATCTATAATTTCTCGAAGTCTCTTGTAGCAAAATAGTAGTAATTTTCTGTTATTTTTTAGAACATGGTAATGAAATTAATTTGATTTTATTCTGCTTGTGTTGATTAATAAAAAAATCCAATTCAATAACAAAATTTACCCCGTAGAATTTTCACTTGATTAGGTTAGGCATTTGGTAGGTTAACTAGCTCACTAGTTCTTGAATTTCTGGTTTTTAGAGTATTGATTTTTTGTTATTTTTTAGCACGTGTTAATAGGGGTATTTTTGAGTGATTCCACTTGGAATGGAGTCTTAGGACATCCTACTTCATAAAAAAAAATTTCCCATCTCATTTGCATCTGATTTTCTTGGGCATTCAGCAAGTTATTTTGAGGATTAACACTCATGTATCAATCATGCCACTCCTTTATAGCAATGTGTTTTTGAGATCTTCCTTAACAAAATTCACTCCAAATTCATTATAGAAGTATATTTATAGCCTATGAATGCTCTGAGGCCAATTTGGTTGAGCCTAGGCGTGGTTAGGTTTCCATTTATCCCTTACATTGCTTGATTTTTGAATGTTGAATTTTGCAATTAGTCTAGATTTCCTTGCTGCAATTTACTTCAAGCAAAGTATTATTTCCTTCTTGCAAAAGTAATTTAGGACTTTCTTTCCTAGAAAATAGAATACAACTCCTTTAATACCATTTATTTTCCCACAAGATAGATTGGATTTGCTCAGTTTTCATTATGCTTTACATTTTTGCAAATAGAGTAGACTTCTTTCATGCCATTTACTTTCAAAGTAGAATAGATTTTCTTATTTCTATTTACCTTTTGAAACTTAGGATTTCCGACTTACCAGATATATTTTCTCATTTGAAGTTGCTTCCTTGCCTTCTTTCACTTGCATCAAAGGGAATCAAACTAGGAAGAGAAATGTGTCTGCTGCACATACAGTGTCAGCGCCTCCTAAGTTTGTACAAACCCCAGGTTAATAATTTAAGCCAATACCCTCAGTAGTTTCAAAATTCTTGTTGAAATATTGGGGCTCATCACATTTTGAGGTCGTTGTTGGGGAGGGTGTGAAATCAAGCACTCTCTTATTCTTGGAATTGTTCCTTGTTTCTTTTATGAAATCAAATTTTCTGCAAAAACAAAAAATTGCATTAGGCATCTTTCATTGCATTGCATTAGCATTTTAATTAAAAAAAAATTACAAAAACAAAAAAATATTTCTGCAACACCACAAACACTCCCACTTGATCATGTGTGGGTAGAAGAAGAAGGTGTGGCAGATAAATTAGAAGGAGGCATGGAGAAAACCTAGTTTTTAAACTCATATCAGCAAGATATGAACTACACCTCCTCTTTAAATACAAGTTGTAATGCACAATTTCAACCTTGGTATCCACGTAACACCTCACCTTGGTCTCCATGGTCTTATCCTTCCCAATGGGGTGATCCATATTCATGGTCTTATCTTCTTCAATATGGCATTCCTCCTTTTCATCCATATCAACACCAACCTCCTCAATGGGGTTATCCATATTTCCCTCAATATCATCCATATACTACATACCAAACTCAATGTTATCCATCCCATCCACCTCCACCACAACCGCATCCTCAATCACATCCATTTCAAATACCCACTCCCGCTCAAATACTTGCACAACCATTTCCAAACCCAAGGAATAAAATAACTCAGCCCACTTACAATGTTTAGATACAAAATTTCCAAACAAACCCTCTTGATCCAAACAATATTCATTTTGGGTCGGGAAGAGTGTTGAGAAAAAAATATTCTCTTGCACCTATTGAAGAATGACATCCAAAAGAAAAAGATCCAGAGGAGACTAAAGAATCATGAATCACATTTGATGGAGAGCAGCCATTGGAGCCTGAGATTGAGTAAATTCTATAATGTTTATCATCATATCCTTTTGTGTTCAAGGTTCTAATCAGAAAATAGTAGAAGATTAGAATGGCATCGAAGAAGAAGACATACATAATGATATAAATGAACAAGTGAACTAGGGGCTTCACAACTATATTGAACTTTGGTTCCAAACATTCATTAAGCATGACCACCACTCTTTTAAACAACGTCTGATATCATCAAAGTCGAAGAATTTGGTCTCTAAAATCTAGGTACATGTCAAAGCATATGTTTCAAGCCTATCATCTTGTTATGCACATGGCTCCATTACAAGTATTCTTACACTTGAAATAGTTTTTTTTTTAAGTAGAGTACGATAGAATAATAAAAGAAAAAAAGAAGGAAAAAGAGGAAAATAAAATAAAAGAAGAAAAATAAAATCTCAAGTTAAAAACTCCTTGGAGGCGCCTCAGATTGGCTCATTGATTGAAAATCTCCATGGGGTGGTCAATGAGTTGGAAAAAAAGAGGAAAAATAAAATAAAATAAAATATCTTAGGTGAAAACCTCCTTTGAGGCGCCTAAGAAGACCTGCTAGTTGAAAACCTCATTGAGGCAACTAGTAGGCCTAAGAAAAAAAATGAAAAAATGAAAAGAAAAAAATATATATATTCTCCATGTTTCTCTCTCTCATGAATGCAAGTGCTCTCCAACCTCTGCAGGCAATAAGAACAAGTTAGCAGCATAATAAAAAGTTGGTCAAAAATCTAGTCAAAAGAATTCAAACTTGGGCTTTATCCTCCTTTTCCCAGATGCTCCAACAGGACCAAGGCCATGTTAATCCATCAACCTCATCCATTTCCAACATCCACCCATAATTTCCAAGCATTTCCCATTCATTTTCCTCGTTGTCCTAAAATGCTACAGGAAGGCTTTGTTTTGTTACAGGATTGACAAAATACACAAGGCATAAATTGTTTTGACCATATCTCAAAAACCATGCATAATTTTTTTGATTTGTTTGATGGGGAGATGTATAAGGATGATGGTAACATGCTCAAGGAATTTCAACGAATTCGACTGCACATTTTTTGAGAAATTGACCTCCATCGCCTACAATGATTTTTAATTTTTCTTGATATTAGTGCATCTGTTAGCCAAGATTATTTATGGGGAGATGCATAAGGATGGTGGAAACATGCACAAAAAATTTCAGGTCAATCCAACCTACCATTTGAGAGATATGGATAAAACAATTCTGCTATAGGAGTGCTCCAAAATTGCTACACGATTGTGATCGACATAAAAAATGGTTCGGATCTTATGCTTTTCATCTAGGAACAATACAAGGGGTCCACCATAGCCTCATCATTCATTATTCACACCACTTGACCTCTTCTCCACTCTCATTTCCGCCTATGTCCACACAAAAAAAAAAACAAACAAACAAACAAACTACTTATCACCACTTCTTCCATCCCTTGTACCACAACAAAAGGCCTTTGATCCTTGTCAAGAGATTAATCATGAATTATCAGTATTTTTAAAGGCAGAAATTGAAGTAAATTATGATCCTAGAAGGGTCTATGTGACTACTACAGGAAGACAAATCGTCCTGTAGCAGTCTGGACATCCCTTGTCAGACCACAACTAGAGCATCAAATTTTGAATTCGGTCACCATGAGCACTTGAGGATTAAAATCTTGATCCTTTAGTATCCACGACACCTCATATCAGTTGCTACAAGATTCTTCATCACTCAACAAATAGCAACATATCATCCAAAGAGCATCTGCATGAAGGACATACTTGCATCATCTAGCATAAGTCAACAAGAGAACATAAAAAAATACGTATCTTTCTCAAGAAATTGCAGAAGATGTTATAACCCTATTTTCCACTCCATTATAGTGAGAGAAACCCAATATAAAATTACCTCAGTTGTTGGCTAAAATGCATCCCTTTTCACCTTTTATTTTACTTGTGTGAGTTTTATCCCATGTTAAAAAGGTAAAATTACGTGATTGAGCAATTTTTGATAATTATTTTTCCAAAATATTATAATTATGAGATAATAATTATTTTGTAATTGAGATTATTGAGAAAAAACTCATAATTGTGGAAAATATTTCTAGAGTTTCCCATTCCCAAGGAGATTAACTTGACCCACTTGTGTATGAGTTAGCTAGGGATCCATTATTGTAGAAGTTTCCTAACGTCTCAAGCCCCTAGGTCTCTAGATACATTCTCCCAAAGGATGAAATGAGCCTATATAATTTCACCAAGAGAAAAGGGTGTGGAGAGGAAGGATCCAAACTATAGGGTGAGAGCTTTGTTGTATTGGGAGAGAGGACCATCATACAAGCTGGAGGAGAGGAATCTTTGAGGTGAAGTTATAAGTGTTGTGTTCTTTTATATGACTAATAAAAATTCATGTTCCTTCTTGTATATGATTGTGTATTTAGCAGATCTTATAATCGATTTTTATTGTTTTTTATCTAACGATCTTACGAGGAAGATCATCTATCGTCTCCGTTTGTTTGTGATTGTGTGGAGGGATAATATATCTAGTGCGGACGTGATATATCACTTGAGTGGAGCAAAAGATCTGCATCAAGCTCATAACCCTTCCCCAACCTACTAGGAGGCCAGGTGTGATCTCTCCTCTTTATAACATAAAATTGGTTGCATGTTGCATGGCTAAACATTTGGGATTGGGATCCCTTTATTGTTTCATCGGTCTTTTTTCTTTCTGTTTGGAGATCTAATCAGACACTAGATCATGGAGCACCAACTCCTTGCAAATTTTGATGCAACAGAACTGGTGCTTTCAATGAGAGCATATTTGCTTTATGTCCTCTTTATCTATGATTTTGATTGATTTCTATTTCAGTTCTTTGTAGTTTTTTCTACTCATTTTGATCTCCATTTATTTTATTTGATTCAGATATGAGTTGACCTTAGATCTAGAGTTTTGCTTTTGTTTTTTATATGAGAGAATAATAGATCATGCGTTTAAAATCAAATTATGGAATTTTGTGTACATAATTTGATTGAATTGATCATAGATCTAGATTCCTCTTGGAATTTCATCCAAAAAATAAAATAAAAAATCACTTAGAACAGACTTCATATGAGGATTTTATGACCGATTGAAGTTCGCTACCCAAATTTTTTTCCCTAACCGCTACCTTACAGGCTTGTGCCTCCGGCCAAGGATCCTTAGCCGCTGGCTGGAAAACCTATTCCTGTGCCCAACCCCTCCCAAGAAGTTTTGTGTCTACTTTTGGGGCTCTTATCCCTTGGAAACGCCTTTCCCTTATTGAAACTTTTGTTTTCGCCTTTATCCAATCTAGGCCTCTTGTTTGCTTGTTTGATCTCGTCCAGATCTGCTTTTTTTCACTGGTTTTTCTTTAGATTGGTTAGTTGACTCTTAAAAGGATTTATTGTGTTTCATTAGGCATTAAGCTTTTTGTTGCTTGCCTATCTATAGGAAACATCTTTGGTTTATCATTTTTTGTAGTTGATCAATTGTTGTATGTCTCTGATCTGATCCATTTCGATCAGTTTGTTCAAGGTCTTCCATAGCTCATTGTTGTTCAAATTTCTCCTTGAGTCTAGATTAGGTTCCTTGGATTGAGGTTTGATTTGTTCCTATAAATTTCATTATAATATTTGGTTGGTTGTCTTTAGCATCTGTTTAGACCTAATTCACATTTTACCTTCATATTTTGTGGCTTTTTCTCATTTTCGTTCCTTCTTGTTGAGAGACCTCTTTGATCTTTTGGTCATTTGTGTCACAAACGATGGTGTTGTAACCAGTTGTGCAGCTATCATCTGGAAATTTTCTTTTAAGTTTGTTTTTTCGTGTCATGTCATTATTCATTCGATCTTGTTTAGGCCTTCTTGTCTCTAGGGTTTGGTTTATTCTTTTGTCGAACATTGGCCCTGGTTGAGCCATTGTACTGTAGCCCTAGCTTCATTGACATTGCCTTCCTTTGCTTTCACTTTGGCTTTCAGTTTGATTTCTTTGAGTGTCTTTTGATTGGACTTTCTTCTCCTAGTAGTTTCGCTTTTAGAGTTCTTTGCGTTCTTGCTTGGGAAACTTGCTTTGATCTCTTTTCAGTTTGCCTTTTTGATTTTTTTTTGTCATTAATTCACAAATTCTTGGGATATTTTGCATTCAGAAAGATATTGTAAAAAGTGCATCATAATAAGCGTTGGTGTGTTTTGAAAACTCTTCCCCTCTCATATCTAGCATTCATCGAAGTGAAAACGAAGATTGCATATAGATGCATTAGGGTGACTAACTAAGGGTCTTACACACCATCTTAGTTTCATGCCTCATCCTGCTTGTGTAAACAACAACCATAAAAATCAACGCGATATTAAAATTAACTAGATTCGTCTTTTATTTTTACTGGTAGTACACCAACACTAGCTTAGGCTAGGGTCTTGGAGATAGGAGTGTGAGTTAACTGCTCCAAGACCACAAAATAAACCTAGTAGCTTGCGGTAGGGAGTAAAATCCATTTGTAGTAGTGCGGTCTCAGAATCTCTTCTCACAAGAAGGTCAAGCATGAGGTCACACTTGGGCTAGGTGGGGTGACATGACCCATTTCACTTAGTTTCGAGTGGCATGATGTAGCATAATTTACACACATGAAAATGGAGTTATTATCACTTGGGGACCACTTTGGAGGTAAATCTCAAGGTAGTTTCAGTCTTGGCTCCTTTTTGGAGTTAATTTTCCTGCCCTTGTGTGTAGATTAGTCCTGGACCTATCCCCCTAGGTTGTGTTATTATCGGTGGTGACCATAATGGCCTTTCTTTTTACGGTTCATACACAGGTGGAATGTCGGGGTCGTCTTCTCTGTACCTAGGATAGATATTAGTCATACTCTATCAGTCCTCTCTAGGGGTGTTCCACATCTTGTGAGGGAACTTGTGCCTAGGTCACAGCTAAAAGGGTTGGGAAGCAGGTCACTAGTATAATTGTTCCACCGTCAGCTTCTCTTTATTTTGTTTGCATGTTCTATCTTTTAGGATGTTTCTAATGTGTGTTGTTTGGTCTAAGTCCATAGTTTTTGCCTTAGGGTGTTTGTACTAACATAGTTGTACTTTAATTACTATCACCCTAGCTGAATTTGTTCATCGACAGTCACGTCTTCTTCAAGGTTTACTTCCTGAAAGAGGTGAACATATTACTCCTGCATGGAGAGTGCATGTTAGAGCTCAAGAATTAGACCATCACATAATATTGGAATTTGTACCTGGTCCCACTGATAGTGATATGGTCTCTATTGATACTTTGGGGGACAACTTTGATGCTCCTGCAAATCCACCTTTGACCGATCCATTAGGACCTACCTTGCTGCGGCTGAACTCGAACGGTTCCACAACAGCCTATACTCATGTGCTTTTGTCCACTCTTTACCCTATGGCAGAGTCTGAGACCTCATTACCTTCTGCATCAAAAGTCTCAGTTTCTATGTCAGTGTTATCACCTCTCAATGTGCCTACTCCTACTCCTCCGTTTATGCCTCTCACTTCTTCATGGGGAATTCCACTAGTCTCATCCATGGCTCCTACTAATTTATCGAATGTTTTCATGCCCACACCATCTTCTATGACGACTATGGTACCTCAACCTAGTTTGTCGGTAGGTCCAAGAATTTTTTCAACGATTTTTTCCCAACCAATCGTTCTTATTCCTCAGTTAGGCACAGTTACTTCTAAAAATATGTGGGGGGGATCATTTGTTGTCCCTAGTCATCCTGAGGTAATGTAGCTTCTAATATGTTGCATGCTTGGTATATTTCGCTCTTTGGAGGGGCACCACCCACCAGTACTTTTACTGGAGGGGCTAGTTTACCTGGGGGTAACCCCGCTGCCAGTACCATCTCCCATCCAGGTTACCCTCCTTATGTCAATCCTACTGTGTAGAGTTATCCTTCTTTTAACCTTGGGTACAGCCCCATAAACAATCATACTCTTGGGGGTCCATTGCTCTCTAGAGGTTTCTACCCTGGGGGAAACATCCATCTACTAGTTATACTGGCCCGTAACAACCTTTTGTTGGGGTGAACCCTTTTCTACACCAACAAGTGCATTCATCCAAACTGTATATGGGGGGACCGCAAGGTTGGTCAGGGGCTTCTCCCGTCTCTGACCCACTTATTCAAATCCATAATATGTTTTTATCTTCTCTCGATTTATCGGATTTGGCCAAATTGACTAATGACCCCATCTGTCATAATCCCTGGTTGCCACCCATGCCCACCAAGTTACTGTCAGATATTCCCAAGTTTGAATGGAAGCCTTGGGAGAATCCATCCACTCACATTACCACCTATCATTTATGGTTCTCATCCAATTATTTGGTGGATTATTTTGTTAAACTTCGCTTGTTCCAATGAACGTTAACCGGGGATGTCGCAAAGTGTTATATCGATTTCGACTTTGCCTTCCTAGGTCAAAATTTTTTGACACTCTTATAGGTGACTACTCGGTATGATCTCGAATTTGGGCCTTTTTTCCAACTTTAAACAAGATGATGCCACATTAATGTATTAACACATTCAGGAGTGGCGTCGTTGCAAGAGGTTAGTGTGAACCAATTTACCTGATGAAATTTTATGTAAATGGTTCATTTGATCTCTCTGACCTCAGATTTCCAAAGATGTGTTTATGGTTCGAGCCGTTACTGAGGAGCAAATCATTTTAGCTGCCCAACAGTTGGATCTCATCTATTCACAGTCAGGTACGTTGTACGAAGTGTTTTCAAATGCCCCTAGGCCTTCAATTGACTCTCCTAAACCCATTCCTAGCCCGCATGCCAATGGTGTGATTGGGTTTGTTTTTTATTCCATGATCCAACTTGCTACCCAGCTTGGGAAATTGATTGTTACATCTCAAGCCCCAGATGCTAAAGCACCCCTTTCTAAGAAATCCACCGACATTCTCACGGTGAAGTCCACTCAACCGAAGAACAACCCTTAATCCGATGGTAATAAAAACAAAAACAATAATAGAAATAAACAACAAAATCAAACTCCCCAGGAGTCTCAAACCAATCCTCATATTCAAGGAAGGGGCACCAGTGAGCGTCTCGGGAAAGTCGATTTTCCCTGTAAAATTTATCAAGGTGATCACTTTACTCATGAGTGTCCTAGGATGTATGAATTCCATAGGCTTCTTTCACCACCATCTACTTAAAATCATGTTGTTTTAACTCATCCATTCCCTGCACAACCTCAGAAACAGATGGTTTTTCAACCTCCGCAAGGGGGAAACGAGGGGTCCTCTTCCCATCCCCCTCACATTTCATTCTTCTTCATGTGCAAGGAAGATGTCAATGTGACTACACGAGCCAAATCCTATGATGTGCCTGAGTCAATTTCTCCTTCTAAGGAATCACCAGCTCCACCTAATTCCACTGGACCTCTCACTTTGGATAAGCCTTTGGAACCTATCTAATCCCCCCCCAAGGGTGTTCTTCGTAAGACGACACGCAACCCTTCTATCAGGGTTTCTCAGCATTACAATATTATTGAAGATCTTGCCCAAGCTCCTTGTGTCATTTCTACCTTAGAGGTCTTGCAAATTTGTCCTAAGCAGCGCAAATCCTTGTTGTCTGCCATCGGTGGAGTTGATCTATTTGACTGTAGTCTCGTCTCTTTCAATGCTAAGAAATTTTTTCCTCGTCTCTCCCTTCATATTTCTTTACAAATTATTGTGTGGATCTTTAAGAAGAATATCCATCGCACTCTGGCACTCTGGTGGATGAGGGCTCTTCCACATGTGTTATGTCAATATTCTATTGGAAGGCTCTTGGCTATCTGGCACTCCCTGTGTCCAACACCACTCTCCAAGCCTTTGATGGACATAACTTAGAACCAAAAGGGGTTATTCAAAAGTTAGGTGGGAAAATTTTCTATGTTGATGTTGAAGTCGTCGACGCTTCTTTGGACAATAACCTACTCCTTGGTCGTAGTTGGTTCTATGTCATGAATGCAGTAGTATCATATGTATTTCCTGTCGTTTTCTTTCCTCATGAAGGAAATATTATCACCATTGACCAGCTTGACTAATGCATTCCATTGGATCAAATATCTGCTATGGGGAATTCAGTCCCACTTGTGGGATATCACCCTAGTTAATTTTAGAGCGTTGGAGCGGGACTCTTCAAAAGTTCAACTCTTATGGGAGTTTTCTCCCAGCTAGCCCCGCCTACCATTCCCTTTATCTCTTCGTCTAAGACTCCTATGCATATGATCTCTTATGGCACATGTGGACCCCATAGACTTCCTAATCTATGTGTGGTGTCACTTGTTATTATAGAAGATGATCAACCTAGTGAGCACCCTCTGCCACTTGTTGTGGAAGATATTTCCTCTCTGGCAGTCCCGTTAGTACCTCGAAAAGTTGGTCAGAAACTACATCCCAATATGGAATATGATCAGGTTCTTTTGCCTAGACGGGTTTCCCCTCTGCTTATTCCACATGAATCCCTCGATTACGAGCTTCCCTGGTTAGTCAACTTGGAGGTCATGGATCTATCCATTGATAATAATAGGGAGGTTATGCCTCTTTCTGCCTCTATTATCCCCGATTTGGAACACATAGAGCTCGGAAAATTAAATCTTGAATCGACCTAGGGGGCATCTCCTCAACCTTCCTTGGAATTGCCACCCATGGACCGAGTCAAGTCTTGGGTTTCTAATGTTGAACTTGCCAATGGATTGTCCAACTCCTTTCCACTTGTCGACGAGTGCCTTATACCCCCTTTATGTATTGATCCTCCCTTATGTCCTCAACTTAATTTTGAGAGCATCACTATGTTAGAATGTCTCTAGCATGGTCAATATTTCTGAATTGAGAAATTTGACTTCCTTTGGCATGGCCCCACACTAGTGACCCACATGGTTCCCTTTCCCTCCATGAGTTCGCGTATAGAAACCCTTGGCATGTGCCCGGCAGTGGGCACACCTAAGCATGACCTACTGTACCGTGTTGTGCTTGTACATATTGTAGATAAGAATGTGATGTTTTATCCCCTTTTTGGTTTGGTGTGTGATGCGAGTATTTATCACACTAGAATTAAAAATAATAATAATAATAAATTATTTTTTTCGCAAAAAAAAAAAATCGAACCATCTATTATCATAGAAAGGTTACATAGCATATGCATTGCATTTCCGTTTCTCGCTTTGTGGGCAGAGAAAACAAAGTTCAACTGTTTGTAAATACTTCCCAAGTATTCACCAAAACAGTCTCAGCAAAAATGGCCTCTAGAGATAGGTTCCTGTCATTTCCCATTCTCCCAACTCCCTTAAAAGGGAAATCAGTCGAAACAGAGAATGAAGAAAAGCACTGTATCATCATACATTTTATTTTTAAAGCATTGCTAGGTAGTAAACACTTCCCTGACATATTAGAGACATATGAAAGTTCAAAAATGGACAAGAGCCCAGGCCTCCTTAAAAAGGAAAACAACACTGAGTCCCGTCAAATAGTTTGGTATAAAGTCTTATAGATAAAACATATGCAGTTATATACAGAGAAAAACAAAAGTAAGAAAAAAAAGACAGAGTCATCTCGGTCATTATGCAAAAACTGGGGGAGCAATTGGCCTTGCCATCCCATCCATAACTTCTTCTACTGTCCATGTGCCCAGAGCCTATTCAATGCCATCTTTAGAGAGGCGATTTGCTTCAGAGTTTCGCTCCCTGTAAATATGGCAAATAGACAACTCAGTAAAAAAGCTTTTAAGATGAATAATCTCATTAAGCAAAGGAATTAAAATGTAGTTTTTGCATTTTTGCATTCCGTTGATCCACTTTACTGTATTCAAAGAGTCACCAAAAATTTGAGCCTTGCGCTCATTATAGAAGGACAACCGGCATAAAAGGTGTAAGGCTTTAAGTTCAGCAAAGTTGTTTGTTCCTGTGCCAAGGCCAATGGAAGCTCTTAAGAGTTTTCCGGATGGAAAAAATATAACTAGACCAGCTCCACATCCCCTATTTAAATCTGAGGCCCCATCAAAATATGCCCAAGGTATAGTTCCCCTAATCACTTCCCTATGAATAGGTTTGATTTGTTGAGTGTTGGATGTATTGGGGATATTTTAAAAAATGGCTATACCTTCAGCTGCCAGTTTACCAATAGGGAAGGGAGTATCTTTGAATATCAAGTGATTCCTAGCGATCCAGGTTCCCCAGGCAATCAAGAGTGGCAAATTTCTGACTTTGTCATTAGGAGCTTCCTGCCACCATCTTTGCTAAGCTTCAGAGAGCACCTGACCTTCCCACCTCTGATAATTTATATATATATATATATATATATATATATATATATATAAGGCCCTATTTTTACCTCATCCATGTTTATTTCTTTCATTGTGTGATTTAACTATGGGCCTAGTCTTTCTAAATGGGTTTTATAAGACATGATGATGTTTTTATTGTGACATCCATGGACCTTAGGTGTGTTTCCCTTGAACCTGGCATATAGGGGTAGGTCACATATCACCATCTTTGATGCATTATTGATCATCAGTGCCATATTAATGCCTTAAATCTGACCCCATCAAGTAGCGACTTTAGCCTCTTTCTTCTATGCACATTGTAGCTTGGCAGTAGAGCTTACGTGATCATGGATACCCTAGCTAGCACCTCTTTGTTGTCTTAGTGCCCATGCAGTAATTTTTATTCCTTTTTCGGAATCCCTCCTTCTGACCCACCATGACCTAGAATTTGAGCCTCATGTCCTCTTCTTATTCATATTTCTGGCTATACTCCAGGAGGATTCCATGACCTTAGATCTGACCCCATCAAGTAGCGAATTTAGCTTCTTTATTCTATGCACATCGTAGCTTGGTGGTAGAGCTTACGTGATCATGGATACCCTAGCTAGCACCTATTTGTCGTCTTGGTGTCCATGTAGTCATTTTTATCCTTTTTCGAAATCCCTGCTTCTGACCCATCATGACCTAGAATTTGAGCCTCATGTCCTCTTCTTTTTCATGTTTTTGGCTATACCCCAGGAGGATTCCAACACAATTTTATGCCTCATGATTGCCATTTTTACCAGCCTATTTTTGCATGTTGAGCCTTGGTTTCTTCATTCCATCGCCATCATCTACTTCGCCTATCATATGATTTCACTTGGTGTTTCACACTTTCTTGGAGGAACTATTGTGATGATTGGTCCTATTAGCCAACCTCTTGTCCTTTGTATGTCATGAGAAGTTCCACCATTGCCGGAGCTCGTTGCTATCCTTTATACCACTCGTTCCTCCAATAGGAGTTTTCTTTAAGCGCTTTTCAAACTCCTTAATTTAGAAAAGATTGTCGAGTGAAATTGTCTCCTTCACACTCATCAAAGTACTTGAAGAGTCGTCTACCTAGTATAAGTTTAACCCTTTTCTAGGTTGGGATAGAATATTTACGAAAAAGGAATATCCTAATCTATTTTGTATAGTTTTATCTCTTTTTTGAGCTTGGGGGACAACTTTACGAAAAAGGAACTTATAAAAATAGAAGGGAGGGGACATTTATTTCCATTATTCATAAAAATGGTTGTGTCAGTCACGTCGCCCTTGAACATGGCACATGTCTGCTTCATTACCTCACAATTGGGTTTTAGCTTTCCTAGGAGTCATACCATCCATAAGATCTCTTTACTCCTCCGGCTGGTTACTCTTCCAGTCATATGGAGCATGCCTCGATGCCTCCTGCGTCTTTGCATGATATCACATTGTGCTCATTAGTCATGCTTACAAGTCACTCTTGTGTTGTGCCACTATGTTTTCATCAACTTGTGTCGACAATTTGCAGTAGCATGTTGACCTTTTTGAGTCGGTCATCCCTGTGTCAGTTGTACTTCATCGCTTCATGATTTCATCCATACATCACATCATCTTGGTCTATTTCATGTCGATTGATGGGGGATACATTAAGGCCCTCCTTCGACGGATCTTATCCTGTCGACTTCAGCTCATTATCCAGGAGCTTCATCTAGGAACTAGTAGTACCTTAAAGCTTGCAGACCTCAGTGGTAGGATTCATCGCGACCGACAACTGGTTTACATCATTGGCTCTTGATTGATCGATTTCACTAGTGTTCGACGTCAACTCATTTATTTAAAATTAGTGGACTGTACTAGGTGCCTTAGGGTTCATTTTCCTCATTGGTGGATTCCCTCGCGTCTATTACTATTTTACCTCATTAGCTGGTAATCGAGTGGTTTCTACCTTGCTCGACTTCATCTGATCTATTCGCATATGTAGATTCGTACCGTCGGGGTTATGTCGAAGACCCTGGGTTAGGGACATCTCACTCTTATATGGAATTCTTCCCAGGTTGCGCTGGAGTTATGTATCATTTATGTACTTTGAGGAGTATCTTGAGACACTTCTTTGTCTGCATGTGTCCATAGGCCTACTGATATATATATAGTGACATAGATCCATGATTGTATTTCTTAGTGGATATGATCTATTCATTGAATCACATGGATCCACTGTGTATATCTTCATAGCCATGTTCTAGAATTCCATGTCATGGATCCGTAGTTTATTTTATGGAGGCCATGTTCAGTATCTCTTTATGGGCGAGCATGGGTATGCTCGCCTCAGGGATGTTATTGAGTTCCTCCAATCCCACTTCGTATTCTTGGCTCCTCCCTCCCATTTTGAGCTTTGAGGATTATTGTAATGCATTTGAGACATCAGTTTCTCTTATGACCTCATGCATTAGGGGGCATCTGTTATAACCCTATTTGCCACTCCATTATAGTGAGACAAACCCAATATCAACTTACCTAAGTTTTTGGCTAAAATTCATCCCTTTTCATATTTTCTTTTACTTATGTGAGATTTATCCCATGTTAAAAGGGTGAAATTATATAATTGAGCAATTTCTCATAATTATGAGATAATAATTATTTCATAATTGAGATAATTGAGAAAAAAACTCATAATTGTGGAAAAGGTTTCTAGAGTTTCCCATTGCTAAGGAGATCAAATTGATCCACTTGTGTATGAGTCAGATAGGGGTCCATTATTGAAGAAGTTTCCTAACTTCTCAAGCCCCTAGGTGTCTAGATACATTATCCCAAAGGATGAAATGAGCCTATATAATCTCACCAAGAGGAAAGGGTGTGGAGAGGAAGGATCGAAGGGTGAGAGATTTGTTGTATTGGGAGAGGAGACCATCCTACAAGCTTGAAGAGAGGAAGCTTTGAGGTGAAGGTATAAGAGTTGTATTATTTTACATGATTAATGAAAATTCATGTTCCTTCCCGTATATGATTGTGTATTCAACATATCTTAGAATCAATGTTCATTGCTTTTAATCTAACGATATTCCGAGGAAAATCATCTATCATCTATATTTGGTTGTGATTGTGTACAGGGATAAGAGATCGGGTGCAGACATGATATATCGCTAGAGTGGAGTGCAAGATCTGCATCGAGCTCAAAACCATCCCCCAACTTGCGAGGAGGCCAGGTGCGATCTCTCTTCTTTATAGCATAAAACTGGCTACATGTTGCATGACTAATCATTTGGGATTCAGATCCCTTTATTGTTTCATTCATCTTGTTTCTTTTTGTTTTCCTTTGTTTAGAAATGACAATTGATCAGCTACAACACTCACATAAAGAGCATCTTAGGAGCAAAGTAACAACACCAGCAATAAAACCTAGAGGACCTCCAACATATTAGCACATGCAGCTTCAGGATCATCAAAGGCAGCCTCCACAACTACAACAACATCCTGCATAAAAAAGCTCATGGTGAGGCATAGGTATTCAAATCTCTAACCTCGCCCTTCGAACCTATTTTAGCTTGAAAAACATTGCAAGTGTATAAAGGAAAAGGTTTTTTTATAGCCAATCTTAATAGAAAAGCAACCTCGACCTTATCTCGCAATTAACTTCACTTTTCCACAAAGACAGCCACATGTGTGAGAGAGGAACATGAAAAAAGTGAAAAATACTTGATATAATAGGTTTTTATCATTTAGTCGTGATGGAGGAAAAGGAGTGCGAAGGGGTAAGTGAGGGCCAACTTAGTTAACTCAAATCACTTTGAGTTTATTTTGCATGCAATGAAAAAATTTGAAAAAAGAAAAACAACAACAACCACAATAAAAATAAAAGGTAGACCCACCACCTCTTGGCATGCAAAGATTAGTGGTTATAGGATTCGCGTTGTGTGCTACAGGATCATAACAAGGTGCTACACGACCTGAACAGAAATCCTACAAGAATACCAACAATGCTACATGAGTACCAGCAGTGCTACAAGAAGTTAACAAAGTGCAATAGGAGGGAAAATTTCACCCAGATGGAGACCCACCACTGTAGAAGTAACATCTAAGAGGATCAAAGCACAACTACCCTCCTACAGGAGGAAATAGAGGAGCTACACACAAAAACAGGGCTGCTACAGGAAGAAAACAAATTGCTACAAGAGAAACATGTACTTCTACAGGAGCAACAGGGAATGTTATAGGAAGGGAAACCACATCAAAAGGGGAAGTAGAAGACATCTAAGAACTCCAGGGTCCTGATCCACAACTTGAACTTGGATCCTCCAAAATTTTTGAGGGTGGGAGAATTATACCCACCAAAATTGCAATACTACTATCCTTTGAGCTATAAAGGGAAAGAGGCAGCACTAACGTATGGGTGAAAATTACAAAATTCAAGAATGTGGAGGATGTGGGCCTCGTGGAAGAAAAATTACAACAAATGGGTAAGGAATTGGTTGACTTGAGGCTAAAAGAATTATTCATGAAGGAGAAATTGCAGTTAGAAAACAAGAGGCTTACAGAGAAACTACGGGAAAAGGAGGCACAACTTGCCACCATGGAAAATTTGTCCATGAAAGCCATCCAATGCAGGCAAGCATCCAAATTAAGCTAAGGAAGAGAATTACATGAAAATACATCCGAGGCATAAAAGAATAACAACATGGCAAGAAGATGGATAGGTTGCTCAGAGGATGAGCAATAGTTTCACTAGTGGAGTATGATGGACCTCCAAATTAGACACAAATTAAGGTCCATATAACCATTCCTAGGAACATAAATCCTATTTTAAATCTCTCCTTCTACACTTAATAAATTTTTTTTAGTTTTGATATGTTCTTAGGAAGGTTTAGATATAATTGCATATTATCTGCCTAATATTATCTATTTTTGCATAATATTGAGAGAATACTGAGTAAATTTTGAATGAGATATATAGGAAATTTCACCCTACTACAGGATGGACCAAGATTGGATAATCAATGAACAAAATATTGTGAAATTATTGACAAATTCTAGAGCTCCACTGATTGAGAAAATCTAGGAAGGTGTTCCCTATCATTAAATGAATATTCCTAGTGTTGGGAACACGATCCACTTTTTGAGGGATTTTGGAGGGGAAAGTTGCCTCCTTTCAAGGATAATGCTTCTTCATTACATTTTTTAAGTACCAATTCAAATTTTCCTCCGAAGGCATGTATTTTTAGTCTTTTTTGTGGATAAAATTCGTTATTTAGTATCTCCACTTTCATTTCTAGCAGGGACGTACTTGGATTGATTCAAATAATAAAGTTTGGTGCCATTTTTAGCTTCTAAAGGGGTTGTTTCCTTCATAGGGCTCTGAGTATCCTTGGGTTTGGCCATCCCAGGAGCCTCAGAGCCCTCTTGTGCAACCTCTTTGTTTTCTTTGAATGTCTTTTTCACTTGCATCTCTTATTTCTACATTTAGTGTTCATGCCTCTTTAGTTGTAGGTTACATTGGTTAAATGATTGAAGTGAGTTTTTTTGCAGGTTATTTACAGAGTCAAAATAATGATGCATCCTTGGAACAACTTTTAAAATTCATATTCATCATTGAGCTACTTGGATTGGTTTACTACTTCACAAATCTAGAATTTCTGGAAGTCTCTTGTAGCAAAATAGTAGTAATTTTCTACTATTTTTTATAACATGTTAATGAGCTTCATTTGAGTTGATTCCAATTGTGTTGAGTCATAAAAACATCCAATCCAATAATAAAATTTTCCCCATAGAATTTTAACTTGATTAGGTTAGGCATTTGGTAGGTTAACTAGCTCACTAGTTCTTGAATTTCTGGTTTTTAGAGTAGTAATTTTCTGCTATTTTTTAGCACATGTTAACAGTGGTATTTTTGAGTGGTTCCACTTGGAATGGAGTCCTAGGATATCTTAATTCATAAAAAAAATTGTCTCATCTCATTTGCATCCAATTTTCTTGGGCATTCAACAAGTTATCTCAAGGAGTATCACTCATGTAGCAATCCTGTAGAAATGTGTTTTCAAGATCTTCCTTGCCCATATTCACTCCAAATTCATTATAGAATTATATTTATAGCCTCTTAATGCTTTGAGGAAACTTTGGTTGAGTTGAGGCTTGGTTAGGTCGCCATTTAGCCTTTACATTGCTTGCTTTTTTAATGTTGATTTCTGCAGTTAGTTTAGATTTCCTTTCTGCAATTTATTTCAAGCAAAGTGTGCTTTCCTTCTTGCAAAATTAACCTAAGACTTTTCTTTCCTGATAAATAGAATAGATATCCTTTAATGCCATTTATTTTCCCACGAGATAGATTATATTTGCTTAATTTCCATTATGCTCTACATTTTTGCAATAGAATAGATTTTTTTCATGCCATTTACTTTCCAAGTAGAATATATTTGCTTATTGTTATATACCTTTTGCAACTTAGGATTTACGGCTTACCGAAGATATTTATTAATTTGAAGTTGTTTCATTACCTTCTTTCACTTGCATCAGAGGGAATCATACTAGGAAGAGGAAGGTGTTTGTTTCACATATAGTGTCAATGCCACTTAAGTTTGTACGAACCCCGGGTTGATAATTTAAGTCGCTAGCCTCAGGGGTTGCAACATTATTGTTGCAATATTGGGGCTCATCACCTTTGATTACGATCCATATGGATCTTGATTGATTCTATTCATGCTGGCTATGTAATGTTTTGAGACCAGGATGGTCATGGATAACATCAGATCCTCAAAATTATCCAAATTTCACAGTCTTAGAATCTTATGAAACTAGCATTAAGTTAAAGAGCCCGTTGCGTTGATTCCGGTGGTATATTCGGTTTGAAAAATGGACTCCATATGAGGGGGAAAACGTGTTCTGAAGTTTTTATCCAAAGGAAAAAAGGGGCCAGAGTAGGCCAAGTGGCAGTCTCTTAGCAATACACGTGGCAGTAAAACAATAGGACATGTAGCAGGGTCAACACAAGTGGCAGGTCAAAGTCAAACTCAGCAGAAAGGTCAAACCTCCAATTTATGGGTTGAACCCACAACCTCTGACAACTCATTACAAAACTTTACCACTACACCACAAGGTTGTTTTATTAAACCATCAACACGATGTTTTATTTAAATGTATGTGATATGGCAGGGTTGGCGGAGCCCACCAACTCCAGCGGCCCCACCAAACCCAAAGGTGTGTTAAGCGGCGCTCCAAAGTTAATGCTCAACAACCATATGTCAACAGTAATAGCACAAAGTATTTATGCTCTGGTTATAACCATAAGTCACAGGAATATCACTGTAGGCTATACTTTGGCGCATGATGTTAATATTCAACAGACATATACCATATATGTAAGCGTCTATCTATTGTGGGACTATGATTACGACCATATGAAACATAGCGGGGAGTTCCAAACTTGCCGCAGATTTAATCTTTGCCAAGCTCCAAAGATAATGTGGGCATCAACATTGGTATAACAAATATGCCACACCACCGGTTTACAGTTGACAATTAATGCCACAGGGGACATCACTGCCGAATTAATCACATGCCATGGATACATGTCAGAACCAGTTTATGGTTATCGTATATCCATCAGGGTCCAATGGTATAAACTTTGGTGATAAAGAAGTGTCACGGTGATTGCACATATTCGTCGATCCAATATCAAACGGGTTGATAATATGCCACAGGTTGTCAATGCCATTAAAGTTTCAACCATATATTACATGGTGCAAATTTGGTAACAATCTTATGGTTATAACCATATATGACATTGTCAGTCCAATGTTATATCACAGTTAGCGCCAGTTCCAATGGCGATATGGCATGGGGAGTCTATCCATACCGTCGGTACAACATTTATTAAAATTATATGCTGATTTTTTTAACATGGTACCATTATATTTGTTGTAAAACCACACAATAGATATGGTATGCCATATATAAAATGATTGGTGCGCTCGAACTCCATTGTTAGACTTTGGTTACGATCACATGCGGTGTTAAAAACATTTATGGTTTTTAAGCTTTTGTGGTTGTCATTAATTGCAAAAATCTTCAGATTATCCACAGTATCGAAAAACAATGGTCGATGATTCGAATCCCAACAGGGATCCATCTTCAGGACATTCTCATCTTGTCCTTAATATGGATCCCCGTTGGGATTCGAAACGTCGGCCATTGTTTTTTGATACTGTTAAAAACATATTGTTGTAACAATTTTTTCCGTAGTTCCCAAACCCAATCCTGGAAGGTCCGCGGGTTTGACCCTGATACCTGCCCGCGGACTTATAAAAAGAATTGCCACTGCGCCCTTGGGGGAGGATTTGAACATAGAGAAGTTCGAATATTTTTTATCAGTGCATGTAATATGCCTTTTGAGCCATAACTTAGCCAATATTGGGCCTTTTTAAAATTTGTAAGTTGCATTGGGAAGCTGAGGCAGAGGCCTATATTCTAAAAGTAGTCATCGATGCCTATGTGCACAGTCTATAATGGTGAATTTGATGTAAAGAGAATTTTTGAAGCCGACATATTTCTTGTTGACCTCGAGTATTGAGTACGAGGACCTTTGCTGCATAGTCCTCCTTGTATTGGCGCAATCGCTTCTTTGTAAAATTTAGTCAATTTAGGGGTGAGAATTCTTTGTAGGAGGATGTTTCTTGAAGGGATACATTGCCACTCTGTCATTAGTTTGACTCTAAAAGACAAAGATTAATGATGTACTCACTTTTCAGTGATATCAATAAAGCGGCCTAGCCTTTGAGCAGGGCCCGAAGACGTAGCCTAGGAGGGGTGAACTCCATCATCAACCGGTTGTGTCTCTTGCTTTATGTCATTGTTATGCTTTGAATATTTCTCATATTTAAGTTCATTAAAATTATATTATTCATATGTGAATAAATTATGAACTAAAAACATAATTTTAAAAGCTTCCAAAGTGTCAGAGGACGATCACACATTTTAATATCATTTTTGGTATTAGAGGAGGTTCTAACCAGATTGCAAGGATGGGTAAAAGCATGAAGAAAATTTATATGTAGGTATTGGAAGAATTCAATCAAAAATATCGGCAGGAGAATGTTGCATTGCGACACATGGTGCAATCATTACAAGAAGACAAAAAAGAAGAAGACCGTGAGCAAGGATCGAAGCCATGTAGAGAAACTGATAGAGGGGAAGTCTCCTAGATCGAAGTCCATCCATTATTGGAGACAATGAAGTATATCCAATTCATCAATCAAATCAAGAAAGTTCATATCCATCTACTACTCCAAAAGCACAGTCAGTGGAAGAAGTGATTGGTAAATTTTCCTCACCTTCTAAGGAACTTTCTTATGTACCAGCATCTCAAGAAATTGATTCAGAAACAAAGAAGGAAGAGGCTTCAAGCGATCATGAGATTGGAGCTTTCGAGAAACATACGAAAGGAATTGGTATGAAGTTGATGAAAAAAATGGGATATAAGTAAGGCAAATGCCTCGACAAGCATGGCCAAGGCAGACTCCAACCAATATTAGTTCAGGAAAGACCTCAATACGAAGAATTGGGATTTGACCAATCAACATGTGACTATTGTGGAAAGAAAAGGCACATATAAAATTGGTGTTGGTCATTAAATCCTAAGAAAATGCCAAAAAAAAGATACAGGATCATAAAGGTAAGCAGACGAGTCACTCTAGCAGGGATTCGAAAGGTGAGTCATTTGACCAAAATTTTATTATGAAGATTGTTAAAAATACTTATCCATGTACTTTCTGTGAAGTAACAACCATTGTGTAGTTGAATGTTGGAAGCATAAAGTTTACAGTAAAAAGGTGCATGCTCCAAGGAGTATTCCGTGGAAGGATGACGCAACACTGCAAGTAAAGAAAATTCTAGGAAAGACTTTGGTACAACCAGGTAAATACTCGGCATCATCAAAATAGAGCTCGGAAATTGAGCAAGAAAATTACCATTTCAGACTCAAGAGAGAGAGTTTGTTCACAATGTAAGATGAAAGGACATTCAAAGATCACATATCCAATGCTACCACATAAATTTACAACAACACAATCAGGACAAGCAGAAGCAAAGAAAAATGGAAAGGAAGAATGTAAGTCTCAAGAGAAATTGCTTACTTGGAATTGGGCAGATTTCATGCCTCATGTTTAAGCTTTAAATTGTGTGTGTGATCTGTCATCACATCAGTAAGTCTAGTTGAGTTTGTAATATGGTCTAGACTGTTTATGTAATGATGAATGATGTTATAAATTTCTTATTGTAATAAACTTTCAGTGGACCAAAAGTCTTTTAGTAGGGAGGTATGATCCAGATGGATCTTGATTGAGTCTATTCATATTGGCTATGTAATTTTTTGAGACCGGGATGGTCATGGATAACAACAAATCCTAAAATTCTCCAAATTTTACAGTTTCATATTCTAATGAAACCAGTGTCAAGTCGAAGAGCTCGTCGTGTTTATTCGGGTGGTATATTCGATTTGCAAAATGGCCTCTATATGAGGGAGAAAACGCGTTTTGAAGTTTTTCTCCAACATGCAAAAAAGGGGCCAGAGTAGGCCAAGTGGAAGTCTCTTAGCAAGACACGTGGAATTCAAACAACAAGACACGTGGCTGGTCAAAGTCAAACTCAGCAGAAAGGTCAAACCTCCAAGTTGTGGGTCGAACCCACGAACTCCGAAAACTCATTACAAAATTTTACCATTGGGTGACGAGTTTGTTTTATTAAACCATCAACGCAATGTTTTATTTAAATGTATGTGATATGGTAGGGTTGGCGGAGTCTGCTAACTCCAGCAGCACCCTCAAACCCAAAGGTAAGCGGTGCTCTAAAGTTAACGCTCAACAATCAAATGTCAACGGTAATAGCACGAATTATTTGTGTTATGGTTATAACCATAAGCCACGGGAATATCACGGTAGGCTATACTTTGGCGTAGGATGTTAATATTCAACAGACATGTACCATATATGTAACCGTCAGTCTATTGTTGGACTATGGTTACAACCATATGAAACATAGTGGGGAGTTCCAAACTCGACGCAGAGTTAATGTTTGTCAAGCTCCAAAGATAATGTGGGCGTCAACATCGGTATAAAAAATATGCCATACCGTCGGGTTATAGTTGAAAACTAATGCCACGGGGGACATCACCGCCAAATTAATCACATGGCACAGATACATGTCAGTGTCGGTTTGTGGTTATCATATATCCATTGGGGTCCAATGGTATAAACTTTAGTTATAAAGAAGTGCCACAATGATTGCACATATCCGTCTGTCCAATATCAAATAATTTGATAATATTCCATGGGTCGTCAACGCCGATAAATTTTCAACCATATCTTACATGGTGTGGAGTTGGTATATGATATTATGGTTATAACCATATATGACACCATTTTTCCAATTTTATATCACGGTTAGCACTAGTTCCAATGGAGATATGCCACAGGGAGTCTATCCATACCATCGGTTAAACCTTTATTAAAACCATTTGCTAAATTTTTTTAACATGGCAGGATTATATTTGTTGTAAAACCATACAATAGATATGGTATTCCATATATAGAATGACTGGTGTGCCTGAACTCCATTGTTAGACTTTAGTTACGATCACATGCGATGTTAAAAAGATATTGTTGTAACAATTTTCCATAGTTGCCAAACCCAATCCCGGAAGGTTCGCGGGTTTGACCTCGGGACCTGCTCGAAAAATTATTTAAAAAATTGCCATTGCACCCTTGGGGAGGATTTTAATAGAGAGCAGTTCCAATATTTTTTTATCAATGCCTATAATATGCCTTTTGAGGCATAACTTGGCCAATATTGGGCCTTTTTGAAATCTGCAAGTTGCATTAGGAAGCAGAGGAAGAGGCCTATCTTTTGACAGTAGCCATTGATTTCTATGTGCACAGTCCATAATGGTGAATTTGATGTAAAGAGACTTTTTTAAGCCGATATATTGCTTTTTGATCTCGAGTTTTGAGTATGAGGGCCTTTGCTGCATAGTCCTCCTTGTATTGGCACAATCACTTCTTTGTAAATTTGAGTTAGTTTATGGGTGAGATTTCTCTATAGGAGGATGTTTCTTGAAGGAAGACATTTCCACTCTATCATCAATTTGACTCAATATAAATATTATTGATGTACTCACTTTACAATGAGATCAATAAAGCGGCCTAGTCTTTGAGCATTTCCCAGAGACGTAGCCCAGGAGGGGTGAACTCCGTCATGAACCAGTTGTGTCTCTTACTTTATGTCATTTTTATGCTTTGAATATTTCTCATCTTTAAGTTCATTAAAATTTTATTATTCATATGTGAATAAATTATGAACTAAAAACATAATTTTAAAAGCCTGTAAAGTGTTAGACGACAATCACACATTTTCATATCAGATTAGCTCGCTCTCCAAATCTGGGTGTGCCAAATCCAATGGTGTGTCTAAATTCCTCATAAGGAGATATCTCCTATGACAACACTCCAACAACTTGTTGTGCATCATCATGCTTTGTTATACATAAATACACACCCCTGCACTCCTCTACATAACACTAAACTTCGAGGCACAAATTCATGCACCACTGGATACCAACGCTCGTTGTTGTACCACCATGTACCATATTGTATCCCATATGTGTCAATGCATTTGTCACTCCACTAGAAAACTAAATGTGGTCTAAGTCGCTCCTTCCACTCCCTGGTGCAAATCCACACACCACAGCACACTGCCATGCATTTACGTGCTCACCTGCAAACCACTTCTCAATGGTGCATGCTCCTACATGCCATTTGATGCCATAATCTAAAATTTAGTCAGCACACACCAGCCCGCGCCTTACCGGTATCGCCACCTCCATTATCACATCACCATACCCTCAGATGTATGGACCTTGCCTCCGAAACCCCCTCGATAAACACGAGAGTTGAATTCTCCTATGTACCAGTGGTGATGCCATTGTGCTTCTCCTCCATGACCACTATGCCCCACATAACTAGGGAGAACCCTCGACCCCATACAACACACTATCTGGTGGTATGCCAATGCCACTTCCTCATCCAAACTTATGCTAGATTATGTTGATCATCCTATGACTCCATGCATAACCAACATGATCAAACAACTCACAGAGTCTACCTGCTCCCCTTTCAACCCAACCCGTCACTAATGTTGATGGAGATCCAAAAGTGTGTGGATGCTCAGTCACTGGATACATCACACCACCAATTCCCTCACTAGCTACATCCATGATGTAGTGGTTAATCCCACTTGGATCCCAACAATTGTCATCCTACATCTCAAGTATAGGTAGGAGTCCCCTCATGGATCCCAATGCCAGCATGGGCCTCTAGTATCCCCAATGTCTAGAAGCTTTTTTTGAGCTTCACTCACGACTACCACCATATCCATAAATCTAGCCTACTCCAATGGGTACCAAATCAAAATATCTCACCATCCATCCTCAATGGAAGGATCAAATGCGCGTGCACCTGTATATGCAGCAACTCCAACTTGTGGAGTTGCGCCCTATGCAACTCCATTAGCATAGGCCTGATCATTGCATCTGAAATATCTAGGTAAATCTACCTCTCTCTCTCTCCATTGTGCATACGTAACCTAAAAATGTTGCAAGCCCCATCTATATATGCCTGAAGTGAGCTATTTTCTAGAGGTATTGCAACTCTGCTGACGACCTGTGCATATATCTGCTCTACACCGATGGCTCACCCAAAAGATGAATGCTCATCCTCCTCCACCATGGGCTCAACATGAGTCACACACTGCCCCTCCGCAGATAGCTCATCCTGCATAACATCCTCATCTAGCTCACTACCCTCCATGCTAGTGGTGGTTGTTGTCTAGAAACACAATCATGACTCTGGGTACCTTTGTGCCTACTGGCACCTCATCAATGGATGGCCCAACAGGTCCATGCTCTACTCTCTTTGCGAATGGATCAACCTGTGCCATCACTGGGCTATCCAATGGTGCTGATTTTGGAGTCACACCAGGCCGATCTATTTCCTCCTCACAACCACTATGGTTGACTGCCTCATGCCCACTCTCCTCCTCATTCTTGATGTCTGGAATCACCTCCATGTAATGGGCCTTACTCTTGGTGCACCAATATGATGATCTCGCTCCTGATCTATGCTCCTCAAACAAGAGAAACCTCCTGATCTTGTGGTATGATCCCTCATACTCATCAATCTTATCTGTAAAGGACCTCCTCATATATGCAAAGGTATGTGGCTTCCTCCCCTTATCTGGTTCATCTATAAAATGAGGCATGGCAGGTCGGCTAGGTTGGCCATGGGTGTGGGTGATGTTCTGCTAGATTGGGCGTGCATGTGCATGGCTTCTCTATTGGTTATGTATTTTCATTCTCACCATTTGTTTCATCATCCTTAGAATCTGATGTTTTTGCCTCACAAACTCCTCCATGATCCCATGTGTACTCTTCCCTTTTTGCATCATTGGAATGTCCATAAATTCACTAATCATTGTGCATGCATGTCTAACACCTCCATGGTCTTTCTAGCTTCCCCACAACTAGCAAAGATCATGATATGATACCATTATAATATTCTAACTAGAGAAATACAGTGAAATATCAAAACATGAACTAGCTACAACAAGCAAATAAACGTGCAATTTGAAATCTCCACAAGAACAACAAATTTAGAACATTGTTGAGCATAAATAATAGAGTTGAGCCATTTTATTAAGTATCCAATGAGAAGTTGAGTACAAAATATAGTGGAATGTGTGCACCTGGTATTGCTAAAGCAAGCATGCAAAACCCATGTGAGAATGAAGAAAACTCCATGCTGAAATGGCTCGCTGGCTATACACTCCGCCCATAAATTTACCCCTGCTGTTGTTGGAGGAAAACTGATATTTGAGGCCTCAAATATGCTCCAAAAACTCTAAAAAATTAGAGAGACCAATAAAACCTAGAAATCTTTTGAGCTAATTTAAGATGATCTGGAATGCCCAAAATCGTGTGAAAATCCTAGCTAAACTAGCAATTCACCCTGCTATAAGAATGGTAATTTCAAGCCGGAATATTGCCCGGAAAATTCTAAAAATTTAGGACAATGCTCCCCAACCTCAGACCAACAAAACCTATAAATCTTTTGGGCTAATTCCAACTATCCAAAATTATGTGAATTTACCCACTATCCAACTCTGTGTCCCACCATAAAAACTATAGCCGCTCCACCAAAAAACTCAGAAAGCACTAAGAAAATAGCTTGTGAAATAGTAAAGTGATATTCCAGTTATTTCCAGCACAAAGCTTCTTGACAACTGCTCAACAAAACGGTCCATAAAAACCCCAACGTAGGCCCTAAGAAGAATTCATCCCACACAAATGCAACAGTCTCAAGCTCTGAAACTCCACAAGGAAGTTTGCCCCCCTCTAAGCGAAATTCCTACAAATTCTTTAGGAAAATTTCCCCGACAATTTACTCCTCCAAGCAACTCTATTTCTGCTACTATGTCCTCCTGAAAATTTCGTCCAACCTGTTGCAGAGATGAAATGACTCACAAAATTTAGGAAAATAAATATTCAATTAGCTCCAAATTTCTCTCATAGGGTGACACTCTAGGTTCATCAAAAGAGAGTTAGGATTTTCCGTTTGGAAATCCCTGTGCTAAACAACACTGGTTGATTTGGCTCAACAACTCAAGTGAACGCTCCAAATTAGAAATGAAATGTCAAAATAGATTGATCAAAATGAGGCTCTAGTCTTCCTTTTATGGTTGTTTTCCCTTCCTCACACCATGGTTCATTTTCTCTCACACTATGCTTTGATACCATGGTTTCATTCTTCCCATGGTTCGATTTCAATTTTGGTAATCTCCACAACTTATCTTCACTTTAATTTTTCTTCTTTTCCTAAGTCCCAACCATTACCTTTTATCCAAAAGTTATTTAATATATCCTCAACTTATTTCTCCTAATTTTATTTATCTAAATATATATTAATTCCCAAAATTGAAAAAATGAGAATTTCTTTGTCAATTTTTTTAATTAGGGACATGACATGACATAACGTAAGTATGACAACATTTTTTAATACAAACTTCTTTTTTGAATGCAAACTTTGAGGAAAAATTTGCACCTCAAGAGATTTGACCCCTCTCAACACTTGATAGATAAGGGATTAAGATGAATCTAGGCTAATATTAAAATATTTAATATATATGAAACTTTTTGAAAAGTTTTCCGATCTAATTTCTCTAAAATCTGGCAGAAATTCATTGAAAATCACAAGTTTGATGAGTAAACTCTACACAATCGAAGTGCCCTAGGGATTTTTTAGGGTGCTGAATCCATATATGCAGTAAAAAAACCAGTTTAAATAACACAAATCACACTCTCACCTCAAAGTTTTCCACTGTAATTCAGCCAGAAAATCCACCGAAAACTCCAAAAAGTTGCATTAAAGACAACTCCACACACACACACACACATATATAATCTTTCACGTTTGTTTATGGCATTATTTTCTGAATTTTTTTTTTTTCATTTAACATTTTTAATGTGATACATATAACATATAACGACCTAGAATCAAAACATATAAATTATTTAAATCATTCCATGCTATTAATAATCAATACAAAAATATTCAACTAATTGGCATAGAATTTACGAAAACATGAGAAGAGAAGACGTACATTTAAAATGAAGATATATTTTACTGGAGATTTTGGAGTTGAGGCGTTATTTGGATCCCGTTGATCGCATTAATGTTTTGGGGATGACTTTCCACCCAACCATAGGCTCAACTGCACTAAATCTTTCTACAGTTGGCCACCCCTGAGCCGTCAATCAACTACTACTACTAGTAAACCCTCATCTCCTAAAGGTCTTTTCTGGAAAGAATGAATGTCTCTCATCCCATTTTCATCCATTAAATATAATAATTTGTTGCAAAAATGGAAAGAGAATATTCATCCACACAATCCATGTGTCATCATGCCAATTTTTGTTTTTTTCTTAAGTTTTCCTTAACTCAACATTTTTTTTTAATTTGATCCTTTTTTTTCTTTTCCTTTTTCTTTTTTAATTTTTTTTTTACTATTTTTATACCTGCCAAAGACATGTTATATTGCAATTGGTTGTTAATCAAACTTATTTGACTTGAATTAGTTTGTAAATTTTTGAAAGCAATTTAAAAATTTATTAAAGTTTCTAAGAAAATTGAATATTTTGATATATATATATATATAATCTAAATTTTTATTTTCTAATTGGTGGATGTACAAGATGTGACTAATTTTATTTACTTTTAAATAGAATTATTAGTGATAAAAATTGTTTAAAAAAAATTATAAAATCACACTTTTATTGTCCTAACCATTAATCACCTTATTAATTAACGGGACAAAACAATACTTTCTATTACTATTGTTGTCATGGTCTTATAATTATTGTTGTTGTTATGGTCTATCTTATAACGTACTAATGTGTGCTTTTGGTAATGTTCATTCATTTGTTATATTTGACATATAAGACTCTCGCCATAAAATGTTTAACAAGTAATCGGGACACTTCCCTGGGTCGGATAAGGTTACCCATACATGACAGACAAAACACAAGATTCAAAGCGCAAATTGCAATGTCCTAAATATGGATGTGTCTTCTTTGAATTTATTACATTGCCCATACATGACAAACAAAGCAGAAGATTTAAAGTGCAAATTGAAATGTCAAAAACATGGATGTGTATTCTCTGAATTTATTATATTTTCGTCGCTACATCGAACTTGGCTCAAGCCATGACCCACCTAAACATATTATGAGAATTTTTTTTACCTCTTTCCTCATGAGTACAAACCTGCACGTTTTTCATTCTTTATTTATTTATATGTTTTCTTCATCATTGTTGTTGAGATTGCAACAAGATGATGAGCTTAGTGGAAAGGAGTCGCCTTCACGAAGTGGGCCCGCAGGCTATTTTTGGCGCAAAGTCTATTTTTAGACATATGGATCATGTTCTATGAGTTTCAGGATGCTATTTGTCGATGGTTGGTCAAGTCGGAAAAAATAGATGGACTTCTATTTTTAGACATACTGGGCGGAATCTATTTTTAGATTGCTAGTCTAAAAATAGATATGTCGAATATTATTAGCTCTTAATAATATTTGGACTCTAAACATTATCTTATTCTCTTGGAGCACTTCAGTTAAGTGCACAGATGTGGCACAGGAGCTGACCGAAGGAATTACGCTATTCCTGAGGGTTATGTGGAGCTATTGCATGGATACTTCAGTTAGAACTCATGTGACAGAGTTTGGTGGAGTTGATTGAGGAAGTTAGTGGAGTTGTATTCGGTTTAACTAATCTAAACATAGTTGAGCTATTTGTATTCAGTTTAACTAATTGATACAATTAGTGAGAGTGGTGTGAATTAATTATTAATTAATTCACTAATTATAAACTCATAAATCAACTAAAGAATGCATCGGTTAACTTCAGTGCATGGACAGTTTCAGTGGAGACCAGTGCAGAAATAGGTGAAAGAGCAGGTTAACTATCAGTTGTGACTATATTGTTGCTATTTGCAACACACAGATAGGTGGAGAAGCCCATGAGGATTGCACAGTACAAGCCAGGTGGTTTATCTATTTAATGAAGCCATCCCATAGCATTGATAACGCAATAGAGGCTGGCTATGAAGTGGCAAAAGATTGGAGCATGTGTTTTGCTAGATCTAGCTTGATAGTGTGTAGCAATTGAGGGTGTGCATGAGAGCTTGTGAGGAGCTTTTGTACTATGATTGTTACATGATCTCCATGACATATAATATACAGATAGTTGGGGTTTTCGGCTTTAAGCTTTCCCATTAAATACTGTGTTCATATGTGTGATTGTTTGTGGTTTTATTGTATGCATGCAATTGATTTTATTTCCGCATGTGATGATCAATGGTAGAAGAGATTCTGTATTATGCATGAAGCTAAAATAGTGTGTGATCAGGAGAATCTCAGTGAATAATATATCAGTTATTCAAATTTCTACATGGTATCGGAGCAATATTGATCATTGGAGCAATTGCAAAACATTGAAGCGGTTGAGTTTTGTGCTGGTGGAATTCGAATTTGCAGCAGTGTTTTCTTGGTGTCGAAGTTGAGATGACAATGGATTGAAGGAGTTCATAGATGCAGAAGTTCCAAAACCTACTTCTAGTGATGTTGTCGTACTTGACGCATGGAAAAAGAAGACAGCAAAGTGTCGAAGGATTCTGTTGGAAGGTGTAAAGGATCACATAGTGTCTAGCCTTCATGGTAAGCCTTCTCCATTCTTGATGTGGAAAGCTTTGACATATTTATTTCAAAGCAAGAGCGACCAAAGGAAGTTGGCACTCAAGGATAAACTCAAGAACATAAAAATGGAGAAAGGCGACAATATGCCCAAGTACCTCACGGATTTCATCCAATGCAGGGATGAGCTAGGAAGTGTGGGGGTTACTGTTGATGATGAGGACTTGGTGAGCTTGGCTCTCCTTGGGCTTCCGAAGAGTTGGCACTCCTATCAGGACTCTGTTTGTCAGTAATGGGAGAATTTCCAGGATGGGAGCGACTTTGGTTGGATCTTGTGCAAGAGGAGATAAGGCGGAGTACCAGGGACGGATCTTCATCAAAGAACTCTGATGAAGAGAATTGCGCTTTGGCTGCCAAAGAAAAGAAGGGGAAGAGCAAGAAAGCTTCTCAATCCGGTGCGAAAGGCAAGAAGTAAGACATGTCCAAGGTGAAGTGCTTTCACTGTCACCAACACGGACATTACACCACAAATTGTCCACAAAAGAAGAAAAATAAGCAGGTTGCTGGGACTGCAGCTAGAGAGGCTTTAGCCTCGCAGTTTGAGCTGGATTTTTCGCAAATCGCATGCTTGGTCTCAAGTATGACGGGATCAGTGTGGTTTCTTGACAGTGGTGTGTCTTTTCACATGATAGGAGATCGAGATTTGTTTACTGATCTGGATGAGAAAGATCTTGGAGTGCACATCGAGATGGGCGATGATGGTAGATACAGTGCAACCAGTATCGGTACCATTTCCTTTGAGAGGGAGTCTGGTAAACCCTTCGTATTGAAGGAAGTGATGCATGTTCCAGGATTGAAGAAGAATATTATCTTTGTGGCGATGTTAGAAGACAAGAGATATGATGTTGTCTTTAGCGAGGGAAAGGCTTTCCTGCGCAGTAAGGCAACTGGTGAGACCCGGAGGATAGGGGTTCAAGTTAAGAACCTTTATCTATTGCAGGTAGATGGCTGCGCAGAAATGGTAGGCAAGGCAGAAAGAGTGGTGAGTCGGGATGATGGCGAGTTGTGGCATCGGATATTGGGCCACCTTCACCATGGAGCTTTGAAGATACTACAACAGATTTCTACTGGACTTCCTAAGGGTACTCTTGCGCAGTTAGATCAGTGCAAGGGATGTACCTTGGGAAAATTTGTAAAAGCCACCTTTCACGAGAAGGATAGTCGCGCCACGATGATCCTTGAGAGAATTCACACAGACGTGTGTGGACCTTTCTCAGTAGCTTCGACAGCAAAGCACAGGTACTATGTGATATTTTTTGATGATTTTTCTCGTAAGTGCTGGATCTTCTTCATGCGGAAGAAGAGCGAGACATACTCAAAGTTCTGTGAGTTCAAGGCACTGGTTGAGAAAGAATCGGGGAAGCAGGTGAAGGCTCTTAGGAGCGACAATGGTGGTGAATTCATCTCTGGCGAGTTCAAGGACTTTTGCAGCGCAGAAGGAATTCAAAGAGAGCTCATATCACCTCATAACCCACAGCAGAACGGGGTTGCTGAGCGGAAGAACGAATGATCGTGGGTGTTGCACGGCCGATGTTGCATGATCGGGGCCTACCCATACACTTGTGGGAGGAGGCATGCAATACTGCAGTATATGTGCAGAACCGCTGTCCTCACAGGATACTTGGCATGAGTACACCCGAGGAGGCGTTTTCTGGTAAGAGGCCTGATATTTCCCATTTGAGGATTTTTGGTTCACCTGTTTACATTCATGTGATGAGGGATGCCAGGAAGAAGATGGAGCCAACTTCAGAGGTTGGGATATTTGTGGGGTACACTGATATGCCCCACAACTATCGTGTGTATTTTCCAGACAGTCGCAAGACTGTTGTGCGACGGGATATCAAATTTCATGAGGAGAAAGCCATTAAGTGTTCGCTTGAGAGGGAGCCACACTTGCATGCAGATGAGGAGCTATTAGTTCCTAAGGATGAGTCTCAGGATGTGGATCAGCCACAAGATGAGGTTCATGGGGTGGAAGAGACCACTCAGGCAGCGCCAACCATCAGAGGGCGGAATTGCACTACAAAAGCTAAGCGACTGGCTAAAGATGCAGAGAAGGTTGTAGGAGCACCTACATCACAGCGCAGACAGAGACAGTCACCTGACCGGTATACTGGATACATGGCTCTTATGAGCAAGTGTATCGTGACAGAGCCATCCTCTTTCGAGGAAGCTGTGGAGGACCCCTCATGGGTAGATGCCATGGTGGAAGAGTATGATTCGATTGTCAGAAACAGTGCATGGGAGATTGTCCCGAGGTTGAAGGGGAAATCAGTGGTGGGTTTGAGATGGATCTACAAAGTGAAGTAGGCAGCTGATGGGAATGTGGAGAAGTATAAGGCAAGATTTGTTGCCCAAGGCTTTTCACAGATTGAGGGGATTGATTATGAGGAGACCTTTGCACCTGTCGCAAGGTATTCTTCCATATGGACGATTCTTGCTCTCTCAGCGCAGATGGGGTGGCACATTCATCAGATGGATGTGAAGACTGCGTTTCTCAATGGAGTCATTGAGGAGGAGGTGTACATAGAACAACCTGAAGGTTTCGAGATCTTCAGCAGTGAGTCGCATGTGTGCAGGCTCAAGAGAGCGTTGTATGGGTTGAAACAAGCACCTCGTGCTTGATACACACAGATAGATAGTTATTTCACCGGATTTGGATTCTCCAAGAGTGAGGCGGATCCGAACCTATACCAGATAGTGGTGGAGGGTAAGTTGCTGATCATTGTACTTTATGTAGATGATTTGATTTTAACAGGTGATGAACTGTTCATACACTCATGCAAGGTTGATCTTGCAAAGGAGTTTGAGATGAAGGACTTGGGCCTCCTTCATTATTTCCTGGGATTGGAAATTTGGCAGCGCGGTGATGGACTGTTTGTTTCTCAGGGTAAGTATGCCAGGGAGATACTGGTGAAGTTCAACATGCATGGTTGCAAGCCTGTTGATACTCCTCTTCCTGGTGGATGGAGGAAGGAGGATGCTACTTCAGCGGAGGTAGTGTATGCCACTGTTTATCGACAGTTGGTGGGGTTGCTTATGTATCTGGTCAATACACGACCCGACATATGCTATGCTGTTAACCAGCTTTCACAAGCTATGGTTAAGCCTGTTAAGCCAGCCAAGCTCCTTTCCAGGAAGCGGCAAGCATGTATTGAGATATCTTAGAGAGCACATATCTCGAGGCGACCCAGCATATGGTTGTATACAGACGGTCGAATGAGGTGAAGGCATGTGGCTTCACGGATGCGAATTAAGCGAGGAGGCAACGAATGAGAAAAAGAGCACATACGGAGAGGATTTTCGATGTCGGGTCGACAACGGATTTTCTTAGACAGCAGGGAGCGGAGATCCGTGGCACTCGGTTCGGCAGGCGAGTATATGGCAGTGATTTTGGCTACATGCGAGGCTATATGGATGAGGAAGATCCTGGTCGGGTTGTTCGGTTCACACTTAGAGCCTACTGTGATTTATTGTGATAATCAGAGTTGCATCAAACTCTCGGTTAATCCAGTATTTCATGATATATCTAAACAAATTGACATACGATATCATCATATCAGAGATTGTGTGCAGCGGAAGGTCATTTTTCACTGTGGCTTCCTACGGATTTTAGCTATCTTTGATATCTTGACGAAGGCGCTCACCGAGGAGCAGGTCAGAATACCACAGGGGCAGGATAGGGGTTGCAGATAATCCTTATCTTGTTGAGAGGGAGTGTTGAGATTGCAACAAGATGATGAGCTTAGTGGAAAGGAGCCGCCTTCACTAAGTGGGCCCGCAGGCTATTTTTGGCGCTATGTCTATTTTTAGACATATGGATCATCTTCTATGAGTTGCAGGATGCTATTTGTGGATGGTTGGTCAAGTCGGAAAAAATAGATGGACTTCTATTTTTAGACATACTGGGCGGAATCTATTTTTAGATTGCGAGTCTAAAAATAGATATGTCGAATATTATTAGCTCTTAATAATATTTGGACTATAAACATTATCTTATTCTCTTGGAGCACTTCAGTTAAGTGCACAGATGTGGCACAGGAGCTGACAGAAGAAATTACGCTATTCCTGAGGGTTATGTGGAGCTATTGCATGGATACTTCAGTTAGAACTCATGTGACAGAGTTTGGTGGAGTTGATTGAGGAAGTTAGTGGAGTTGTATTCAGTTTAACAAATCTAAACATAGTTGAGCTATTTGTATTCAGTTTAACTAATTGATACAATTAGTGAGAGTGGTGTGAATTAATTATTAATTAATTCACTAATTATAAACTCATTAATCAACTAAAGAATGCATCAGTTAACTTCAGTGCATGGACAGTTTCAGTGGAGACCAGTTCAGAAATAGGTGAAAGAGCAGGTTAACTATCAGTTGTGACTATACTGTTGCTATTTGCAACACACAGATAGGTGGAGAAGCCCATGAGGATTGCGCAGTACAAGCCAGGTGGTTTATCTATTTAATGAAGCCATCCCATAGCATTGATAATGCAATAGAGGCTGGCTATCAAGTGGAAAAATATTGGAGCATGTGTTTTGCTAGATCTAGCTTGATAGTGTGTAGCAATTGAGGGTGTGCATGAGAACTTGTGAGGAGCTTTTTTACTATGATTGTTACATGATCTCCATGACATATAATATACAGATAGTTGGGGTTTTCATCTTTAAGCTTTCCCATTAAATACTGTGTTCATATGTGTGATTGTTTGTGGTTTTAATGTGTGCATGCAATTGATTTTATTTCCGTAATTAATGATCAATGGTAGAAGAGATTTTGTATTATGCATGAAGCTAAAATAGTGTGTGATCAGGAGAATCTCGGTGAATAATATATCAGTTATTCAAATTTCTACAATTTCTTTCGGTTGTTTGTGCCTATACGTTTAAGCGAGCCATGGCTTCGCCTAGATTTAAACTCGACATAAAATATATAGGAAATTTTTAAAATTGAGTGGATATTTTGGATGGAAATTCTGATATTTTATTCTAATCATGAGAGCTTCTTTGAAGCGCAAAAACATGCATGGATGCCCTTTAAGCGGGTCATGCATGGGGCCAAGTACAAGCAATAAGAATCTTGTTACACAAATTCAATGCTTTGTCTGCATGTTGTGATGTACATCATCAAATTTAAGGTTGCTTTGCATCCAAGGACATACACATTAATATAGAGTATAAAATGTTTTAAAGTTGTAGAATGTGTTCATTGGTTTATTTCAATGAGTTCAAAGAATTTCACAAGCATAGATATTTTGTATCATTTTTATTTAATTTATTTTGCTCATCTTTCTGAGATTTTGTCAGATTTAAGGGATATTTTGTATGTGGATTTATTAAATTAAATAAATGGTTGTGAGATGTGTATTTAAGGTGTATAAAGAAACAATTTCAATTTTGGATGGCATTTAATGCTTTAAGGTGGCCAACAGACCTAGTTTCCTCCGAGCAAGTTGAGGTCACCAAGTATGTATGTATATGTTGCAACCTACTCTTTTTTGATAAATAGAAAATAGCAAGGAATTACCAAATTTACAAAAAAAAAAAAAAAAGGTATACAATATTGAATTTCATTTGAAAGTAAATATATATAATGATACATATTCATCTTATTGTAAATTAACAGAACTTCATATATATATATATATATATATATATATATATATATATATATATAATTGAAATTATTTATTTTTATATATGTCGAAAGGCAGGTTATATTGTAATTAGTTTGTCAAACTAAATGTTTGACTTTCAATTAATTTTCATTTTTTCCAAAGCAATTAATAAAATTTAAAAAGTTTATTGACGACGATGATGATGATGATGGTTAACGTCCACTGAGACCAATATTTGGTCTATCGGACTTAAAGAAAAGAGTTATTTAATTTGATTTAAGATTTTATTCCTATCCTCAAAAAGCTTGGAGAGAAGCCTCCCCAACTCACTATAATTTTGACATCTTAAAAGGCTAGGAAGGTCAGTATTGCAACAAAGATTATGAAATTGAGCTCTAATGTGGTTGTACGCAGGGCACTCTAAGAGGAAGTGATTTTTATCCTCGATGTTCATATTCTCACAGAGATGGCAGATCCTTTCCATCCATGGTGTTTTAGGAACTGTCCAACGACCTGTTTCACTATGGAGCTCATGAGAGTTCGTTCTAATCTTGGCTATATAAATTTTCTTCTTTGAGCTAGTTAAAACAGAGAGATACTTTTGATATTCTAAGGTGGGGTTGATGACCTCCTTATAATACCTTAATTTTCTTTTAGCCGTTAGATCTTTCTCACACCACATTTTTTCTTTGAACTTAGACGTAACAATATTTTTAATGTTATTGATGTTTTGCAATGCAACATTCTCGTCGATCTCCCAATGGTTTACCCAGGCCCTTGTGTCTTTATACCAACCTCATTTAAGCCTTAGGTGGTTTTGGCTGGAATTTGAAGCTAGCTTAGGAAGTCTATGGTCTCCTGTGCTATTGAGCTTGTGCTTGTACAACAGAAGCCTAGTCATAGCTAGGCTATTGATAGGGGAAAGACCCACTTCTATAAGGAGAATAGGATAGGGTGTATTGCTTTTAATTTTAAGGTTATAAGTTATAAAACGCTTCTGGATTTGCTCAAAATTTCTCCAGGATTCTTTAGAGATGATGCAACCCCAAACCGCACATCCATATAAGATAACATGAGTGACTAAAGTTTCAAAGAGGAACTTCTTTCTATCCCACATTACGAGGTTTGTCGTTTTACAATTATTTTCAAGACCAAAATAAGCTTTCCACCCCCATTAATCCTTTTCTGAATGCTATAGTTCCAGTTGAGCTTGTGATGAATATCAATTCCTAGGTACTTGTAAGAAGACACTTCCTCCAAGTTACTATTGTCATACATAAAATTAACGTAAGTGTCCTTCTTGGATTTGATAATCATAACTTTTGTTTTGTCAGTGTTAACAGACATACCCATGGTAGAGCAGAAATCCTTAAGAAGTCTAAGTTGCTTATCAAGATTAGATGGGCACCTTGCGAGAAGAAAAATATCATCAGCATAGAGAAGAAGGATGATGACTATCCCAGCTAAGATCGTGCCAGCACATCCTGCTTCCTCTAAACAACCTTCTAGCTTGTCGATGTAAATGCCAAATAGGGTAGGGGAGAGGGGGAAACCTTGTTTAACTCTGATATTACACTTAATATCTTTTGACCACCCCTCATTTCTCTTTAACTTGGCAATTACATTCTCGTATAACCTTATAGTGGCCGCTCTTAGCTCGAAAGGAACATTTAGCTCTTCTAATCTATTCCATAGGTTATTTCTAGGAACCGTATCGAAAGCCTTTCTAAAGTCCACAAAGCAACAAAAGAGATTGGATTTATCATTGCGGAATTCCTCCATAATGATCCTAAGCGTAACAAGGTGGTCTGTTGTTGAGTGCTGCCTTCTAAAACCCGCTTGGCCTTTAGCTCGCTTACCTTCACTTTCAAGCCAAATGCTCAACTTATTTTCCAAAATAATACCATATAACTTGGCTAAGAGAGGGCTAATCATAATTGTTCGATAATTAGAGGGGTTATTTGTATCCCCACTTTTAAAAATAGGGATAATGAGGCTCTGAGTCCAAGGTTTAGGGAACCCTTGCTTGACCGCTTGGTTGAAAAGCTTGTGGATGTGGGGGATGAGGACAGGACCTCCAATTTTTAAGATTTCCGCCTGGTAACCTTCAATGTCTTTAGCTTTCCCATTTTCCAGGCATTTAACCCCAAAATCAATGTCTTCTAATGAGAAAAATTCTTTCGTTGTGAGCAGGGTTTCAAAATACCTGGCATTTGGAGATTCATAAAGCTTTTTAAGATAGGAATTCCAATCGTGTAAAGAAATTTTATTATTATCTTTAGTTTTCATAGTTAGAATCTGCCTCTATAATTTCTTAGGAGCCACCTTAGAGAGGTGTAAGAGATTCTCTTGTCTTTTACAAATATATTGCCTTTTTTTCCTTTTAGTTAGGGCTTTGTAGTTTTTTATCTTGTTAATTTTCAGAGATTCATCAACAACTTCCTTAATTTCCCTCCTCACACTTTTACAATCTTTGTCATACCATGGGTTGGTTTTGCTATTTCTTTTATTACTTGAGACTTCAATTGAGAACTTGTTAATAGAATATGATAGGGTTGTAGTAAAATTATGATAGAGGTCATCTATGTTGTCTATACTAGATAAAGGAAGCAAATTAGTTTTTAATTCATTTAGAAATAGATCGTTTTTATTTCTATCAAAGATTAAGTTCTTTTGACTATAAGGATTATCTTCTATGGGATCTCTATGCATGACAAAATTGAGAGTTATGAGTAAAGACCTATGATCAGAGTCAGGCTCGTGGTCGTCTAAGATGTCAAAATTTATTATTTCGTTGTATAAAGGGAGATCGGAAATAACATAGTCTACTACGCTCCTGCCAAGCCCATGGATGCATGTCATCTTGCTAGAATTGGGCCACTTCTTTAGAACGTTGCAAATTATGAGATCCTTAGCACTACAGAGCTTGACTAGCTCCGACCCAAACAAATTATCCCCAAGGTCTTCAGAGATCCTTTTGTACCGGCTAGCCAGAGTAAGGTCTTCGCCTAACCAAAGAGGATTGGGGTTGGAATGATTGCTTAGAAGAATAGCTTGGTTGCTTGAAGTTCGAGCATTAAAGTCACCCATTAAAAGGATATTACCTTCATTCCTTAGGCTATAAATATCATTCTCTAAACCATTGTAAGGACTATTTTTATCTAGATTCTTTTTCTTATAGAAGTTAGAATTAACGGGGGAAAAATAACAGATTGCTATGTAGGTCTTTTTATCATTAATGTCAGTAAGGGTCGTTTTTATAAATCCTAGCATAGGGGGAGATGTTCTTCTTAATGTAGCAAGCTATGCCCCCAATGCCTCTACTGGAGGATCGCTTTCTTTTATAAAAATTGAACATTTTGAAAATTGAATTTTTTGTATTTTATTTTTTTTAAAGCTAAATTATTATTTTCTAATTGGTGGATGTACAAGTTGTGACTAATTTTATCAAATTTTAAATAATTGATAGTAATATATATATATATTCTTTTAGTAAATGTCCTAACCATTAATTAACCTGACAATTCAATACTTATTATTACTACCACTGTCATGGACAATTATACAATCATGCTGAGAAAACGACACCCACGACCAACGCCAATGCTATGTTGACCCACTCCACTTTCATATGCACTCAAATGAAACAATACACAATTAGGCACATCGATTTCATTTTTGTGTGCACGAAATTAATGCCTCTTCATTTATCGATAATTGCTAGCGGTCATTTACAACTCAACCGATGTCAATCTGAACATCACTCGCCGCCATTTACAACTCAACTAATGTCAATCTAAACGTGTACATAAAGTTGAGACACTGATGATCAAATCCCAACGTCTCTTTCAAATTTCTATTTATTAATATAAAAATTATAATTAATATAACAACATTATAATAATTATGTATGGTATTATGTTGTAACTACTTTGAATTTAAAACAATTTTTAGTAATAATTAAATTAATAATAATATAATTTATAATTATTTGGGGGGGGAGGAACGGGAGGGGTTATCTTTCACCCCGATGAAGAAATGGACATTTAGTTTGCATGGGGACTAGGGTTTTCATCTAACAACCAAGCTGAATATTTAGCTTTGTGGCGAGGTTTAGAGTGGGCACTCTCTAAGGGAATTCATCATATGATGGTTTTTGGCGATTCGATGATTGTTATTCAGCATGTGAGTAAAGCCAAAGGAAACTCTGAGCAAATCTTAACCCCTATTTTGCATTGAATAAGTCTTCATTTAGCAAAATTTGAAACGATTGAATCATTCCATGTCAAGAGACATCTCAACATAGTGGAAGACTCTCTAGCCATTCGGGGAGCCACATCATAATAAGGAGTTTTGAAAATGGGTGATGGAGAACCTATTATTCAACCCATTACATGAAGGGTATACAATTTTTCTTTTTGGTAATTGAGGCTAAACTATATTGATTCGAAATAAAACATTATGTTACAAGCTGAGTTGGTAAGCTGCGCTTATCCAATCCCGGCCTTTTTTGCTTTCATAGTTGCGCACGTATGGGGCTGCCTCCTTGGACGAAACCAACCCTCAAATAACATTAGACAAAATATTACAAAATGTGCCATGGCACCTGTGAAAGTAAAAGTTATATGATAAGAGTTGAAATAACAGAAAACTAAAAAAATTTGAGCAACCACACAATCATGATGCTTCTGCATCATCCTCAGTGTTTGGGTCCTCCTCCTCGATACGACAAGTGTACTCATGCGCTTAGGCCTCCTCTTCAGTAGTAGGTCGGCACAGAGGCCTAGAAGCAGGTGCGTAGAGGATGGGAGAGACTGGGTACTCAAAATCCGGTACACGCGTCCAAGTGCCCACTGAGTCCATGATCCAAACGTCAGTGTCTTACCCCTCTGCCTCCTGAACCAGAAGAGGCTCGATTTTGCGGGGCCTGGGGTGGTCCTGGTGCACAATGGTGGATTTCCTTAGTCCGCTTCTACCTCTCTATGTTTCATGAATAGGTGCCTCCTCCTCCTGGTCGTGCGCAGGGCTTTCGGGGGCCTCCCCGACATGACTGCTAGAAGAGGAGCCCTTAAAGGACTCTAAATAGTTATCGGGCCCTCGCTGGTACCATCTAGGGAACACACCTCTTTGGCTGCCTCTGATTGTCCTTTGGCACAGTCTCGGAGCCATGGGATAATGGAGAAGAGGGTAGATGGGGGGCTGAGAGGTATGGAGAAGAGGCTCAGACCAGAGACAGGGAATGTGCAACGTGGTGTTGTTGGGCAAGCTGGTGCGCAGGTGGAGGTTGCGCAGCTAGGGGAGCTTGGTGATGAGAGCGCACAGTTTGGAGAAACTAGAAAGGTAGAGGGAGCCGAGGTGAGGCGCGTAGTTAGGGAGGTGCGCGACCGGGAGGGTTCTTCACAGCGCAACTCTAGGGGAATGCTGCGCAGCGGGTGGGGTGCGCAGGTGGCCTGAAACTTAAACAAAGAAATTAAAAGGAGCAAACTTTGAATAACACTATGTGGAAGGGCCTCCCCTTTTGTAGGCTTGTGGCACAAGTGCATATGCTATGCATTATTATGACACTCTCGCAAGTGCATGCTGCGACAGTTTTCATGTGGAAGCATGTGCTTCGAGTTATGGTAGAGCGTCATATCCATCCGGGAGCTCATTCAAATGATTGCAGCTAAGAGTTACCATCCAGGGTGGTTTCTGGAATTGCATATCTTCTTGATGCCTTGCCTCCGTCATCTCATGTGAATTATTATAGAGAGGTGGATCCACTTCAAGTGAAGGCTCGTGTTGCATATCTTCATCATCTAGAATGTGGGAGGGATTGTTTCCATACGTGCATCCAATGTCACCCGTATCCAGGGGAAGGGTATAAATTATTTTTAATTTTTGAAGTTATTAATTGAATTTAATTTCAGAGAAATGCGGGGAGACTTATACCTCCTCCCTGTGAGATCTTATATCGAAATTTGTTAACTGTTATAACTCCCTCCATGCTTTCATGGTTTCTTCCTTGCATTAAGGAACAAGATTGTGCAGCCACTTGGATCGCACTCATCATGCATCGTCAGTTAACGAACAAATGGAGGGTGGCATTAGAGGTTAATAATTTTGATAGAATGTGCAAAGGCAATGTTTCCTCATCCAAGGTGCAAAATGCACGCGTGAGATATTTGCCTTTAATGGGATTTAATCCAGACAACAATGTTTCCATAATGGTAATGGATTTAACAGTCCCGATAATGTCTTTGGTTCAATGCACAATTAATGGTACAAAAAGAAGTGTTGAATCATGGAGAATCGACCTGAACAATTATAAAGAGAGTTGGAGAAAACATGTTTATTCACCGTTGTTTGTGAGTTGCATAATGTGATAGGGTAGAAGGAAGGTCTGGTATTGGGCACTTTTAATGGATCGAAACCTCAATGTAGGAGAGGAGGATATTAGTCTCTATTTAGTGCAAATGGTGGGCGTTATGGAGTTTGTCATTTCCATGATATCGAAGCATGAAAAAAGTCGCGGGCTCATTTTGAACTCCTGAATGAGAAATTGGGAATAATGGAAGTCAAAATGGATAGATTGCAGCTAGCAACATAAATGTAGAAACTCCCTATGGACAATATGTTCCCTGTGATGGAGGATCAGTCATTTGACGCATGCAACGATGAGCTTGAGGAACTTCTGATGCAGCAACAAGCGACCACAGATTCGCAGGAGATTGGTGTTGAAACTCTTGCAGACCGAGCATCCTCTCCATCCCAGACTGAGCTAAAAGCAAATGAAAATCGTGATACTATTATTTCTAGGGAGAATGTATTAGGATAGTTATCTCTTGGTTAGTTTTGTCATGTTATGCAAATATATAATTATCTTAGGAGTTTTTTGGAGGTTGCATGAAGAGTGACAGTTCAGGCTAGTAGTATGCAGATAGGGTGTTAAATGTATCAATCTTTTTTGGAGCTTTTGGACATCAACATAAAACATTTTGGTCCAAGATGTACAAGGTTTTGGCCTTCAAACCAGAATATTTTAATGCAAAAATTTAACTATTTATTTTAAAAATGTATACTTATAATTTATAAAACCCTATAAATATGCCTTGCTACTTTATTTTTACGCTGTAAAGCGTTTTTATTTGAAAACAACTTTGCTAAACTGTGACGTGTAGCAATGTACATCATTGATTTTTGTGTTAGACGATTGAAACAATGTGTACCTTAGGATTAAATACTGTTACAGAATACGGTTACAGAAAAGAATTGATAAAATCGTGCCCTTCGACCCCTCAGCAATGTTACAGGCCTTGCCATTCTATATGACATTAGGAGGACGCTCCCCTATTATACCTCAGAGGATGGCACCGATTTCCTGTACGACTTCCTCAATCAGACTGCCATGAAACAAGCGTTGACGGTAGATGTGAATACCGAATGGGAGGAATGCAGCTAGACAGTGGAAGATAAAATGGGTGAAGATGTGATGAAGAGCAGTAAGTGGATGGTCGAAATCCTGGTGCGGCGGAGGCCAAATTTTCATTGTGATAGGATTAAATTAAAGCTCTGTTCAGCAAGCCCTGTTTGCCCTTCCACGCTTTCTCAGTTTGATCGAAAAATTCATTGCAATATCTCCCCGAATTTTGAAGATTGTGACTGATTCAGTGCAATATCTTCCCCAATTTTTAAGATTTGTCTAGGTTTAATCATCAAAATCAAAACAGGTCATGAGTTTGATGGATTTGAAGGAGGACCCAGAAAAGGGAGCTGTGGGGTTTGTGGGCAAGTCATTTTGGTGCAACAACTCGCTTTCCTCTTCGCATTAGGTCATGCCTGGGTGGGCAGAACCCATACAATAACAAATGGTAAGTGTTATGTCCGTCTCTGATTGTCAAATATGAGAAGAATCAACAATCTCTGATTGGCAACATTCCATAAATCTTAGAGGACGAATAGTTTGCCGTTGCTCCTAGCGAAGGAAAACCTATTGGCTGTTGCTCCTATTGGCTTCTGTTCTTAACGAAAATGACAGCTGCTCCTAAAGAAATAGTTTGGTTGTTGCTCCTATTGGACTACTGCTCCTATTGGACTATTGGTTGTTGCTCCTATTGGACTGCTGCTGCTAAAGAAACAGTTTGGCGAAGATGTCGATGATGCAGTTTGGCACGAAGATATTGTACAAAGAATTATTGTTCAAGAAAAGACTGTTCAAAACTGATGTGAGTACTAATTGCAGACTGGCTATTCCCAAAAAGGTTGCTGAGGAATATATTCTCAAATACTTCACACATGATCAGTTGATACAAGTGAAAAATGAGGGTATGCTCTTCCCTATCATTAATTTGGACAAAGGAATAGAACAAAAGTTAGTGTAAAAACAACAAGCCACTACGAAGACTTATGTGCTTTTAGGTGGATGGATGGATTTTGTGAGGCTGCTACCATGTTTTAGCTACTTAACATATTAGCTCGAATTGGATTTCTGCTACAGCCTTAGAAATGGTTGTGCTTCTGAGTGTAAGTATAATTTTCATAGACTATCAGTGTTTTGCAATTAGAAGGTTCAGATTGTCATTCAGACTTGAGATGGCATTCTGGATATAGATTTGGTTTATTAGGATTAAGTTATTCATTATCTTGTATCAGTAAAAAATATTAAGGTAAAAATGTGGGGTTTTATTGTTTATTATTTTTTGAACAGGGAGCAACAATCCAAAATCGGCATGTATAGTACCATGGGGAGGATCAGAGGAGGCAGTTAAACGTTGGAAAAAAGCACATGATGGAATTTCATGACGAGGGCAATACATTAGGAGTATTTTCAGTTACTTATTTTCCACAGTTTGGGACAATGTTGAAATAAATTCAAAAAGAGATCTGCTCCTCAAAATCACACTAATACTGCGCTTAGACTTTGCTTACCCTGCCATAGTCATTCGTATATAAAATCAATTTGATCAGCTTGGTGAACCTCAATATTTTACATATCAGATCCTTCAATTTTGATTTTGAGGGTTTTGATAGATGAGTGGCATTCATGGTCTCTATATATGTTTACATCTCTGATCCTTCAATTTTTTTAAGGCTTTGGTAGATGGGTGCTACTCATGAGCAAATTTCAGTGGTTTTATTTTTATTGAATAGATCAAAAGGATCAAGATTGGATCCTGTAGATTGCCCCAAGGGTTATTTACTCAACACCCAAGTGCTGAACCCTCAAACGAAAACTTGGAATAAGATTTTTCCTGTGAAAAGTCCAACATATGGAAGCAAATTTCGTTTCAGAATTAGCTTGATTTATTTTGACTGTGATGTAAGAAGAGTCGTAATTTTGATCTTGATTCAAAACTGAGTCTCTAAATAACCATATATACACAGAAGGAAGACCTTTTTTCATTCCTTTAGTAATTTTATAAAAACAGAGTATTTAGACTGAAAAATTATTAGCCTGTGTTAACAACAATGCTATTGTACAGTTGAAGTCCTTGATAAACAACTGAGCATCTTTCTTCCATTTGCTGACAGGCAGCTAAGATGGTTACAACAATGCTTTCCAAAGGATATACCTTAGGAAAGGATACATTGAGCAAAGCCAAAGAGTTAGATGAGAAGTATCAAGTCATGGACACTGCTGCAGCAAAGGTGGCAGATTTTGGCAAGTTCTTCGGGGAGTTTTTGGTTTCTGCAGGAACAGCAGCTGTCAACAGCAGTTATTTTGCAACAGGAGCACTGATAGTTGCTGGGGCTCTTGACAGGGCAGCCAGAACTGCCGCTAATTTTGGTAATAGGAAAAACGTAGTAAAGAAATAGTTCTAAAATGCTGTTACTCCCAATGTTTATTTGTTTCATAGTTAACAACAAAATGGTGAAACTTTAGTGTTACAGACACGTGAGTGAGCTACAGCTCACAATTTTGAGAATATTTAAAAGTTGCTACCATGACTGTGCTCTAGTTAGAAAGTGTGAATGTGGCATATTGTGGAATATGTCAGAGCTAAACTAATATGCCAGGAATGGTTGGCAATGGTTTAAAGAATCTAAGCTGGAATTAGAGTTAGGGCTCTCTTTGTACTGTAAATGTTTTTTTTGGCATGTAAGGATATGTTGCATTTATGAGACTTTTTATGCATTAAATGTTTGAGCTTTTGGGTGATTTTTCATCATGCATGCAATATTGGGTTCTTATTTTTCATGATTGGTATGAGAGCTGGAATCCTTGTTGTTCATGGTGGTTTGAGGGAGAATTTGTTATTTGTTATATTTATGTGTTTATTTTGAAATGAGGTGTTTAGCAACGACGAAGTCCTTGATAAACAACTGAGCATCTTTCTTCCATTTGCTGACAGGCAGCTAAGATGGTTACAACAATGCTTTCCAAAGGATATACCTTAGGAAAGGATACATTGAGCAAAGCCAAAGAGTTAGATGAGAAGTATCAATTCATGGACACTGTTGCAGCAAAGGTGGCAGATTTTGGCAAGTTCTTTGGGGAGATTTTGGTTTCTGCAGGAACAATAGCTGTCAACAGCAGTTATTTTGCAACAGGAGCACTGATGGTTGCTGGGGCTCTTGACAGGGCAGCCAGAGCTGCCGCTGATTTTGGTAATAGGAAAAACGCAGTAAAGAAATAGTTCTAAAATGCTGTTACTCCCAATGTTTATTTGTCTCATAGTTAACAAAAAAATGGTGCAACTTTAGTGTTACAGACATGTGAGTGAGCTACAGCTTACAATTTTGAGAATATTTAAAAAAATTTACCATGACTGTGCTCTGGTTAGAAAGTGTGAATGTGGCATACTGTGGAATATGTCAGAGCTAAACTAATATGCCAGGAATGGTTGGCAATGGTTTAAAGAATCTAAGCTGGAATTAGATTCAGGGCTCTCTTTGTATTGTAAATGTGTTTTTGGCATGTAAGGATATGTTGCATTTATGAGACTTTTTATGCATTAAATCTCGTTAATCCACCCTACAAGATACAGTCTACGGTCTCATACACCACTTCATTGTTCTTCAGGTGGGGTAGATTTTAATCTATAATCATTCATATAAAGTGCACAGTCAACTAATACCCATTGATACGATCTTGTCCTAGAAGCCAAAACATCGTCTGCTTGAGTTTTGGACAAAAAAAGTCATGATTATAAGCTACGCCTTTACAGGCATCTATTTATAATCTACAAAACCATAAACTCACTGTAGGTGTTAATCCATCAGATTCATGACATAACACACTCATCATTCATGACTTAATGCTCAATTTACATATATAATATAACGGTTCATTCTTCACCCAATCAAAACTTAATTCTATAACCTTTCTTAGCAATATGTTCAATCAACATTCACCTGAAAAAAACTCAACCAATAAAAAGAATATTTGCTCTATCATGTAATATTTCGACTGTAGTATAAAAGCATTTTTATTCTTCGAACCAAAAAAAAAAGCCGGCAGAGAGGGCATGTCCTACTCACATGTAATAGTGCGCATTTTAACTTGGCATTGGGACAGATTACTATTCCACACACGCATTCACAGTACCATATTCAGTTATATACTTCAATACACAACTCCATTTAGAGAGAGAATCCCACTTACATTATTGAATCATTTCCCACAGTAGCCAAAGACAGAAAACCCAATAGTTTATTGTTGCAAACTATCATGTCATACTATATTATACTATATTTTTTTCACTGAGACCAACACAGGTACAATTCTTAGATGATCAAAGCCCCAATAAATATATCATAATTGCAGCAGTCAAAAATGCCTTTATAACATTGGGATAATTCAAATTGTTCAGCCAACTAAATAAGATAAATATTCAGTCCAACTAACACTATCGTATGGGTTGTCCAATTTGACAGAAAACAGTGAAACAGATACAGTATTGAGATGAATAATAACTCATAATTTAATCATTTATGCTTAACATAACTTAGCTGGCATATCCCATACAAATACAATTACCCAACGAGCGAGAGACCAAAGGAGAGTCACTCTGTATCAGAAAACTACTCGAAACTGGGGAGCCTCAGGATCCCCTGTTGGGAGGATTTCCCATCGACAGGGCTCAATATCATTGGAAACTGGACAATAACCAGCTAATGTGGTTCCATCTTCTGACTTGGCAGCTAACCCGAATTCAAAGACAGATGTTTCTGTTGGCCTTGGCACCTCCATGGCAGCGCCATTGTACGAATCCATGGCCTGTTTGGCAGATGGTGTGGTTGAAGCAGTTGACAGCGAAGGAGGCTTTTGGGTTTTTCTTCGGCTGCCTTCTTGCTGCTCCTCCAGAATAGCAAACCCATATTGTTCTTCTAAGCTCAGGAATCTATGGATGCAGGGCCCAAATGAGATGGTCATTTAACTTCAGGACAAATAAGTTTTGGGTGATTTTTCATCATGCATGCAATATTGGGCTCTTATTTTTTATGATTGGTATGAGAGCTGGAATCCTTGTTGTTCATGATGGTTTGAGGGAGAATTTGTTATTTGTTATATTTATGTGTTTATTTTGAAATGAAGTGTTTAAAATTTTCATACACTATCAGTGTTTATTTTGAAATGAAGTGTTTAGCAGCGGCTGTGCTTCTGACTGTAAGTATGATTTTCATAGACTATCAGTGTTTTGCAATTAGAAGGTTCAGATTGTCATTCGACTTGAGATGGCATCCTGGATATAGATTTGGATTATTAGGATTAAGCTATTCATTTTCTTGTATTAGTCAAAAATATTAAGGTAAAAATGTGGGGTTATATTGTTTATTATTTTTTGAACAGGGAGCAACAATCCAAAATCAACAAGTATGTATAGTACCATGGGGATGATCAGAGGAGGTAGTCAATCGTTGGAAAAAGCACATGATGGAATTTCATGAAGAGGGCAATACATTAGGAGTATTTTCAGTTATTTATTTTACTCACTTTTTAAATTTTTTTACGCTTTGGGACAATGTTGAAATAAATTCAAAAAGAGATCTGCTCCTCAAAATCACACTAATACTGCACTTAGACTTTGCTTACCCTGCCATAGTCATTCGTATATAAAATTAATTTGATCAGCTTGGTGAACCTCAATATTTTACATATCAGATCCTTCAATTTTGATTTTGATGGTTTTGATAGATGAGTGGCATTCATGGTCTCTATATATGTTTACATGTCTGATCCTTCAATTTTTTTAAGGCTTTGGTAGATGGGTGCTACTCATGGGCAAATTTCAGTGGTTTTATTTTTATTAAATAGATCAAAAGGATCAATATTGGATCCTGTAGATTGCCTCAAAGGTTATTTACTCAACACCCATGTGCTGAACCCTCGAACAAAAACCTGGAATAAGATTTTCCCTGTGAAAAGTCCAACATATGGAAGCAAATTTCGTTTCAGAATTAGCTTGATTTATTTTGACTGTGATGTAAGAAGAGTCGGAATTTTGATCTTGATTCAAAATTGAGTCTCTAAATAACCATATATACACAGAAGGAAGACCTTTTTTTTCAATACGAAAAATACTGCTTGTTTAAAGTTTGTTACTGGTACATTATATAAAACACAGAGAAGGAAGACCTTACTCTTGAAATTGATAGTTGTTTAATTATTTTACATTTTGGTTGAAATTGTGGGTTTTTTTGGTTAGAATTGTGGGTAAGATTGTGATTTTAATTATTTAAAATATATTCTTGACTACATAAATGGACTCGGCACTTGAAAAACTTCCGGAGCATCTAGATTGTACTTGAGTTGTAATTTTAGCAAAGATGTAATTCTAATAAACATAGATTTGAAAAAGAAAAAATTATGCCCAGAAAAACTCCAAAACTCAGAAGAGTTTGACTAAGAATTAAAATTCTACTCATTCCTTTAGTTATTTTATAAAACCAGAGTATTTGGACTGAAAAATTATTAGCATGTGTTAACAACAATGCTATTGGACAGTTGAAGTCCTTGATAAACAACTGAGCATCTTTCTTCCATTTGCTGACAGGCAGCTAAGATGGTTACAACAATGCTTTCCAAAGGATATACCTTAGGAAAGGATACATTGAGCAAAGCCAAAGAGTTAGATGAGAAGTATCAAGTCATGGACACTGCTGCAGCAAAGGTGGCAGATTTTGGCAAGTTCTTCGGGGAGATTTTGGTTTCTGCAAGAACAGTAGCTGTCAACAACAGTTATTTTGCAACAGGAGCACTGATGGTTGCTGGGGCTCTTGACAGGGCAGCCAGAGCTGCCGCTGATTTTGGTAATAGGAAAAACGCAGTAAAGAAATAGTTCTAAAATGCTGTTATTCCTAATGTTTATTTGTCTCATAGTTAACAACAAAATGGTGCAACTTTAGTGTTACAGACACGTGAGTGAGCTACAGCGTACAATGTTGAGAATATTTAAAAGTTGCTACCATGACTGTGCTCTGGTGAGAAAGTGTGAATGTGGCATACTGTGGAATATGTCAAAGCTAAACTAATATGCCAGGAATGGTTGGCAATGGTTTAAAGAATCTAAGCTGGAATTAGAGTTAGGGCTCTCTTTGTACTGTAAATGTGTTTTTGGCAGGTAAGGATATGTTGCATTTATGAGACTTTTTATGCATTAAATGTTTGAGCTTTTGGGTGATTTTTCATCATGCATGCAATATTGGGCTCTTATTTTTCATGATTGGTATGAGAGCTGGAATCTTTGTTGTTCATGATGATTTGAGGGAGAATTTGTTATTTGTTATATTTATGTGTTTATTTTCAAATGAAGTGTTTAAAATTTTTTTATTTTTAATCAAATTTATTTTTTACAGTAATTTTACATTTATGAATTTGTTAAAGTTAAAAAAATTTGCATGAGTGGAAAGTTTGTGTAATATAATTTACTACAACATGAAAATATGGATGTATTTGTGCAATTTGAAAATAGTAATAAATATAATTCTCTGTAATTCAATTCAATGTATCAGTGTATTGTTCGTTGTTCAATTGTCAATATTTAGGCTTCTAATATGTTCAAAAAGTAGATCTTCCCACTTGGCAGTTTATACCCAACACTACATTTGCTATCCTTTACAACCCTTATAATTCTATTGTCACTTCTCTTTAACCTGTCTTATAGGCCTCTAGCCTAAATAAACAAGGGCTTGGGCTTTTCCAGAAGTAAACAAGGAAAAAAACACATAAAAATACAAGAGAATATCCACCTTAAATCACCTCTTGTAGACCTTCCTTAACAACTTAGCATCCAACAAAACTCAACCTCCACTTCCAACATAACTTAAACTTACTATTCCAAAATAAAAAACCAATTATACTAATATTTCCTATGTACTTTACAGCGTTTCCTTTGCAACATATGGTGCAATTGCTAGTTTATATAATAATTAAAAAAACTTTCATAATTAACAATTGTTATTCCATGTAGGTGATAACTTTTTTATGTCATGTATTTTTAGTCTTGAGATGACTCGTACGCCTATCCTATAACTTGAGTAACTAGGATCTAAGGGCTTTTAAGCCTTCAAAATCGCTCGGGATCACAACTGGTCTAGGCCACACGAAACCTTAATATGGCTGTATTTTTACCCATGGGGTTTCAAACCCTTAACTTTTTCACCATGGAGTGCCTTAATATAACACCCTACCACCATCTATTCTACGCCCATGAGCATGTAGGTGACCAATTTAATTAATTGAATATTCCACGCTTTTTAATATAGTAACTCTATGTTACACTACCCTATAATTATTCTCATAGGGATTATTTTGTTGTCAATTACTTTTTGCATAAGAGATAGGTACTAATTAGCGACACTGTATATTACACTTGTTATAGTTTATTTTTATTTACTTATTCATAACTTCACTTTATTATTCATTATTTTATTTATTTACTATTATTATATTTTCTTTATTATTTATTATTTTATTTATTAATATTCTCACTTTTTTTGTTTTATTATTTCATTTAATTTAATTTATTATCAATATTATTATTATTTGTGTGTATTTACCACATACCATCACATTGTGAAACATGCTCACAACATTATACTTCAACATTTTCACGTTGTCATAAACAAATAAGTAAAACCATAACCTCATACATAGCACCATAAATTATTAGTAAAATTTAATCAATTAGACATCATTCAAATGCTATTATCATGATTTATTAATCAAATTCATTAACATGTATAAATAATGAATACCATCTACTTTATTTAATGTAGCAATATCAAATTGAAATTCCATGATCACTATACATATTTTGCTTATCTATTCCAATACCATTTTACTCCATGACACTCAAATACTAGGTCATCATTGTTTAAGTCTTCTATCATGCTTGATCCACATGCAAAATTGGATAATTATTCCCCAATGATTTATCCATCACCCAATAATTGTCATTGTTTACTTTCAAAATTATTGGCTTGTCACATCATGTTCCCAACGCACTTTCACTTGATCTCTTTTATCGAAGATGCAAAGTTCTTCAAGTCGGACTAGGGATTCTTCTCCTTCCCTTATGGCTCATTAGATGCATCTTTAGTTAATAATTTGAAAAATGAAACTACTACTACCATTATAATCCACCAAATTGTTTAATATAGCTAGTGTGCTTTGGAAACAACTTCTTTCAACACCAATGTCATAAACTTGATATGCTACTCCATATCAAGTCTCAAAATATCGTTAATATACTCATGAAACAATGAATGCATACCAATCAAGTACACCCTTTATTAGTTAATTCTTACTTTTCTTGTCAAATTGTGCATAATTATTATCAAGGTTTCGTTATAAATTCCCAAATACATATATTCTTACACTTCATGCTACGTGTTTTCTCAATAGTTTACACAGTCTATTATCTTTTCCAAGGGTATATAGTCATTATCCTCGATCATTTAAATAATTTTATCTAGTTTATTCTAGCTAGTTGTGGGTGTTTTTAGTGCACAATTCCATATCTTGACTCGTTAACGTTATGTGTATCCTTACTATGACCCTCACCAATCATCCTAATCGCCATTCACGTTGTCCATTCCACTTATTCTATATCCTTCAGAGAGATTGTAATTTGAGAAAGCCAACCCTTTAATGCTTGTACTTAAATATTCTCTAGCCTTTATTAAATTTTGTATTTCCCATAGCATTTCCATGTTGTCCATTTGACATACATAAGGGACTCCTATGAACTTTAATTAACCACCATTGATCCTAATAACTCCATAGTGTTGTTGCTAAATTTTTCCATCTTGTCTAACTTCGTGAATCCTTCCTGAGCTAGCATATTTCCATTACGCTAAGGTATTTTATCTTCCCATTATCACAACTTCCCCCATTTTTTTTAATATAATATCACCATACTTTCTATGGCTCCAAAAAAATAACCACCTTCATTTAACTTGATTGATTGGTTGATACTATTTTTCTTTGTAATAAGCATTTTCCTTATAATTATCCCTCTCTTGTTCTTATGTATAAATATTCTACTATGATTCCTCATGCATTTTCCATAGGATTATTCATTCATAAGATGGCTTTAAGTTATTCCCAAAATCTTCCCCATGTACTTGGATAAGTTATTACTTATTGTTTTTCTCTTATAATCATTTGTAAAGGTTCCACTTACTCACCTCTAGTACTATTTTTCATTCATCTCATGATTCTAGGTTGGTCATGGTTATGAGGTCTACAATAGGTTATCATCATTAAGAAAGTTGCAAGTTCATCACTAACATTGGGGATCAAATATAAAACTTTCCTTCATTTCTTAGAACCCTGGTCTCTTAATACTTATTTTTTGACATTCTCCCACCCTAATAATATGTTTATTATCTTTCATAAATCCTTTGCACTTCTATAGATTTGATAGTCAAACTTAAACTATCGGTTATTTACTATTCCACCGTGTAATGTCCTTGAAAATCCACAATTGTCTCTGAAGTCTCGATGTTGAAAAACACATAGCCAAACCTATAATAAGACACTGCATAAACTTGGCAACAAAAAATGATTTAGATGAAGCCTCTTTCTCCTCCGTTTTGGTATTTATGTGAAAAATAAAATTTCCATTCAACACCATACTGAACTTCCAGCCTTGTCTCATCAAATAGTGACTCGTTAGGCAAGCCAAATAAATCAGTAGTAATGCAATTTTTTTGTTTCCTAAGAAAACACTCCTTTAGTCATTGTTATCCAATGATAAAGATAAAATTTACAAATTTGGTAGTAATGCACACCTTCACCACCCAGGAAGGTATGTGGCTAAATATTTTTTTCCAAAAGGCGGGTCAATATTCACAAACTAATATATATTTTCGAGATATCTTTACAACATAAAAAGCTTCAACTAAACAAATTAGAATAGTAATCCTTGAAAATGAGAGCCCACCATGGTCAAATTATCCAACTAAAGAATTGATTAATGTGTCTTGCGGCATTACATCAGGGCTAATGTATATATCTATTTGAATGGAGGCTTCTGTGAGTAGAAATATTTACATAATTTTCTTCTGGATCCATCACATAATTAAAATAAATGCCGACGTGTTTTATCCTGATGATGAACCACATTAGATGGTTTGAAACGAGTTGACATTTATTTTAATCATGTGATCAATTCGAAAGAAAATTATCTAAATGTGTGTATATATATGTGTGTGTGTGTGTGTGTGTGTGTGTGTCTATATATATATGTGTGTGTGTGTGTGTGTGTGTGTGTGTGTATATATATGTGTGTGTGTGTGTGTGTGTGTGTGTATAGTTCAAATGTGGATAAAGTACTTTGGTTAGATTCTTCATACATTGCAAAGGAAAATATTATGACTAACACCACTTTCAAGCTCTAAAAGCACAAAAAATACATAACTTGAATGCTCCATTCCCATTAGCTTTTCCAACCCAAAATCAAATACTTTAGAGAAAAAGTTCTCATCCAACAAGTTGTTCTCAAGCTTGATGTTGCAGCGTATGATCCTATCATTGCATTCCTTGTGAAAATATGCAATTCCCTAATATATAGCAAAGGAGATGCTATAATGAATATCCCAATCTTGAAACCTTGGCTTATTTGAAGATCAATGGAATAACCATCTATCCAGGGATCCATTTGGCAGAAAATCATAGACAGGGAGCCTAAGAGGAGTAATTTGTATGTTAATTTTACTAGTAATTTCATGATCCAATCTTTAGTAAGGGTTGGTTACCTTAACATGTAATTTGGTCTTACAACTACTTCTTAAGAGATTTTCCTTGCTAAGATGAAGATGTAAAAAATCAGAAGGAATGAAAACAAAGGTGGACTCAATTCCTATAGTGAACGGTGCAATAATTGTCACCTCTATTTTAAATTCCCTCTCCCCTTGTGGCAGGAATTTCTCCAAATTCTTCACAACAATGAAAGTTCCATCGCAAAGTGAACCCTTGTATATAGTCCCAACCCATCAGTTCCAAGCCTCTCTCTAAATTTATTTTTCGCAATCTACAAATCCATGGAGGGAAAACTCACAAGAGTTTCGAAAAAAATGGAAGCATCCAAGATTCCTCTAATTTTCATCATAAATTTGTTGCCACTGCAAATAAGGCTAAATATTCACATAAAGAATACAACATCAAGAATAGTTCCTAGAAGAAGTATCTTCACATGAGATTGATATTTCGAATGATAGAGAGGGTGTCCATTTGAAGATACCATTTCATTATTATCAATGAGGGTGAATTTCATGAAAAATGTGTAATTGGGATATTGCAAGCCTCTGTTAATAATAATAATAATAAGATTCCCTACTGTCCAATAGTAGGGTTTCATATTAGAAACCCCATAAAGAGAAGATACACATGATAAATTAGACAAGAAGAGACCATACACGCATACATTGAAGATACATTATTTCAATTAAATATGGATGAACTTCTGCCATTGTAATTTGCTTGTGGAAGAGTCATAATTTTATACCTTGAAGTTTCATTATCATTCTTGTTGCTGCAATTTCGTAAAGAATTTTAAGGGCAAACACCCTAGAAATGATCTACTTGAATCAACTCAATTTAACCAAATTTGAATCAAAAGCTAGTTTAAAACCGATCCTTGATATATATATCATGGATACTCATAATAATATGACAACAATGCATATGTAAATCCTTAATTATACTCAATTAGCCATGTTAGAAAATCCAAAAGTTGCTCTTCATAATCTTTGTTTTAACTATTTTAACAAAAGCATCAAAATTTTAACAATAATTATATATTGCATTTGCTCTGCACAATCACGACAATTGAGATCTCTATGTCTTTCACTAAAATATGCTACAAAGGATACAATTTGTTTGCACTTGTTGGTAGATACAATGTACATTTTCTTTTCAAATGAGATATTTCATACACGACTACTATCACTAAATAGGATAAATAGAGTGATTCCCCTGTAGAACAAAAATATCACTCTTTCATGGTGGTTACTCATATGTCATATTCTATTCTAGTAATTCCTTGTAATATTATGCACAACATAATAGGGGTATTCTCAACCAAAATATTGTAATCATTTGCTCGCACATATTTTATTCACGTAGAAAATGATTTACCTACGAAGAGCTACTTTGCGCCTACCTTTCCCCAATTTACACTACCTACATGAATTACTTTTAAACATTCATCAAAATGGGATCAATTGCCTTTAATGGAAAATCTCAAGAATTTGAGCAAGAAGGAGAAGTGGAAAACCTTGAATAAACTAAAGAGGAAGGCCAGAAAAATAAGGTTATATATATATATATATATATATATATATATATATATATATATATGAATTTGATATGGTACTTACATCGTATTGTTTCTACTATGAAGAACTTTAAATATTTTTCCTTTGTTCCAGATCTAATAATTTTTATCCCATTCATGGATCTCAAAGCCAATCTAAGGGAGGAAGAGGGTTGCATAAGAGCTGGAAGAACCCTGCCAACACGACAAACTCTCTCTTCTCATGAGAAAGAAACTCTTCACGGTAATATATTGCAACATTGCAACTTCAGAGCTATGGGGAAGAATGTCTTACGAAAAAGGGTTAAGAGTGGATGCTTTCCAAGATTATGACTTTTGAAGTTGTGTGGTTCTGTAAGTACGAGAGTTCTAGCAAAGACATGTGCTTGAAACTCACAACATAGGCTAATGTGGTGAGATGTTTAGATAGAGATCCTATACTATTATTAATGGGCTCACCATATATGGAAAAGGTATTAATATTATTATTTTGAAAAATAAAATAAATAAAATCCATGCAAGCATGCATGATCTCAATATCATGCATATGATTCCTTATTTATAAAGTATTTTTAAGTACTAGTTTTAATATATTGTTTTTAGGTAAATAATTATTTAATTAAAGAAAGAGGTAATAAGTTAAGTTAATGAGGTAGCATTGCTAAAAATAAATACAAAATACCAAATATCTTGAATGGTGTTGTAATACACATAAATTTCTTAACAATGCTAATTGCATGGTTGAGAAGGTATTTTCGATTAGTGGGTCTTACTAGGAAATTAAGACTTCTCCAATTTTTATTTATTTATTTTATTTTATTTATTTTTCCACAAATATAGGGCTCTTTCTATTAATTAGTTAAATATTTACATTCATTGATTTGCCGGCAAGCTAGAAACCAGATCCTGAGTTTGAGATTGTCAAAACATCTCCGCCCAACACGGTAAATCGGAGGAATATCCATTCTAATGACCCTTAAAACAGAAAGGATGGCCATAGCTTCTACTTTTAGCTAACTAAATATACTTAGACTTTGGACTCTGAATATTAAAGGGCTAGATGCTCACCAGAAGTTTACCATAATCAGAAAAAGTCACCAGGACATGCTCGGGGCTAGATCTCTCCCTCGACGTCGTTCAATGCTTGCATAGTCACAACATCCTCTTCTTCACCCTCCCTAGGATCAGAAACCTGAGGTGCACCATTTGGTGGCAGAATATTCAGGTACCTAATGATCATAAGAGTGTTCTGAAGCTTGCCAATCCTGCTGTCGAGCCCTTCCCTGTTGTTGCAGAGGTTCTCCCCCATGGCTTGGCCAATTCACCTCCTCTCACGAATCAAGCGCCCTAGGACGATCCGTGTAACCCACTATGGTTGCAACTTTACTCGCTCCCCAAACTCCCATCGCAGTTTCCGAACCAGGATGACCTCCATTCTGGTGATGGCGAAAGCGTCCACCTCGTCATTCTCAGCATGGAAGAGCGCCTCCAGATCCAGTCTCCTTTCCACGGGCTGCAGTTGTGCCTTGTGTCGTTCCCCTTCCTCGCTTCTAGCATTCTCTCCACTGCCCCTGCCAGTTATGGGCACGACCCATCGATGGGCTTGAGTTAGGTGCCCCTCCATCCTTCCCTCCTGAAAAGAGCGTCAATGTATTTCTCCCACAGCCGCTTTCACCCCAACAGGAGTCTCAGTAAATTTCCACATGTTCACTCAACAACACCGTATTAGAATGATTTGGCTTCGTTCCCTGCTGCCACTTATAAGCGCATTCCAGGTTCCCCACGTGGCTTCACCTTCATCCCTACACCTCCCATCATAATTAACTTCGCACGCAGGCTGATTAGACCCTCGCTTGTGCCTCCCTCCCTCAGGCTCCCGCGTCTCTATATCCACCGCCTCTCTTCTCCAGTGCTGTACAGTACTTCTAACTGCCGCCGTCCTTCCCTCATTTCGTTTTCCATCCTTATGCATGCCAACCACCACGTCGCCTCTACCTGCCCCTCACACACGCTGATTCTCCAGGTGGGCAAGCGTGTATGGTCCTTGCCCGATCTCCTGTGGGCTTTAGTCACCCGCATCTAGGGGAGAATTCTCCAATTTGATCTTACTATTTTTTTTAATATATCCTTAAGAGTGGTTATAATTCTTGTTATTGGTTTGAACATTAGCTATTTACCTCGAATTTCACCATAAACAACTTTCGATCCAACTTTCATGCTTCTATCAAATTGCTTCATTATTAGTTAGTTAATTCCTAAATTATTAGACCACATTCAAATCAATGGATCAGTTTATCAAGTAGTTAGTTTTTTGTTAAAACTGAGAGCTCAACACTAATATTCTCAAAATGGTGAGATCTGATACTTATTTTCAAAGCTTTGGATTCCTCACAAGACAAACTACTAATTTGGTTATAACTAGAGTATCATTAAAAAAAAAAATCGTTTCACCTTATAATTTTTTTGTTAATTGGTTATATTTTACTTATAATGGTTAAAATATTAAAATCTAAGTGAAGTTTTGAAATTAAAACATGAAAAAATCTTCATCTCGGTAATCTTCTTTGAATTATTAAATATATATATTATTCATCCTTTCATGAATGCAATTTTTTTTACCATTATAATAATAATATTGTTCACATGTTGTTAATAAAGTTTATAATTCTATCCACATAATAACTCTATCACAAAATTAGAGCTTAGGCTTATATATACATCACAATTAATATTATTATATTTAAAAATTATTGTTTTATATATATATACATATATATATATGAAGAATCCCAAACATATATAAAATAAAATGAAATATCATACTTATTAATAAACAAGAATATAAAAATCCAAAGGTCCAATAGAGTTGAAACCTTTGTCTAATACCATAAATAACAACTCATAACCAAAACATAGAAATTATTTACATCAATCCATACAATCAATAATTAACACAAAATTATGCAACTAATTAACATAGAATTTACGAAAACATGAGAAGGAAAAAAATACCATAAAACAAAGAAATATCTTACTAGAGATTTTAGAGTGATGAGACTATTTGGATTTTGTTCACTACAACAATGTTTTGGGGACGATTCTCCACTCAACAATATGCTCATATGCATTGAATCTTTCTATAGTTAGCCACCCCCAAGCACTCAATCAACTACTATAACTAGTAAATCCTTCTCTCCTCGAGTTTTATTTTGGAAAGAATGAATGACTCTCACCCTCTTTTTAACCATTAAATAAAACAATCTATTCAAAAAATGAAAAGAGAATCTTTATGTACACAATCCAAGTGTCATCATGCCAATTTCTATTTTTATCTTGAATTTTCTTTAACTCAACATTTTCTTAATTTAATCACTTATTTTATTTTTTTATTAACTTTACTTATTATTAGTGCTTTTATAATTTATTTTTATTTATTTATTCAAAACTTACTTATTCATTATTATTTTATTTATTATTATTATTATATTTTATTTATCTACTATTAGTTATTTAAATCTAAAACTTTTATTATTTTATGGTTTTTTTTTAGAATCTAAGCTTATGTGATCCATCATATAAATTAGTAGAAATTCTTTCGGTAATAATCACATGCACTGGAATGTGGTCGACGCGTTTCGAACCAACCAGTGTGGTTCATCATCAAGACTATTTTATGGTTATTAGTCATTTGAATCCAAATTTTTATTTAGTTATTTAAATCTAAAACTTTTATTATTTCATGGTTATTAGTCATTTAAATCTAAATTTTTTAGTATTATGTTGCTAATTTTTAAATTAATATTTGTTCTTATTTTAATTTATTTCTCTTTTTTAATTATTTAAATAATTGAGATTATTTTCGTTATTATTATTTATTTTTATTTTCATATTTAAATAATTGAGATTATTTATTAGTTGTTTTTATTTTCATTAATTTATTTCTATTGTTAATAAATTTTCCATCTTTTGATTTATTTTCTTTTTTATTTCTTTATTATTTAAATAATTGATATTATTTTCATTTTTATTATTTTTTTATTAATTTATCTTATTGTTTATAATTATTTAAATCAATTTTTTTTATTATTGTATTGTTAATTATTTAAATAAAAAATTTTCATATATTTTTTAACTTGACTTTTAAAGGCGTCATTGATTTTTTTAAAATTTTCTTAATATCTAATTAATTTTATTTATTTATTTAAGGTTTACTAGCACTTGCATATTATAACTGAACCAACACTTGCATGTTACTATTTAATATTATTTGATTCTTGATGATGAATGAAATAATATTTTAATGTCCATGAGATTAAAAATAGTTTATGGGACCATCGGTTCCCTATTTTTCTCCTTTTGCAATTTAGTCATTTTATTATTCAAATTGATGATGCGCTCGACCAACCTTCCAACAATCCCCTCGCTGAAAAGACAATGCCAAGAAATTGATGCTAACATATTCTCATAACTTTCTCTGATGTCTTTGAACGCACCACATTCCAAAATAAAACATTTTTTCGATTCCACTGCCCCAGCAAAATGTACACACCCATTCTTCCCAAGCTTCTTTAGGCCTTTTCCACCGTCATGTTTCACACCGAAGTTGATGCGAGTTGGTTCTTAATTGAGTAATAAGAACCTTTTTCCCTTCACGGAATGTTAGCTCCAGTGTACTCTTTTCTTTGGAGATCACACGTAGGGTTTAATTCTTCAATGTAGTACTTCTTCTTTCTACCCAACTCTTTTCCCCATACCCGTTTACGAAACTTCTCCATAACAAAATTCTCTAGCTCCTTGCTATTTGTGGGACAATCATTGTTGTAGATATTTCATTTTTGTATTTCTTTCTTTCGCTCATGGCTTCCTTGAAGATAACATTATGCAATCTACCTACTCCCATCTGCTCAATTCTTTTTATATATCTTATTAGTCACACCATAGCAATTGCTTCAATGGGAGTTGCTCTTGTTTCACTCAACATTATCTCATAAGGTTTCAAACTTTTTTATTTTGAACTTGCTCATGATCAAGCGTTTTTGGATTTTCTCAATTTGTTTCCATTTTGAGACGGGGTGTTGCTCACCCACAGTTCACACCCATAAAGCATCACTGGACAAACTAGGAATCCAAAAAGAACTTGAATTATTTTCCAATCCCATAACTCTATCTCTCTACATCTATTTTGAAGAGCATGCAATGCTTTCCACCCTCCTAATATTCTCTTCTTTCTGCAGTCCTCCCAAAGAAGTTTGTTGTTGAAATCAATCCCAAGGTACTTGTACTCATTTACTTCTTCAAGAATGTTAATCTTCAAAGAAGAACATATGCTGACTCTGCTTCCTTTTATTAGAGAAAACCATTATTTTGGCATTGCTAGTATTGATTTGCATCCCCACTGCTTTACAAAAAAGCTCAAGGTCATGTAGGTGCATTTGCAATTCATGGGCCGATTTAGATATCAATACAAGATCATCAACATATAAAAGAAGTTTTATCACAAACTCCCTCAACCGAACACCATCTCCACCTTGCAAATTTAGCCACTCTTCCAATTTATCAATATATATACACAATTCCATCCAAAAATCTTCTACAAAATATAAATAAAAAATCTTCTCAATTGTCATTTTTAATTTTTCACTTTACAAATCTTGTGAGTTGTCATTTTTAATTTAACCCTTTACTAAATAGCAAAAATATTTTTCTATATATGTTTTCAATGAAAATATAAATTCCTTTTAAAAAAATGTATTTCACAAATTTAAACTTTTTATTGCGTTCAATAACATAAAGAAAGTTATGGAAATACATTAACATTGGTTTCTTAGCATTGTTTTGACATTATCTTTTATTGAAAAATTGAGCAAACTCATCATCCATTTAAATAAATAAAAAACTGAAATGCAAAAAACATAAATCAAGAAACTCATAATCCCATAAACAATTTTTAATCTCGTCATTAAAATTTCTTTCATTTTCATTTTGCACTCTGGAAACGTAGTTGTAAACCTTTCGCCATTAATTTAACCAAAAAGCATGGCTCACCCACATCCGAACGCAGGACCCATTGCAAACGCGGCAACCTCAAAACCGTACACGCTCTGGGCACGTCATTCGTAAGTCGCTCTCCTCCGCCGGACCACACATTCAGGTCAGGTCATTAATTGCAGGAATCGGTACATTGCCATTGCTATCTATACGCCTCAACCAGCACATGGACTGATACTGTGGTCTACAATGGAGAATGATGCGGTGGCGATTGCGGTAGGCATTGGCTTTGTTTCTGTATTATTGTCGTATTATATAGTTTTCAGCAGGTGGAACCACAGATCCAACGGGTTACGGGGAATACAGAGTAAAAGTTTCGAGAAGTCAACAGATGACAATGGCATTGCCACCGAAGCTGCTGGAGGAACGGATGTTATCATCGTGGGAGCAGGAGTCGCGGGTTCGGCTCTGGCTTACACACTTGGCAAGGTAAGACATGTCAAGTCATGTTTCTTTTTCTTTACAGTATATTTCTTTTCTACACGATGTTTTTCATCTAATTGAATTTCATGAATCATGAAACCCTTTGTCATAGGCCGTTGGCGAATTTAAATAATCCCTTAAAAAATTAAGCTGGGCAGTAGTTCCTTTGGATTTTCTCATTAAATGTTAACAATTGGGAGAAAAAGTAATTTCAGGATAGTCAGTGGGAAACACTCAGTCTGAGAGTTGATACTGGGTTAACGGAGGGCATGAGATTGGTTTTATGGGATAAACATAGAATGTCAGTGCAAGAGGTAAGCCTCGATTTGGACTAATTGGCAAAGGACTTTATCTGTAAACACTCATATGCTCAAAGTACATCTTACGTACAAACTGTACTTGTGGCTGATTTCTAGACATACTACCCTTTACATCCAACCTGAAAATCTACCAGCCAATTTTTGTAATTGTGGCTGGAACTAACTGTCAGAATTTCCAGCCCTAGGTGGCTAATGTTCTTATTATCTCAATCATGTGAAATTTTCTGAATCTTTACGACAGAAATCCTACTGCAGAAATCTGATTTACATTACCTACTTGTTTTCGTTAATTTAAAAAGTTATTTTCTGAATACATCAAGAAAATATTAATGTAAATACACTGCACCCTACACAACTATACAGATCAAGTATTGAAAGATAAATGAAACATTTAGACAAAGGACACACTTATTTTTGAACAATTGTCCCCGGAAAAACCCAATGCGGGAAAACCGGTGTGGCAGATCTGAGGGTTTATATTATTAAGCAGCAGTTTTGTGAGTACATCTAGGGTGCCAAAATCTAGCTCACCCAACAGAGAAAAACCTTGGCAGATAGAAAAAAATAGTGAGTTTTACCTCATACTGCAAGTTCTGGCGGATACGGATCAGAAACTGGTGAAGCCCCATTTGCCTCTACGCAGTAGATGCATAGTCCTGCGTGGGTCTGACTGAGGACTGCGTCACCCCTTCTTTGTGTTGATCTGTCTCTCAGAAACTGAGTTTCAGTCCTCTCGGCTCAGAAATTCCAGTCTCCAGCTAAATCTGCACTGCCTTTTTGAACCACTGCTCAACCCCTGTGTGGGCCTACGTCACCCTCTTTGGGGTTTGTGTCACCTCCCCTAGTGGCTGTGCCAGTGCCTCAACTGCTTTTGCTGCCCTTGCTCTGCTATGTACTCTTGGTCCTCTGACCAATTACTGCATCTGCCCCTCACTGCTGCTCTGAGTCACTCAGATCTGATCTTCATTCGAGCACTGCTCCGTCAGAAGAATTCAATCTCTTAGACTCACTGTGTGTGTTCTCCAACTGACCCTCAAGCCTTCCTTTATACTTTTCCTGTTGATGAATCAACGACCGTGATTTAATCTCTAATTGATGGCTAAGATTAGAAAAGACTTGATCTTCGTCACTTGGAACATTCTCACCCACATGTTAAATCAATTCACCTTAATTATTTGATTTCCCTCAGTTTAGACTTTGGGTCCCCATTTAAATAATTAATTATTTGAATAACTTAAGCTCCGGGTGGAATTTCTCCAAAAGATTTTTGGGTCTTGGAGATCTCATGTGTTCCAGCTCCTCCACAAAGTTTCGGAGCTAGAGCACATCCGATGCTATCCAAAAATCAACACTCCCTCTTAGCGAGGAATGTGCTTTAGCAATACTTCAATACCAGACGCATCACCCTGATCCACGACATTGACCCTCTGTGCTATTGATGCCCAACTTGCTGCCCCTCATCCACCGAACTGCTGCTATCTGCACTGCTGCCCATGACTTTGCCACTGTCACTGCTACATGTGTACTGCAGCTCCCTCTCAAAATGCTGCATCATGCTGCCCATAACACTACCACTGCTAACTGCTGCAATGCAACTCAGTTGTTGAGAGTTAAGCAACTGAAAATCCACTCAAAAACTTGACATACAAGTAAGTTTGGATGCATCTCGATGGTGAAGCTCTCTCTGTTGCTAATTCTGCGCTGTTGCTGCTCTGCACTGCGCTGTTGATGTCCATCAGCCACTGCGTTGCTGCTGCTCTGCACTGCGCTGTTGAAGTCCATCAGCCACTGCACTGCTGCTGTTGCCTTTGCTTTGCGCTGCTTTAGCCTTCAGTGTCCTAGCTCTGCCATTGTTGCTCTATCCTCCTCACGCCAATTGACTCCAGTCATCCTGCTACTGTCATTAAGGGCTCCCGTAGCCGTATGTGATCCTAGAGTTTAGGCACTTCAAGTATCCTGCTCAAAGAACTATAGATCAATGTCACCCCACCTCTTCTCTCGAGGCACATGAGCACTTATGGTGACATCATCATCATCCCCATCATCGTCCTTCGCTGCAGCAACCTTCGAATCAAAATCTTCTTTTCCCTTCTTTTGAGGACATTGTGCGGTGAAATGTCCCAATTCTCCACACCTAAAGCATTTGACCTTTGAGAGATCCTTCTTCTTCCTTCTCTGCTGCCCATGCTGGCCCTTAGATGCGAGAGCCACATCTTCCTCGCCCTCCTTATTGATCTTGATTCCCGTATTGCTGCTTCCGGCCTTGGTCAACCGTCTGATCTCTTCTTGTTGAAGAGCTGTTCACATCTCCTCCCAGTTTGGAAGAGCTGCTCTACCCAAAATACCTTGGACAAAGGTTTCCCATTCTTCCGTGACTGCATTCAGGGCAGTCCCGACCATAAGTCCAACATCTGGTGTAGCCCCTACGGAAGCCAACTGATCTCAGATCGCTCGCAATTTGATAAGGACGGGGTCAATTTCTTCTCCCTTCTGTATCTGAAACGGTCTCAGCTGATTCTCAAGCAACATCCTCTGCTGGACGGAGGCTCCTTGGTACATGGTGGTCAAGGAAATCCACATTTCCCTTGTCGTGTTCTTCTCAGCAATATGTGGGATCACATGATCCTTGACTCCATCCATGATCATGCGTTTTGCCTTTGCTTGAGCCTCTTCGTACTTCTTGAGAGCATCAACATCAACTGCATTCAAGACATGATCCTTGATGCGATGATCATCCAAAACTGACAGGATCCTGGCCTTCCAGATGACAAAGTTGGATGCTCCATCCAACCTGTCCTGATCCCTCAGTCCATGTGCGGCCATCTCTGCTCAATAAAAAGAATGTCGAACTAGTTCTTTCTCCCTCTTTTGCTGTTGCCCCAACAAAACTTGGATCTGGGTTTCTTTGGTGCTAGAAACCCTCTAAAGAACAAGCTCCCTCTAAAAATCGACCTTCCGCTAACTGATGTCGAATCAGTCCTCTCTGATCACTCTTTGCTGCTGATCAACACTAGATCTAGAATTCTTAGCAAGAAGTCTTTTGAGGAACTGTTTCCCTCTACTTTGCCACTGCCCCACTAGACACCGTTCTGCACCAACAGAAACAATGCCCCATCAACAACTCCTGAAGAAAAATCGAACTGCACTTCCAGCCATGGGAACCAGAAAGACGAAGACTCAAAACCTCTGCGTTAACCCAGCAAACACTGCGTTGCGTCTACTACAGCTACAACGCCACCCTAGCTGGCTGACGCAAGCTCTGTGTGAGCACCTTTGGTGACTGCGTCACCCTTCCTTGCCTCTTTTTGGTTTTGCACTGTCTCTCGAGACAATTGCCTTCTTGCAGCAAGTTTTTTTTCGTCTTTTCACTGATGGCTTCAACTCTACTTGATCTGCAACAACTCTAATACCATGTGACAATTTCTGAATCTTTACAACATAAATCCTACTGTAGAAATTTGATTTACATTACCCACTTGTTTTCGTTAATTTAACAAGTTATTTTCTGAATACATCAAGAAAATATTGATGTAAATACATTGCAACCTACACAACTATACAGATCAAGTATTGAAAGATAAATGAAGCATTCAAACAAAGGACACACTTATTTTTGGACAATTGTCCTAGGAAAAACCCAATGCGGGAAAAACCGGTGCAATAGATTTGAGGGTTTATAATATTAAGCAGCAATATTCCAAGTACCTCTAGGGTGCCAAAATCCGGTTCACCCAACAGAGAAAAACCTCGACAGACAAAAATAAATTGTGAGTTTTACCTCACACTACAAGTCCCAGCTGATCCAAATCAGAAACTGGTGAAGCCTCTGCGCTGCCTCTGTGCAGTAGATGCGTAGGCCTGCGTGGGTCTGGCTGAGGACTGCGTCACCTCTTCTCTGCGTTGATCTGCCTCTCAGAAACTGAGTTTCAGCCCTCCAAGCTCAGAAACCCCAGTCTCTAGCTAAATTTGGACTGTCTCTTGGAACCACTGCGCAGCCCCTGCATGGGCCTGCGTCACCCTCTCTGAGGTCTGCGTCACCTCTCTTGGTGGTTACGCTGGTCCCTCTGCTGCTTCTACTGCCCTTTATCTGTTATGTACTCTTGGTCCTCTGACCAATTACTGCATCTGCCCCTCACTGCTGCTCTGAATCATTCAGATCTGATCTTCGTCCAAGCACTGCTCTGTCAGAAGAATTCAAGCACTGCTCTGTCAGAAGAATTCAATTTCTTAGACTCACTGTGTGTGTTCTCCAACTGACCCTCAAGCCTTCCTTTATACTTTTCCTGTTGATGAATCAATGACCGTGATCTAATCTCTAATCGACGGCTAAGATTAGAAAAGACTTGATTTTCGTCACTTAGAACATTCTCACCTACTTGTTAAATTAATTCACTTTAATTATTTAATTTCCTTAAGTTTAGACTTTGGGTCCTCATTAAAATAATTAATTATTTGAATAACTTAAGCTCCGTGTGGAATTTCTCCAAATGATTTCTGGGTCTTGAAGATTTCATGTTTTCTAGCCCCTCCACAAAGTTTCGGAGCTAGAGCACATCTGATGCTACCCAAAAATCAACAAATCAAACAAGTAGACTTGTGAGTTTAATTAACACTGAAATTAAATTTCAAACCAAGCATCATTCACACATAGCTAGAAATTAAATAGAATAATCATAAGTGTGCACACATACTGAAAAACTACAAGGCTCTGCAACGCCCAAACAACATGCGCGGATAACTAAAATGCGTTGGACTGAGCTTGAACAACCTATTGGGAAACCCATAAATAGTAGAAAACTGCTGTATAACCTGGAGGACATCTTGTATGGTCTGTCCGAATGAATGCACAGACCTGTATAGACTTGTCTGTACAACCATATGTATTTTCATACAACTGTGTAGAATTGTATGGATGACTATGTCATACTTTTAATTTTAGTTAACAATGATATGTTCTATGTTAAGCACAATTTACTTCAATGTTCTTTAAGCAACCCAATAACAATATCCGATAAGTTCAAGTAGCAATCGCATTAACTTAATCACATTGACAGTGAATGCAGATAGAACATAAAACAAAATGCAGAAGACAAGCCAAGACAAGAGAACACCAGATTTCGCAGATGCCAAGGAAAAACCCCAATGTGGGGAAAACCCTTTGATCAATTCTTCTTATTATTATTCAATAGTTCAGCAGATAGAGAGAGCACATAAATCAAATTCACTTGCCCAATACACAATCAAATCAACTCTGTCGAATTCTGTTGTCAACTACAGTCAAACTTCAGCCCTAACCAGAAAGTCAACGCTGGTCAAAACAACAACAAACCTTCCACAACGCAACTCGGTCTGCCTTGGTCAAACTTGGCCTGAACAGGAGGTCAAATGCAGCCCAAAACAACTTGTTCAAAGGAGAGAGAAATTCTGCTCTGAAATAGAAGTCAATCCTGAAGTCAATGCAGGTAAACATGCCCAGAAAATCTCAGTTTTCGTGCCATTCAATGCGGCCTAGGAAAATTGGAATTCTACCCTCAACTGCAGTCAAACTTGGTCAAAACAACCTCGGTCAACGCTGGTCAAAATGCCTGAAATTCGGTTTTGTGATTTAGCCCATAAATCTATTCTCCTAGCTGCATGTGTGTGAGAGAGGTTGCCCAAGCTGTATGAACCAATCTGATGAAGGGAGAGAGAAGAATTTGTGAGTGAATGATGTCCAAATGAGGTGAGAGGTCATTTCTATTTATACAATTCGTTGAGGGTGAAGAGACACGTCCATTGGGCTCCTTGATCCTACATTAAGCCGAGGTCGACCTGAACAATTTTCACATGTGAAAGAATAAATTCAAAATCTCACTTTCACTTGTCCGAATGAGATGATCTTTAAATCAATCTTGGACCTCTCGAAATGAGGAATCCAATGCAATCATCATCTCCATCAAATGAGCTGTCCCAAGGTGGAATTAGGCCCTAGTTGCCAAATTTAACACTCCCTCTTGACTAGGGAGAATTCCACCTGGCAATCCATCTGCTGTCACTGAACATCATGCTATCCTGTCATCGTGTACCATCTTTGTCAGCTCTGCTCTGCTCTGCTGAACCATGAAGTAATAATGAAGAAGAATTGATCGAGAGTGAGTCACAAGACCTTGCCACTCTCCACTGACACAAGTCAGTCTAGAGGTAGAACCTCAATTGATCCCAGATCAAGTTGTTGAAAACCATGCATCCTAGCATAGGGAGTATGACAGTACATGATGTGCCCATCGGTAATGCTATGGTCCCTATCCTCGTTTCCCAACTCATTGGCCAGATGAGAGGTACTTCCCATGAGTCCCAGACTACATGGGTAGGATGTATGCTAGGGCATCAACATGAGAAGGTGAACCACTCATCCTGCTTATATGCCAGAGGAGAAGGTGTACCACTCATCCTATGCAATTGTCAATCGTAGGGGGAGGTGAACCACTCACCCTACATACATGTGTGTAAAGTTTTGTAGATGTTCTATGCTAGGAGCAATTTTACTTTTCTCACAACAATCATACAAATAGTTAAGCAAAATGCAGATAGAACATATAAGTAGATCTTACAGAAGACAAATCAGAAACAGGAAAAATGTGTGTGTTCGTTTCGGCGGTCAACAGGGTGCTTCAACCAGCAAAGTCTCCTTGATAAGCCCGAAACAACCATGTGTCTAGCAGTCCTTCTTGACCGACAAGCAAGCCAAGTCAACTCTACAAAGTCCTTATTTACATCTTGAAAAAATCAGCAACCCAGGCGACAGCTAAAGATAATAACGACAAAGCAGTCCCAACCATGACCTACGTTTTAATGCCAAGTAATGCTGACAGCCAAAAATCTGGTTTTCCACAAGTTTCGAGCAGTTGGACCATGCGTTGACCAGTCAACATTGGCAAGCTTTATAACAAGCATGATAGAAAAATGCATTATGCCATTTCAGTAAAATGCAGTGTCCTCCTTTTCAGCTTCACGTGGGAGATGAAACTGCTTCTCAATTGCTTGTAGATAATTAGAGAAGAAGATGTGTGATGAGATGAGTGAAAAGCTCTCCAACGTTGACCGTATTTATATCCATCATTGAGGTGTGTGACACATCTGTTGGGGGTGTAAAACCTTAAGGCCGACCTGCACTTAAATTTATTATAAATAATAAATTCAAAATAAATGTTCTGCTCATCAGATTAAAATCAATTTTATATGGATTTTACACCTCTCTGAAAAGTTCAACAAATAGCTTCTTAATCGACATTACAATTTGGACCTAGTTGTCCAAATTTGTACTCCCTCTCAACTGAGAGAACTCCATCCATCGGTCTGATCGACAGCACGTCGTCATCCCTGCCAGAAACTTGCTTTCTTTCGCTTCTTTATTTCGGAAGCAGTGGGTGGTCTGAACATCATCCCCGTTGACATAATCGGTCCAGAGGTCCCAGACCTCACTAAACTTGATCCCAGATCAAGTGGTTGAACCGTGCCATCCTAGATAGAGAGTACGGCAATCTCTGATGCGTCCATCAGTCTTTGCTAATAGTCTCTAGCTTTTCCCACCTCATTGGCCAAATGAGAGGTACTTCCCATGAGCCCTGAACTCAATGGGTAGGATGCATACGGGGCACAGATAAATGAGTGGTGAACCAACTCAATGATCACAAAGGTGGGGCAGAAGCATTATGAGTGCTTATAGCTCCGAGAAGCTATCCCCAAAGCCCCCCAGAGCTCCCTCATCGTCAGAGCATCATAGGGTCTCCCGACACAAAATTCTCACGGGGTGAGACAGCCTTCCCGAACGAGAATATCCGCGACCTACTCATCAGTTCCTATATGATCGAGCCTTACGGCGCCTCGCTGTACCATATCCCGGATAAAGTGGTACCTGATATCAATATGCTTGGATCGGTCGTGGAACACAGGATTCTCGGTCATACGAATCCCACTCTGATTATCACAGAGTATCACAGTGGTATCTAGCACATGTCCAAACAGCTCACTAAAGAGCTTCCGCATCCAAACTGCTTCACAACAGGCCATACTAGCAGCAATGTATTCGGCCTCCGCGGTGCTCAAAGCCACCGACTTCTGCTTCCTGCTCATCCATGAGATCGAAGCAGAACCAAGATTGAAGCAGCATCCCGATGTGCTCTTACGATCCACCACACGGCCAGCCCAATCGGCATCAGTATATCCACGGAGTATCACACTCCCGGCAGTGTATCTCAGCCCATGGTTTATCGTGCCCCGAAGATATCTCAGAAGATTCTTGGCACCAACTCAGTGAAAGTGATGAGGCTCAACCATCTGTTGACTCAAAGTGTTCACTGCAAAACATATATCTGGTCGGGTGTTCACTAAGAACATCAAAGCTCCTATGAGTTGACGATACTCAGTAGGATTGGCCAAGATAGGCCCAGCAGCGCTGCCACTCAACTTCTTAAAGTTGAGTTCCATCGGTGTCGACACGGACTTACGGTCCACCATACCAAATCTTTCCAGAAGCTTCACAATGTATTTTCCTTGAGAAAGGAAAATCTCTCCAGGTCTCTGCTGGAACCCCACTCCCGAGGCCTAGAAATAATTAGCAGGTCTGAGGTCTTTCTGTCTGAAACACAAAGAGCTAGCTCCCCATTGATGAATGAGAGGGTCATCACTGTGAGGAAGAGGTGCGTCACATACGGCACTAGAATGAGAGCTTCCCTTCCACAACCTTGGTAAAGGTTTGGATGCGGCAGTATGGTGAAGCTGACTTCATCAAGTAATTATCCATCCTCCTCGTACCAAGCTGCTGGGTGTGCTTTACTTATAGAGGAGCTTTCCTTGACACAGAGGACATAAGTGTCTCGATCTTGAACTTCAAATCCCAGAGGGTTGTTCTACATACACCTCTTCCTTTATTACTGTCTGAAACGGTCTTGACATACATCGATGAAGACTCCATCCTTGCGTAACGACAAGGGCTATAATAGATCGGATGGTGGTATGTCGATAACACGGTGCAAATATATCGTCATAGTCAATTCCTTCCTTTTGAGAGAAGCCACGGGCAACAAATCTTGCCTTAAATTTTTCATCACTCCCATCAGATCCATGTTTAATCTTGTAGAGCCATTTAGCGGTGACAACAGATTTGTCCTTCGGTCTCGGGACCACATCCCGGACATCATTCTTCATAATAGACTCATATTCTTCATGCATAGCATCCTTCCAGACTTGATGCTTGATGGCTTCCTCAAAAGATCCAGGTTCAGATTGTACAATAGTACTCATGGCAGCTAGATACCCTTGGTATCTACACGGCTTCTTGCTTTCTCGGAATGTCCCCCTTGGGGCAGCATGTCCCTCAGCATCTTCGAGGGTATCCCTGAGCCATGAAGGTCTCTTTCCCAGCGAAGGAGATGGATCAATAGGGTCCATTGGTCCTTCGATATCAGGCATAGTCTCATCCTGGGGTTCTTCCAGATTTCCAGGCCTTTCTTCATGATTTTCTTCAGATCTAGGAAGATCTACTACTTTCTTCAGGGAAGCATCTTCGTCAAAAGTGACATCATGGCTTATCTCTACTTCCCTTTGACCAGGTACATAGACTCTATATGCCTTAGAAGTCTCACTGTAGCCCACAAACATTCCTTTCTTCCCAGTAGCATCCAGCTTACTTCTCTTTTCTTTCGGCACATGAAAATAGACAGGACATCCAAAAATTCTAAAATGTGAGACATAAGGTTTCTTACCAGAGAAAACCTCTTCGGGAGTTTTGGAGTCCAAAGCGGAATGAGGGCATCGGTTTTGAATATACACAGCAGTATTTGCAGCTTCTCCCCACAGAAACTTCGGTAGACCCTGGTCACATAGCATGGCACGGGCAACTTCCACAATAGTCCTATTCTTGCGTTCAGCAACACCATTCTGCTCAGGAGTATATGCAGTGGTAGTCTCCCTCTTAATGCCAGCTTCTCTGCAAAAGTCTTTGAACTCATTTGACTCATATTCAGTGCCATTGTCAGTCCTCAAAGTCTTGATCTTCTTTCCGGTCATGTTTTCCACCAAGGCTTTGAAGGTACGGAACCACATGAAAGCCTCATCCTTCTTCTTCAAGAAGTATATCCAGGTTTTGCGAGAGAAGTCATCAGTAAATGTCATATAGTAAGAACATCCCCCCAGGGATGTTACAGGCAACATACCGGAAAGATCAGAATGGACCAGTTGCAATATATCAGATGTCTTTGTGACACTTGAGGGGAAAGGTCCCCTTGTATGTTTTCCTTCAGCACAACCCTTACATACACCTTCGTGATTATTTCCAAAATCAGGCATCCCTGTCACCACCTTCCTTGCTTCGGGAAGAGCCTTGTAATGAAGGTGTCCAAATCTTCGGTGCCATAGTTCGGTTTGACGGATAGTATCACAAGTCATAGCTCCCAACGGACTCCCTCCAACCTGGTAGAGTGTACCAACTCTAAAACCAATTGAGATAGCTTCCTTGAAGCTCTTCTTCCACATGAGTACCTTTCCATCAGAGAAAGTTACATTGAATCCTTTGTCTTCCATGGCAGATACAAACACAAGGTTCTTCTTCAATTTAGGTACATAGAGTACATCTTGCGGACGGAGGACTTGTCCTTGAGACAAGTGGAGGGTCACAGTCCCGGTCCCTTTCACCCGGGATAGGCGCATTATCCCCAAGGATAATTTCTAGATTGTATCCCTTTCAACCATATCGGAAAGGCGCTACATCGAATCCCGTGTGTCTTGAGCACCTATCGATTGGCCGGACATCCATAGTAATGATGAGAATCTCTTGTTGAAGGCAACGTAATGTTTAAATATACTCATTTTCTTTTATCAACAACATTGAACTCTGCTTTGGTATTTACGGTCCTTTTAGAAAATTGTTTCCTCCAAAGTGGAACGCTTCCTCTTTCCTTTGGTTTGTCATTTCACTAGTGGACATTCATCGGTTGTTGTTGTTATCGTCATCATCGGGAGAATCCTTCTTGAAGGGGCATTCTCTAGCATAGTGTCCAGGCCTATGGCAGGTGAAACATTTACCCTTCTTCTCTTGAGTCTTAGTCCTTCCTTTGTCCTTAGAACTACCAAAGTTCTTCTTTCGGGAATGAGCACCATAGGCAGCATTTCTTTCATTATCAAATTCCTTCATCCTTGTTTCTTCTTGCATACATCTTGACAGAAGCTCATCAAAGTTAGGAATGGTATTATTGTTGAGAATGGTAGTTGTGAATACTTGCCATTCATATGGAGGTCCTCCAAGTGCGGTGAGAACCATCTCACGATCAGCTATTGTCTCCCCAATAGCTAGCAGATTGTTCCTGGTTTCGGTCAACTTCATAAAGAAAGTTTGAATAGACTCGTCTCGGCCCTTCTTCATATTCTTCAGCTTGTTCTTGAGGAATAGCACTTGGTTCACATTGTTTACTTGGAACATAAGTATCAATTTGTCATACATCTCCTTGGATGTGCCTAGTTCAGATATGTAGGCAACCAGGCTCTTATTTATGGATTCCCTGATCAGCAGCTTTGCTCTGATTTCTCCCTTCTTATACTTGTTTCTAACAGCAGCAGAGGCATTGGATGGAGGTTCTTGAATCTTCCCTGTCACATGATCCAGGAGATTATGATCTTCCAATTTAAGGTCTAATATCATCTTCCAGGCATGGAAGTCATCACTTCCAGTCAGCTTGTCATTCTCCTTGAATTCAAGACTAGTGGAACCCATTTCTTCGGTGATGATTGCTAAAGATAGAGTTTGTCTTCACCTCAGCTCCGATACCATGTAGAGTTTTGTAGATGTTCTATGCTACGAGCAATTTCACTTTTCTCACAGCAATCATACAAATAGTTAAGCAAAATGCAGATAGAACATATAAGTAGATCTTACAGAAGACAAATCAGAAACAGTAAAAATGTGTGTGTTCGTTTCGGCGGTCAACAGGATGCTTCAACCAGCAAAGTCTCCTTGGTCAGCTAGCCCAGCATGTGTCACAACAGTCCTCCAATCAGCAAATGAGTCAACCCAAGTCAACTCTACAAAAGTCAACGCTGTCCTGAAAAAGTCAACGCAGGGCAGCAAGCTAAAAGTCAACGCAGCAGCAAAACGGTCAACCCTTTGACCTCGATTTTTGTGCCAAATAGTACGGCCTTCAAAAATCGAACCTTCCACAAGTTTTCAGCTTGATTGGACCATGCGTTGACCAAAGTCAACGCTGGTCAAACTTTCTGCGAAACCCTAGCAGCAGAAAATCGTACTTCAGCTCAGCTGTACGGTCTGTCCTCCTTTTCCTTCCCACGTGTGGATGAAACTCGTCCTCCAGGTAGCTCGTACTATTTTGGATGAGAGAGGAAGATGTGTGTTGTGATGATGATCAAATGCTCTCCAACTTTTCCTGTATTTATATCCATCATTGGGGCGTGTGACACATCTGTTGGGGGCGTGCAACCTTAAGGCCGACCTGCACATATAATTTATTAAGAATATTAAATTCAAAATATATGTTCTGCTCATCGGATTAAGACATATTATATATGGATTTTACACCTCTCTGAAAGAGGATTCCAACAAAAATATTAGCTTCTTAATCTGAGCATTACAACATGGAGTTTGGACCTAGTTGTCCAAATTTAACAATGTGTCCTCAATCGTAGGGGAAGGAACCACTCACCCTACACACATGTCAACCATCATGGGGTATCACAGGGGAAGGTGAACCACTCACCCTGTACACAACGCACTAGGGGAAGGTGAACCACTCACCCTATGGTCGCTCATAGCTCCAAGAAGTACCCCAAGCCCCAAGGAGCTCCTAGAGCTCAATGTCCAACTCACGCGGGACCCTCATAGGAGGGTATTTCTACGAATCCAAGTCTCTCACGGAAGGCTAAGAATTTGACCTTCCCTAAGGGATTCGTGAGAATGTCTGCAATGTGCTCATTAGTCTTGATGTGATGGAGCCTTACTGCATCCCGCTGTACGATATCCCGGATAAAGTTGTCCCTGATATCAATATGCTTGGAGCGGTCGTGGAACATGGCATTTTTTGAAAGGCGATTCCCACTTTGGTTGTCGTAGTAGATCATGGTGGTATCCAACACATGCTCAGATAACTCACTAAAGAGCTTCCTCAACCAAACAACTTCACAACAAGCCATACTATCAACAATGTATTCGCCCTCGGCGGTGCTTAAAGCAATCTAGTTTTGCTTCCTGCTCATCCAAGATATCGAAGCAGATCCCAATGAGAAGCAACATCCAGATGTGCTCTTATGATCCACCACATTGCCAACCCAGTTAGCATCAGTATATCCATGTAGCTTCAAATTCCCAGCATTGTATCTCAAACCATGGTTGATTGTGCCCCAGAGATATCTCAAGAGATTTTTGGCAGCAATCCAATGTATGTGATGAGGCTTGACCATAAATTGACTCAATGTATTCATAAAAAAGCATATGTTTGGATGGGAGTTCACCAAGAACATCAGGTCTCTCACAAGTTGTTGATACTCAAAAGGATTTGGCAAATCAGGCCCGACAACACTTCCACATAGCTTCTTGATGTTGAGTTCCATCGGAGTAGACACATATTTGCAATCCACCATCCCACATCTCTCTAGTAGCTTCACAATGTATTTTCCTCGAGAAAGGAAAATCTCACCAGGCTTTTGCCAAACCTCCAAACCTAGGAAGTGGTGCGTCATATCCAGGTCCTTCATCTAGAATTTAGAAGCCAACTCCCTCTTGCATTGATAAATGAGAGGTTCTGCACTTGTCATAAAGAGATCATCCACATAAAGTACCAGAATGAGGGGCTTGTCCTTTTCAACCTTGAAGTATAGGTTCGGGTCAGCTTCGCTTCTTGTAAAACCCAACTTCACAAGATAGTTATGAATCCTATCATGGCTTGCTTGAACCTATAGAGGGATGTTTTCAACCTGCATACATGTGTCTTACGATCCTGAAGTTCGAACCCCTCTAGTTGTTCTACATAGACTTCCTCCTTAAGTGAGCCATGCAAGAAGACAATTTTGACATCCATTTGGTGTAGGCTCCATCCTTGAGAGGCAGCAAGAGCGATGATAGATCAGATAGTGGTGTATCAAGCAACTGGTGCAAATATCTCATCATAGTCCACTCCTTCCTTTTGAGAGAAGCCTCGAGCAATGAACCTGGCCTTGAACTTCTCGGCACTTCCGTTACTCCATGTTTGATTTTGTAAAGCCATTTTGAAGTGACCACTGACTTGTCCTTGGGTCTAGGAACCACATCTCAAACATCATTCTTCATTATCAATTCATATTCCTCATTCATCGCATCCTTCCATACTTGGTGCTTCACGGCTTCTTCGAATGTATATGGCTCAAATTGAACAATGGTACTCATAGCAGCTAAGTATCCTTGGTACCTGTTTGGCTTCTTACTTTCACGAAACGCCCCCCTTGGTGCAACATGTCTTTCAGCATCTTCGAGAGTGTCTTTGAGCCGCAAGGGTCTTTTTCTTGAGGTAGAGGGCTCACCAGGAGGTGGATCAATGGGATCCATCGGGACTTCAACATCGGGCATTGGTTCATTCGTCGGAGGTTCATCCTGTTTTCCTGCATCTTCATCATTGTCCTTCCTTGGGATAAGAAGATCTTTGACCTTCTCAAGGGTAGAATCTTCATTGAAGGTCACATCATGACTTATTTGAACTTCTCTTTGACCAGACACAGATTTTATATGCCTTTGAAGTTTCACTCTAGCCCATAAATGTTCCTTTCTTCCTAGATACATCTAGCTTGTTTCTTTTCTCTTTTAGCACATGAAAATATACAGGATAGCCAAAAATTCTAAAATGAGAAACATCAGGTTTCTTACCGGTGAAAATTTCTTCGGGTGTCTTGAAGTCCAATGCTTGTTGTGGGCATCTATTTTGAACTTACACGACAGTGTTGGCAACTTCTCCCCGTAGGAACTTCGGTAGGCCTTGGTCATGAAGCATAGCACGGGTTGCTTCTATGATTGATCGATTCTTCCTTTCGACAACTCCATTTTGCTTAGGAGTATATGCAGTAGTGGTCTCCCTCTTAATGCCAACTTCTCTACAATAGTCATTGAATTCATTTGACTCATATTTGATTCCATTATCGGTCCTCAATATTTTGATCTTCTTCCCTGTTTGATTTTCAACCAAGGCTTTGAAAGAGTGGAACCATTTGAACACTTCGTCCTTCTTTAAGAAATAGATCCATGTTTTGCGAGAGAAGTCATCCACAAAAATAGCATAGTACAAGTATCCTCCCAAAGATGTTACATGCAACATACCAGATAAATCAGAATGGACCAATTGCAGAATGTCAGTGGTTTTACTTTCACTTGAAGGAAAAGGTCCCCTTTTATGTTTTCCAACTGCACAACCCTAACAAACACCTTCATGATCTATCTTGAATTCGGGCATACTTGTGACCATCTTCCTTGCATCAGGTAAGGCTTTATAATGAAGGTGAGCAAACCTTTGGTGCCATAATTTGGATTGAAGAGAAGTGTCGCAAGTCATAGCTCCCAAAGGACTTCCTCTAACTTGATAGAAACGTTCAACCCTAAATCCAAGTGTAAATGCATCTTTTGGGTTTCTTTGCCAAATACGTACCTTCCCATCAATGAATGCCACCTTGAAGCCTTTGTCTTCCATCGTAGAAATAGATACCAGGTTCTTTTTCAAATCAGGCACATATAATACTTCTTGTAGATGAAGGATTTGACCTTGATTCAAATGAAGAGTGACAGTCCCCATCCCTTTCACAGGCTAGCTGACATTATCTCCAAGTATGATTTCCAAATTAGTCTTCTTTTCAATCAAATTTGAGAGGGCCTCCTTGTACCCAGTGAAGTGACTCGAGGCACCACTATCAATCAACCAATTATCCATAGTGTCTGGAGGAGAGGCAGTAGTGAGGGCATAAATACGATAAATTTCTTTTTGCTTTTCTACGACATTAGTTTCCTCATACCTAGAGTTTCTCGACCTTTTGGGAGGTCGACCATTTCCATATCGTGCAGCGAGAGCATTCCTCTTTCCTTTGTTGTTGAACGTATTATTCCTTTGATTGCCATTGCCCTTGAAATTGTTGCGGTTGTTGTTGTTTTCATTATCTCGTGGTGTATCCTTCTTATGAGGACACTCTCTAGCATAGTGGCCAAACCTTTTACAATTGAAGCATCTTCTCTTTCTTCCTTATTTGAATCCCTGTGTTCCTTGACCTTGTCTCTTTGGACCAGCATTGTTCTTCCTCTTAGCATGAGTGGAGAATGCAGTGGGCTCATTTCCATTTGAAGGCTTTCCCTCTCCATCATCCTTGTCTCTTCTTGAGTGCATCTAGTCAACAATTCATCAAAACTAGGAATCTTGTCATTGTTAAGGATAGTGCTGTTAAACACATCCCAAGCTCATGGGAGACCTCCAAGAGCAATAAGAGTGAGCTCCTTGTCAGCAACAACTTCTCCAATAGCTAGAAAATCATTTTTGATTTTGGTATTCCTCATGAAGTAGGATTGGATAAACTCCCCTCTATCCATCTTGATGTCATTCAACTTGTTCTTGAGAAAGAGGATTTGGTTTGCATTGTTTGATTTGAACATCCCAACCAACTTGTCATACATCTTCTTAGATGTGCCCAAATAAGAAATGTAGGCAAGCAAATGTTTTTGAATGGAGTCCCCGATGATCTTCTTAGCTTTGAACTCACCTTCTTGTACTTTGTTTTAGTAGCAACCAGAGCATTTGAAGGAGGCTCTGTTATCACTCCACTGGATCTCTAAGGCTGAGAAAGAGTCCAAACAGAGGTAACCACAGACCAATCTTTTAGCTTGGTAGCTAGCCCTACCAAACCAGAGAGGGCTCTCTCCACAAAGTCACAGCCAAGAGGGCTGGATGAATCAGGGTCTTAGGTTAGGTATGAGTACAGGGGTTTGTTGTTTGAATTTGGGTTGCTGGATGGGTGAATTAGGTCAAAGAGGCTAGGTCAGGGAAAATAAGATTAGGGTTGTAGAGATTAAATGGGGCAAGGTAGGTAGAAAACTTAACACTTTAGGGTTTCGGAGTGAGATGGATAAGATTGATGAGGAGCTAGAAAGAGCAAGGCTAAGCATGTATTCTCTCTAAACTGAAGAATATAAACAAAATATGAAGATTTTCCCAAAACAGAGCATGAGAGATGTATTCTGTTTATCAACTTGAAAACCAACATATCATAGAAATGAAATGGATCATGAAACAAAACATTTATACATAATGAGACATAAGAAGAACAATGCTAAATTTTGTTAAATTCAGGAAATGTTCTATGCCATTTTAGATAAGGGCACAATACAGAAGCAGATAGAACATAGCAATAGATCGATAGAAGACAAACCAAAACAGAGATAGTGAATGGTGGCGTTACGGCGATCAGTAGGATGCTTCTACCAGCAAAATCTCCGATAGGTCATTCAGCCAAGCGTGTCATTGTAAATTTATGTAGATGTTCTATGCTTGATGCAACTTTACTGTTATCAACAACAATCACATGAATTTACAAGTAAAATGCAGATAGAACATACCAGTGATCCTTTAGAAGACAAGTCAGAAACAGATAAAGGTGATGGTGCGTTACGATGGTCAAGAGGATGCTTCAACCAACAAAGACTTCACAGTCAGCCAACCCAGCATGTGTCACAACAGTCATCAAAACAGTCACACGGTCAACTTAGAAGTCAACCTCAGAAAAGTCAACGTTGCCCAGAAAAGTCAACGCAGGGCAGCAGCACTAAAAGTCAATGTAGCTCAACTTCTGGTCAACCTTTGACCTCGATTTCTGTGCCAAAGAGTACGGCCTCCTTATTTCGAAGTCTCCTCCAAAATTCAGCCCAATCAGACCATGTGTTGACCAAAGTCAATGCTGGTCAAACTTCCCCAGAAACCCTAATCGCAGATTTCTGGCTACAGTGAATTTCGTCCTTCTTGCTGCGGTAAACTTCGTCCTTCATGCTCCTTAGATGCTCGTATAAGAGGAGGAGATGTGTGTTGAGATGATTGAAAAATGCTCCAATGTTGACCCTATAAATATCAATCATGAGAGGTGTGTGACACATCTGCTGGGGGTAAAAACCTTAAGGCCGACCTGCACTTAAATTTATTATAAATAATAAATTCAAAATAAATGTTCTGCTCATCAGATTAAAATCAATTTTAGATCGATTTTACATCTGCGAGAGAATCAATACAAATATTGGAATCTTCATCGACATCACAAGATGGGTTGGACCTAGTTGTCCAAATTTAACCTCCCTCCCAGACACCGGGAGAACTCCATCTGCCGGTGCAATCCAAACAACGTGCGTCATCCTTTAGTAACTTGCTTTGTTGGCCTCTTTGTTCGAGAACAAAAGTGGGTCGGTCCTGGGAGCATCATTCTCGGCTGTGATTCGACTAGAGGGTCAAGCTTCTATTGGACTCACAAAAGAGTCTGAACCAACCAGTTGGTTCATCTAACCAGTGGGTGGTCGAGACCTCACTAGACTTGATCCCGGATCAAGTGGTTGGACCGTGCCATCCTAGATAGAGAGTACGACAATCTCTGATGCGTCCATTAGTCTTTGCTACTAGTCTCTAGCTTTTCCCACCTCATTGGCCAAATGAGAGGTACTTCCCATGAGCCCTGAACTCAATGGGTAGGATGCATACGGGGGGCACAGATAATGAGAGGTGAACCAACTCAATAATCACAACGGTGGGGTCCAAGCACACCAACAAGGTTTGGCAAGCCTAGCCTTGTGGTTGCTCATAGCTCCGAGAAGCTGTCACCAAAGCCCCTAGAGCTCCTCGAGCTCATCGTCCAACAGGACCCACATCATAGGGTCGTTCCACAATACCAAGTCTCCCACGAAAGGTTAGGAACATGACCTTCCCTAGGGGCTTAGTGAGAATACCTGCTCATCAGTTCCTATATGATCGAGCCTTACGGCGCCTCGCTCTACCATATCCCGGATGAAATGATACCTGATATCAATATGCTTGGATCGGTCGTGGAACACAGGATTCTCAGTCAAGCGAATCCCACTCTGGTTATCACAGAGTATCACTTTTGTATCTAGCACATGTCCAAACAGCTCACTAAAGAGCTTTCGCAACCAAACTGCTTCACAACAAGCCATACTTGCTGCAATGTGTTCGGCCTCTGCGGTGCTCAAAGCCACCGACTTCTGCTTCCTGCTCATCCATGAAATCAAAGCAGAACCAAGATTGAAACAACATCCCGATGTGCTCTTACGATCCACCACACTGCCAGCCCAATCGACATCAGTATATCCAAGGAGTGTCATGCTCCCGGCAGTGTATCTTAGCCCATGGTTTATCGTGCCCCGAAGGTATCTCAGTAGATTTCTGGCACCAACCCAGTGAAAGTGATGAGGCTCAACCATCTATTGACTCAAAGTGTTCACTGCAAAACATATATCTGGACAGGTGTTCACTAAGAACATCAGGGCCCCTACGAGTTGACGATACTCAGTAGGATTTGCTAGCATGGGCCCAACAGTGCTTCCACTCAACTTCTTGAAGTTGAGCTCCATTGATGTCGACATGGACTTACAGTCCACCATTCCAAATCTTTCCAGCAGCTTCACAATGTATTTTCCTTGAGAAAGGAAAATCTCGCCAAGTCTCTGCCAGACCTCCAAGCCTAGGAAGTTGTGCATCAGTCCTAGGTCCTTCATCTCGAACTTAGTAGCGAGCTCCCTCTTGCATTGATGAATAAGAGGGTCAGCACCTGTCAGGAAGAGGTCGTCCACATACAACACCAGAATGAGAGGCTTCCCCTGGACAACCTTGAAGTAAAGGTTCGGATGTGATACTTGGTGAAGCCGAAAACTTCATCAAGTAGCTGTCTATCCTCTCGTACCAAGCTACGGGTGCTTGTTTCAACCCATAGAGGGCTTTCTTCAACCTGCAGACATGGGTGTCCCGATCCTGGACTTCAAACCCCAAAGGTTGTTCTACATACACCTCTTCCTTTATTGCACCATGCAGAAAAGCGGTCTTGACATCCATCTGTTGAAGACTCCATCCTTGCGTAGCAGCAAGGGCTGTGATTGATCGAATGGTGGTATATTGTGCCACAGGTGCAAATATGTCATCATAGTCTAGTCCTTCCTTTTGAGAGAAGCCACGGGCAACAAATCTTGCCTTGAACTTTTCAGCACTTCCATCAGATCCATGCTTGATCTTGTAGAGCCATTTTGCGGTGACAACTGATTTGTCCTTCGGTCTTGGAACCACATCCCAAACATCATTCTTCATTATGGACTCATATTCTTCGTGCATAGCATCCTTCCAGACTTGATGCTTTATGGCTTCCTCAAAAGATCCAGGTTCAGATTGTACAATAGTACTCATGGCAGCTAGATACCCTTGGTATCTACACAGCTTCTTGCTTTCTCGGAATGTCCCCCTTGGGGCAGCATGACCCTCAGCATCTTCGAGGGTGTCCCTGAGCCATGATGGTCTCTTTCCCAGTGAAGGAGATGGATCGATAGGGTCCATTGGTCCTTCAATATCAGGCATTGTCTCATCCTACGGTTCTTCCAGATTTCCAGGCCTTTCTTCATGATTTTCTCCAGATCTTGGAAGATCTACCACTCTCTTTAGGGAAGCATCTTCGTCGAAAGTGACATCATGGCTTATCTCTACTTCCCTTTGACCAGGTACATAGACTCTATAGGCCTTAGAAGTCTCACTGTAGCCCACAAACATTCCTTTCTTCCCAGTAGCATCCAGCTTACTTCTCTTTTCTTTCGGCACATGAAAATAAACAGATTTCTCAAAAATTCTAAATGTGAACGTCAGGACCTCTTCGGTGAAAAACCTCTTCATTTTCCAAGTCCAAAAACGGAATAAGCAGTAGTTTTGAATGCATACAACAATATTGAAAGCTTCTCCCCCACAGCTTGATGAACTATTGTGGTCACCTGTGCTGACTTCCACAATGGTCCTGTTCTTTCGTTCAGCAACGCCATTCTGCTCAGGAGTATAGGCAGTAGTAGTCTCCCTCTTAATGCCAGCTTCTCTGCAAAAGTCCTTGAACTCATTTGACTCATATTCGGTGCCATTGTCGGTCCTCAAAATCTTGATCTTCTTCCCTGTCATATTTTCCACCAAGGCTTTGAAGGTACGGAACCACATGAAAGCCTCATCCTTCTTCTTCAAGAAGTATATCCAGGTTTTGCGGGAGAAGTCATCGGTGAATGTCATATAGTAAGAACATCCTCCCAGGGATGTTACGGGTAGCATACCAGATAGATCAGAATGGACCAGTTGCAAAATATCAGATGTCTTTGTGACACTTGAGGGGAAAGGTCCCCTTGTATGCTTTCCTTCGGCACAGCCCTTACATATACCTTCATGATTATTTCCAAAGTCAGGCATCCCTGTCACCACCTTCCTTGCTTCGGGAAGGGCCTTGTAATGAAGGTGTCCAAACCTTCGGTGCCATAGTTCGGTTTGTTGGATAGTATCACATGTCATAGCTCCCAGTGGACTTCCTTCAACCTGGTAGAGTGTTTGTTAAATTTGGACAACTAGGTCCAAACTCCATGCTATGATGCTCAGATTAAGAGGCTAATATTTTTGTTGGATTCCTCTTTCGGAGAGGTGTAAAATCCATATATAATATATCTTAATCCGATGAGCAGAACATTTATTTTGAATTTATTATTTATAATAAATTATATGTGCGGGTCGGCCTTAAGGTTTTACACCCCCAGCAGATGTGTCACACACCTCAATGATGGATATAAATACAGGCAAAGTTGGAGAGCATTTCACCACAACTCAACACACATCTTCTTCTCTCATCACGAGATAGTGTGTTCATGGAGGACGAGTTTCAGCCACACGTGTGAAGGAGAGAAAGGACAGACCGTACGGCTGAGCTGAAGTCCGATTTTCTGCAGTTAGGGTTTTGCAGAAAGTTTGACCAGCGTTGACTTTGGTCAACGCATGGTCTGATTGGGCTGAAAATTTGTGGGAAGTTCGATTTTGGAAGGCCGTACTATTTGGCACAGAAATCGAGGTCAAAGGGTTGACCAATCTGCTGCTGCGTTGACTTTTAGCTTGCTGCCCTGCGTTGACTTTTTCAGGACATCGTTGACTTTTTTGGAGTTGACTTGGGTTGACTCGTTTGCTGATTGGAGGACTGTTGTGACACATTCTGGGTTGGCTGACCAAGGAGACTTTGCTGGTTGAAGCATCCTATTGACCGCCGTAACGCACCACCACATTTTTCTTGTTTCTGATTTGTCTTCTATAAGATCCACTTATATGTTCTATGTGCATTTTACTTAACTATTTGTGTGATTGCTGTAAGAAAAGTAAATTGCTCCAAGCATAGAACATCTACAAAAATTTACATGGTATCAGAGGTGAGGTGAAGACAAGCCACTCTATCTTTAGCAATCATCACCGGAAGAAATGGGTTCCACTAGTCTTGAATTCAAGGAGAATGACAAGCTGACTGGAAGGGATGACTTCCATGCCTGGAAGATGATATTAGATCTCAAGTTGGAAGATCATGATCTCTTGGATCATGTGCTGGGTAAGATTCAAGAACCTCCATCCAATGCTACCGCCGCTGTTAGAAACAAGTATAAGAAGGGAGAGATCAAAGCAAAGCTGATGATCAGGGAATCCATACATAAGAGCCTGGTTGCCTATATATCTGAACTAGGCACATCCAAGGAGATGTATGACAAATTGATCCCTATGTTCAAAGTAAACAATGTGAACCAAGTGCTATTCCTCAAGAACAAGTTGAAGAATATGAAGAAGGGCCGGGATGAGTCTGTTCAAACTTACTTTCTGAAATTGACCGAAACAAGGAACAATCTGCTAGCTATTGGGGAGACAATAGCCGATCGTGAGATGGTTCTCACCGCACTTGGAGGACTCCCATATGAATGGCAAGTATTCACAACTACCATTCTCAATAATAATACCATTCCTAACTTTGATGAGCTTCTGTCTAGATGCATGCAAGAAGAAACAAGGATGAAGGAATTCGATAATGACAGAAATGCTGCCTATGGTGCTCATTCTCGAAAGAAGAACTCTGGTGGTTCTAAGGACAAAGGAAGGACAAAGACTCAAGAGAAGAAGGGTAAATGTTTCACTTGCCATAGGCCTGGACACTATGCTAGAGAATGCCCCTTCAAGAAGGATTCTCCCGATAGTGACGATAACAACAACAACCGAAGGAATGGGAATCAAAGAAATGACAAATCCAAAGGAAAGAGGAAGGCTCACTTTGGAGGAAACAATCAACCTTCTAAAAGGTCCAGAAATACCAGGTATGAGGAGTCTAATGTTGTTGATAAAAAAAATGAGTATATTCTTGTATCTGCTCTCTCAGCTGCATCTCTGCCCGACACTATGGATGTCCGGCTAATCGATAGTGGTGCCTCAAGACACATCACCGGATTCAAGGAAGCACTTTCTGACATGGTTGAAAGGGATACTAATCTAGAAATTATCCTTGGGGATAATGCCACATATCCCATGAAAGGGACAGGGACTGTGACCCTCCACTTGTCTCAAGGACAAGTCCTCCGTTTGCAAGATGTACTCTATGTACCTAAATTGAAGAAGAACCTTGTGTCTGTATCTGCCATGGAAGACAAAGGATTCAATGTAACCTTCTCTGATGGAAAGGTGCTCATGTGGAAGTAAAGCTTCAAGGAAGCTATCTCAATTGGCTTTAGAGTTGGTACACTCTACCAGGTTGGAGGGAGTCCGTTGAGAGCTATGACTTGTGATACTATCCGACAAACCGAACTATGGCACCGAAGATTTGGACACCTTCATTACAAGGCCCTTCCCGAAGCAAGGAAGGTGGTGACAGGGATGCCTGATTTTGGAAATAATCATGAAGGTGTATGTAAGGGCTGTGCTGAAGGAAAACATACAAGGGGACCTTTTCCCTCAAGTGTCACAAAGACATCTGATATATTGCAACTGGTCCATTCTGATCTATCTGGTATGTTGCCCGTGACATCCCTGGGGGGATGTTCTTACTACATGACATTTACTGATGACTTCTCTCGCAAAACCTGGATATACTTCTTGAAGAAGGATGAGGCTTTCATGTGGTTCCGTACCTTCAAAGCCTTTGTGGAAAATATGACCGGAAAGAAGATCAAGATTTTGAGGACCGACAATGGCACTGAATATGAGTCAAATGAGTTCAAAGACTTTTGCAGAGAAGCTGGCATTAAGAGGGAGACTACCACCGCATATACTCCTGAGCAGAATGGTGTTGCTGAACGCAAGAATAGGACTATTGTGGAAGCTGCCCGTGCCATGCTATGTGACCAGGGTCTACCGAAGTTTCTGTGGGGAGAAGCTGCAAATACTGCTGTGTACATTCAAAAACGATGCCCTCATTCCGCTTTGGACTCCAAAACTCCCGAAGAGGTTTTCTCTGGTAAGAAACCCGATGTCTCACATTTTAGAATTTTTGGATGTCCTGTCTATTTTCATGTGCCGAAAGAAAAGAGAAGTAAGCTGGATGCTACTGGGAAGAAAGGAATGTTTCTGGGCTACAGTGAGACTTCTAAGGCATATAGAGTCTATGTACCTGGTCAAAGGGAAGTAGAGATAAGCCATGATGTCACTTTTGACGAAGATGCTTCCTTGAAGAAAGTAGTAGATCTTCCAAGATCTGGAGAAAATCATGAAGAAAGGCCTGGAAATCTGGAAGAACCGCAGGATGAGACAATGCCTGATATTGAAGGACCAATGGACCCTATTGATCCATCTCCTTCACTCGGAAAGAGACCATCATGGCTCAGGGACACCCTCGAAGATGCTGAGGGTCATGCTGCCCCAAGGGGGACATTCCGAGAAAGCAAGAAGCCGTGTAGATACCAAGGGTATCTAGCTGCTATGAGTACTATTGTACAATCTGAACCTGGATCTTTTGAGGAAGCCGTAAAGCATCAAGTTTGGAAGGATGCTATGCACGAAGAATATGAGTCCATAATGAAGAATGATGTCTGGGATGTGGTCCCGAGACCGAAGGACAAATCCGTTGTCACCGCAAAATGGCTCTACAAGATCAAACATGGATCTGATGGGAGTGCTGAAAAGTTCAAGGCAAGGTTTGTTGCCCGTGGCTTCTCTCAAAAGGAAGGAATTGACTATGATGACATATTTGCACCTGTGGCACGATATACCACTATTCGATCAATCATAGCCCTTGCTGCTACGCAAGGATGGAGTCTTCATCAGATGGATGTCAAGACCGCTTTTCTGCATGGTGCAATAAAGGAAGAGGTGTATGTGGAACAACCTCTGGGATTTGAAGTTCAAGATCGAGACACTTATGTCCGCAGGTTGAAGAAAGCCCTCTATGGGTTAAAGCAAGCACCCAGAGCTTGGTACGAGAGGATGGATAGTTACTTGATGAAGCTGGGCTTCACTCGAAGTAATGCCGATCCAAACCTTTACTTCAAGGTTGTGCAGGGGAAGCCTCTCATTCTAGTGCTGTATGTGGACGACCTCTTCCTGACAGGGGATGACCCTCTCATTCATCAATGTAAGAGGGAGCTCGCTGCTGAGTTCGAGATGAAGGACCTAGGACTGATGCACTACTTCCTAGGCCTGGAGGTCTGGCAGAGACCTTGAGAGATTTTCCTTTCTCAAGGAAAATACATTGTGAAACTTCTAGAGAGATTTGGTATGGTGGACTGCAAGTCCGTGTCAACACCGATGGAACTCAACTTCAAGAAGTTGAGTGGCAGCGCTGCTGGGCCTATCTTGGCCAATCCTACCGAGTATCGTCAACTCATAGGAGCTTTGATGTTCTTAGTGAACACCCGACCAGATATATGTTTTGCAGTGAACACTTTGAGTCAACAGATGGTTGAGCCTCATCATTTTCACCGGGTTGGTGCCAAGAATCTTTTGAGATATCTTCGGGGCACGATAAACCATGGGCTGAGATACACTGCCGGGAGTGTGATACTCCGTGGATATACTGATGCCGATTGGGCCGGCGTTGCAGGGATCGAATCCTCTATCCGATGGCTGACTTGGTTCTGCTTCGATCTCATGGATGAGCAGGAAGCAGAAGTCGGTGGCTTTGAGCACCGCGGAGGCCGAATACATTGCCGCTAGTATGGCCTGTTGTGAAGCAGTTTGGTTGCGGAAGCTCTTTAGTGAGCTGTTTGGACATGTGCTAGATACCACTGTGATACTCTGTGATAATCAGAGTGGGATTCGTATGACTGAGAATCCCGTGTTCCACGACCGATCCAAGCATATTGATATCAGGTACCACTTTATCCGAGATATGGTACAGCGAGGCGCCGTAAGGCTCGATCATATAGGAACTGATGAGCAGGTCACGGATATTCTCACTAAGCCCCTGGGGAAGGTCAAGTTCCTAACCTTCCGTGAGAATCTTGGTGTCGTGGAAAGACCCTATGATGTGGGTCCTGTTGGACGATGAGCTCTGGGAGCTCTGGGGGGCTTTGGGGATAGCTTCTCGGAGCTATAAGCACTCATAATGCTTCTGCCCCACCCTTGTGATTATTGAGCAGGTTCGCCTCTCATTTATCTGTGCCCCGTATGCATCCTACCCATTGAGTTCAGGGCTCATGGGAAGTACCTCTCATTTGGCCAATGAGGTGGGAAAAGCTAGAGACTATTAGCAAAGATTGATGGACGCATCAGAGATTGCCGTACTCTCTATCTAGGATGGCACGGTCCAACCACTTGATCTGGGATCAAGTTTAGTGAGGTCTGGGACCTCTGCCTGACTTTGGGTCAGATGAACCAACTTTGGGTTGGTTGGATACTCTTCATGAGTTTGATAGAGGTTTTGAACCTCTGGACTGATTATGTCAGTCGGGGGATGATGTCTTTGTGACTGACCCACTTCTGTTCTGAAATAAAGAGGCCAGCAAAGCAAGTTACGGCGGGATGACGCACGATGTTTGATTGCACTGATGGATGGAGTTCTCCCTAGTTGAGAGGGAGTGTTAAATTTGGACAACTAGGTCCAAACTCCATGCTATGATGCTCAGATTAAGAGGCTAATATTTTTGTTGGAATCCTCTTTCGGAGAGGTGTAAAATCCATATATAATATGTCTTAATCCGATGAGCAGAACATTTATTTTGAATTTATTATTCTTAATAAATTATGTGCAGGTCGGCCTTAAGGTTGCACGCCCCCAGCAGATGTGTCACACGCCCCAATGATGGATATAAATACAGGCAAAGTTGGAGAGCATTTCATCACAACACAACTCACATCTTCTTCTCTCATCTGAGATAGTACGAGCTACTTGGAGGACGAGTTCAACCACACGTGTGAAGGAGAAGAAGGACAAAACAGTACGGATGAGTTGAAGGACGATTTTTCTGCAGTTAGGGTTTTGCAGAAAGTTTGACCAGCGTTGACTTTGGTCAACGCATGGTCCAATTGGGCTGAAACTTTGTGGGAAGTTCGATTTTGGAAGGCCGTACTATTTGGCACAGAAATCGAGGTCAAAGGGTTGACCAATTTGTTGCTGCGTTGACTTTTAGCTTGCTGCCCTGCGTTGACTTTTTCATGACAGCGTTGACTTTTTTGGAGTTGACTTGGGTTGACTCGTTTGCTGATTGGAGGACTGTTGTGACACATGCTGGGTTGGCTGACCAAGAAGACTTTGCTGGTTGAAGCATCCTGTTGACCACCGTAACGAACCACCACATTTTTCCTGTTTCTGATTTGTCTTCTGTAAGATCCACTTATATGTTCTATCTGCATTTTGTTTAACTATTTGTATGATTTCTGTGAGAAAAGTAAAATTGCTCCAAGCATAGAACATCTACAAAAATTTACAGTGTTCCAACTCTAAAACCAATCACGATAGCTTCCTTGAGATTCTTCTTCCACATGCGCACTTTTCCGTCAGTGAATGCCACATTGAAACCTTTGTCTTCCATGGCTGATATAGACACAAGGTTCTTCTTCAATTTGGGTACATAGAGTACATCCTGCAAATGTAGGACTTGTGCTTGAGACAAGTGGAGGGTCACAGTCCCTGTCCCTTTCATGGGATATGTGGCATTATCTCCAAGGATAATTTCCAGATTAGAATCCTTCTCAACCATGTCAGAGAGTGCTTCCTTGAACCCAGTGATGTGTCTTGAGGCATCACTATCTATCAGCCAGACATCCATAGTGTTGGGCGGGGATGCAGCGGAGAGGGCAGATACAAGAATGTATTCATTTCTTTTATCAACAACATTTGACTCCTCATACCTGGAGTTTCTAGACCTTTTGAAAGGTTGATTGTTTCCGCCAGAGGGAGCCTTCCTCTTTCCTTTGGACCTGTCGTTTCTTTGATTTCCATTCCTTCGGTAGTTGTTGTTGTCATCACTATCGGGAGAATCCTTCTTGAAAGGACATTCTCTAGCATAGTGACCAGGCCTATGACAAGTGAAACACTTGCCCTTCTTTCCTTGGGCCCTTGCTCTTCCTTTGTTCTTAGGACCACCAGAGTTCTTCTTTCTAGAATGAGCAACGTAGGCAACATTGCTGTCATTTTCGTATTCCTTCATTCTTGTCTCTTCTTGCATGCATCTTGACAATAGCTCGTCAAAGTTAGGAATTGTATTATTATTGAGAATGGTAGTGTTGAATACTTGCCATTCATATGGGAGCCCTCCAAGTGCGGTGAGTACCATCTCACGATCGGCTATTGTCTCCCCAATAGCCAGCAGATTGTTCCTAATCTCGGTCAATTTCAGAAAGTATGTTTGGACAGACTCATCCCTGCCTTTCTTCAGATTCTTCAATTGATTCTTGAAGAATAGCACTTGGTTTGCATTGTTTACTTTGAACATTTGTATCAACTTATCATACATCTCTTTGGATGTGCCTAGCTCAGATATGTAGGCAACCATACTTTTATGTATGGATTCCCTGATCATTAGCTTTGCTTTGATCTCCCCCTTCTTATACTTGGTTTTGGCAGCAACAGTAGCAGTGGATGGAGATTCTTGTATCTTACCCAGTACATAGTCCATGAGATCATGGTCTTCTAATTTGAGATCTAATATCATCTTCCAAGCATGGAAGACATCCCTTCCAGTCAGCTTGTCATCCTCCTTGAAGCCATAACTTGTGGAACCCATTTTTCTCTTTTGGTGATTGCTATAAGTTAGGGCTTGTCTTCACCTCAGCTCTGATACCATGTAAATTTATGTAGATGTTCTATGCTTGATGCAACTTTACTTTTATCAACAACAATCACATGAATTTACAAGTAAAATGCAGATAGAACATATCAGTGATCCTTTAGAAGACAAGTCAGAAACAGATAAAGGTGATGGTGCGTTACGGCGGTCAACAGGATGCTTCAACCAACAAAGACTTCACAGTCAGCCAACCCAGCATGTGTTACAACAGTCCTCAAAACAGTCACACGGTCAACTTAGAAGTCAACCTCAGAAAAGTCAACACTGCCTAGAAAAGTCAACGCAGGGCAGCAACACTAAAAGTCAACGCAGCTCAACTTCTGGTCAACCTTTGACCTCGATTTCTGTGCCAAAGAGTACGACCTCCTTAGTTCGAAGTCTCCTCCAAAATTCAGCCCAATCGGACCATGCGTTAACCAAAGTCAACGCTGGTCAAACTTCTCCAGAAACCCTAACCGCAGATTTTTGGCTGCAGTAAATTTCGTCCTTCTTGCTGCGGTAAACTTCGTACTTCTTGCTACAGTAAACTTCGTCCTTCTTGCTCCTTAGATGCTCATATAACAGGAGGAGATGTGTGTTGAGATGATTGAAAAATGCTCCAACGTTGACCCTATAAATACCAATCATGAGAGGTGTGTGACACATCTGCTGGGGGTAAAAACCTTAAGGCCGACCTGCACTTAAATTTATTATAAATAATAAATTCAAAATAAATGTTCTGCTCATCAAATTAAAATCAATTTTAGATCGATTTTACACCTCTCTGAAAGAGGAATCCAATACAAATATTGGAATCTTCATTTGAGCATCACAAGATGGAGTTTGGACCTAGTTGTTCAAATTTAACAATCACACATAACCCCAGAACAACCCAAACAAAGAATACGCAGCTCCAACGCCATCAAGAGAGAGAATTCCTCCACAACAATGTGTGTCAAATGAACTCTAAGTCTCTCCAATATATAGGAATCTTTGGGGGTGTGTGACACGTCCTTTAAGACATTTAAGTCTATATTTTATTCGAGGTCGACCTAGCACATAAGTGGAACAAATTCAAAGTACATGTTCTGCTCATCCGATCGAGATGATCTTTAGATCAATCTTACACCTCTCCGAAAGAGGAGTCCAATAAAAATATTGGGATCGTCATCTGAGCAGCACAACTCGGAGTTTGGACCTAGTTGTCCAATTTTAACTCTCCCTCTCAACTAGGGAGAACTCCGTCCACTAGTGCAATCCAAACATCGTGCGTCATCTCGCCGTAACTTGCTTTGCTGGCCTCTTTATTTCAGAACAAAAGTGGGCTAGTCACAAAGACATCATACCCGGCTGACAGACTCAGCCCAGATGTCCGAAACCTCTATAGGACTCACAAAGAGTCTCATACCAACCCGAAGTTGGTTTACCTGACCCGAAGTTAGTTGGAGGTCCGAAACCTCGCTAAACTTGATCCCAGATCAAGTGGTTGGACACGTGCCATCCTAGACATAGAGAGTACGACAATCTCCGATGCGTCCATCGGTCTTGCTATGGTCTCTATTCACTTTTCCCACCTCATTGGCCAAATGAGAGGTACTTACCATGAGTCCGAAACTCCATGGGTAGGATGCATACGGGGCACAGATCAGAGAGAGGTAAACCATCTCAATATCATCACAGTGGGGTAGAAGCACACCAACTAGGTTTGGCAAGCCTAGCCCTGTGGTTGCTTATAGCACCTAAGCTATCCCCAAAACCCCCTTGGAGCTCCCAGAGTTCATCGTCCAACAGGATCCTCAGAATAGGATCGTTCCACGATTCCAAGATTCTAACGGAAGGTTAGGAACACGACCTTCCCTAAGGGCATAGTGAGAATATCTGCGACCTGCTCATCAGTTCCTATATGATCGAGCCTTACGGCGCCTTGCTGTACCATATCTCGGATAAAGTGGTACCAGCCATCAACATGCTTGGATCAATCGTGGAACCCGGGATTTTATGACAAATGAATCCCCCTCTGGTTATCACAAAGGATAACGGTGGCATCTAGCACATTCTCGAACATCTCACTAAAGAGCTTTCGCAACCAAGTGACTTCACAATGGGTCATGCTGCAATGTATTCGACCTCAGCGGTGCTCAAGGCTACCGACTTCCTTTTCCTGCCCGAAGCAGGTCTGCTTGTGAAGTAGCATCCAGATGTGCTCTTACGATCCACCACACTGCCAGCCCAATCGGCATCAGTATATCAAGGAGTGTCATACTCCCGGCAGTGTAACTCAGCTCATGGTCTATCGTGCCACAGAGATATTTTAAGAGTTTCATGGCACCAACCCAGTGAATGTTATGAGGATCAACCATGTGTTGACTCAAAGTGTTCACTGCACAACATACGTTCGGACGGGTGTTCACTAAGAACATCAGGGCCCCTACGAGTTGACGATACTCAGTAGGATTTGCTAACACGGGCCCAGCAGCGCTGCCACTCAACCTTTTTTTTTTTTTTTTTAAGTTGAGCTTCATCGGTGTCGATACGAACTTACAGTCCACCATATCAAATCTTTCCAGAAACTTCACAATGTATTTTCCTTGAGAAAGGAAAATTTCGCCAAGTCTCTGCCAGACCTCTAGGCCTAAGAAGTAATGTATCAGTCCTAGGTCCTACATCTCGAGCTCAAAAATGAGCTCCCTCTTATACTGATGAATGAGAGGGTCAACATTTGTCAGGAAGAGATCGTCCACATACAATTGCTAGAATAAGAGGCTTTTCTCTATCAACCTTGAAGTAAAGGTTCAGATCATCCTTACTACGAGTGAAGCCCAACTTCTTCAGGTAGCTATCTATCCTCTCGTACCAAGCTCTAGGTGCTTTGTTTCAACCCATAAAGGGCTTTCTTCAACCTGCAGACATGGGTGTCCCTAACCTGGACTTCGAACCCCAGAGGTTGCTCAACATACACCTTCTTCCTTTAATGCATTATGCATAAATGCGGTCTTTACATCCATCTGATGAAGACTCCATCCTTGCTTAGCCGCAAGGGCTATTATTGATCGAATGGTGGTATATCGGGTCACAGGTGCAGGTGTGACATCATAGTCTATGCCTTCCTCATGGGTAACGAATCTTGCCTGAACTTTTCAGCACTTCCATCAGATCCATGCTTGATTTTGAAGCGAGGTGACAACAGCTTTGATCTATGGTCTAGGAAACATATCCCATATATCACCCTCGTATCCTTGCAGATTTAGATACTTTATAGCGTCTTCAAATGATCTAGGCTCATATTGTACTCATGGCTGCTAGATACCCCTGGTATTTATATGGCTTCTCGGTTTTCTTTCGGAATTTCCCCCTCTGAAGCCATATATCTTTGAGCCATAAGGATCTTCTTTCGTTCAACAATGATATTAGCTCAGGAGCATATACAAATGTATTCTCCCTCTTAATGCCAACTTCTCTCCCCAGAGAAGATATCTATTTTATATGAGGGCATCCCAGATACTAACTTGGAAAGGCGACTTAATCTTCCACAGTCAAAGCCATCCAACAAGCTTTGCTGATCATAGTTCAAGATTCCAACAATGTGTCTGAAAGCTGTCGAAACACATTTTTCCATTATGCTCCAGAGTGAGACTGCAATTGTCACATGCTAACTGCTACATAGGTGTCTATCTATGTCACTGTCCAACAGGGAGAATATACCAACAAGCCCCAGCTTGTGTTAGAAGTCCTGTTATTTTGAGGAGGTCTGCTGTAGCTTCCTCAACAAACCCCCTTTACTGCGACCCACAGAACTAGGAATCCAAACATGATTCCTTCTCTCATAATTCTGCACTTGAGAGCTTCATCTACTACATCTGACATCTCATCCAGCACTGCTTCTTATTTACAGATCTGCCTAAGACTTCAGATCTCAGTTCTGCGATTTTCCTCCTAGATTTCACAGATCTAGGAACCGATCATACAGATGTTAAAACACAGAATTTATCCTTCTTCATGTCAGTCCATGCAGATCCAACACAGTCATAATGGTACTCCTGCTCATCAATGTTCCAGCCCCAATCATCCAACAGGATAAATCTGGACAAGGCACTTTCTAAGGTCATTGCCGATAGATTAAGTCCAGGTATATGCTGGTTCACAACCACTGTCAACAGTATCATAACACTGTTAAATGAGGCACTGCACTGCCCCTCAAGTCATCAATACATGTTACATGTGTTCCTTTGTTCATCAAAGTGACCTGTATCTTCAAAACAATCCAGAGTTTTGAATGAAAATCTTATAGATGACTTCCATAGAAATGAATTTTGCTGTTGATGACCAATAATTAGCAGGCCCTGATATATACACGTAGCCAAGAAATCAATTGCAGAAGTGACAGTTTTATCAAACATATCAGAAAACTGTATATGATAATTATTTTCCAGGGACTGTCCAAAGGAGATGCTTAGTAATTCAAGGCTTTACTGAGTTTTTGTATACAACTGTAAATTTTTGTTAGGGCATTAGCAGGCTGCACCATCCACTATCCAGTGATTGGATAGCCTTCTGAAGCTGCAGCGTAGGCAAGGCAAGTTGCCTTATGAATGGGCTGCTGGATTGTTCATGGGCAGTTACCTCATCCTTCTTGCCCAAAACATACCTACCTCAAATAATGCAACCTCCTTCCCTTGCATCCACGGTGACCTTGAAATGTGAGGAGGCACCTCTATTCTATTTTGGTCTTCAAAAAGCCACCTACAGGCCTGCGGCTTAGACATGAAGGTTTTCTTGCCCAGAAAACAGTCTTCCAATAGTCTTCCACAGACTATCGTAGCTTCAGCTACCTTTGAATCCCAGACAGAACATGAAATGAGCATTAAAACGACATAGAGCAGATCCAAATGTACCTTTGGGCAGACGTTAACTACTGTTGGTAGCCTTTAATCTGGATTTTAATGCTGTCTTGTGCAACACCTTAAAACTATTGTACACGACCCTTATCCGCACTTCTTTCAGACTTCTTCACGTGATTATTTCACAGAGGCATCGACACATCTTTTCTTTATGCTTCGGGCAACTCTATAAGACGTAGTCCTAGTATGTTGTATCACAGATCTTCCTGTGCAATACCGATCCGATGTTACTTGCTCCCATTGAACAACAGATTCGCCGACATGAGAGCCTTACATTGAGCCGACTAGTGCAGGAGTATTTAAGCGAACAGTTCTCTGTCTTCAACGCAAAAGATACACCCACATGAATCTGCCTGTAGCTCTGTAGCTACGAATTGATCCAAAAATTATTGCCAGGGATGATCCCGATCCAACTGATACGCTGGGGTCTGCATGTCCTGTCCAACAATTTCACTTAGCCCTTTCGCACAGGTAGTTGAAGTCGTATCTTGGATCTGCACTCGATCAAACTTGATCCGTCTTTCAGCATGTTGTTCTCTCAGAAATACGAAGAATGGATCTTGTATCTCTCACATACAATTTATTTATTCGTAATGCCATGCTCTAGTTGTTAACTCATTTGACAGCTGGTGCCTCGCCACGTTATCCGATTGTTGGTGGATTCATGCTCGTTGCATTGTTCCGTCATTCGCTGAGTTTTAGAGTTTACATTTATAACTTTGAGTCTGCGAGATGGCGCCACGGAGCTGACATGCCTAAACCTCGATCATTGATTGCGTGCTCTACCTCTTGCTCCGACGGACTTGCCTACGTCGCTGGCGGTATTGTCGAGCGTGGCATGATCCGACTTGCAGCTGCAGAAGCATATAACGTGGAAGGTAAATTTTGGCTCCTATGATCGAACCATGAGGCGGGGTATGCCGCGGTGTTTTCGTGGAAGGTAAATTCATGGTGTTCAGGAAGGCCAAAGTCAGCCCTTCTGAATACCCACGATATTGCCGTCTTTACGTGCTCTACACTGTGGCGCGAAATTTTATTATTATTATTATTTATTTATTTATTATTTATTATTTATTTATTTATTTATTATTTTGAATTCGGGCGACCGACGGCGTTCCAACACAGGAAAGCACATCAATCTGTCAACTAGGGAGTTCACAAAAATTAACGGGCATGATCGTATCTGCAACAATCGTGGAGATTTGAAAGTCGGCCTCTCATTGGATACGAGCATCTGAGAAGCAGTTCTCACGTGGGAAAAGACGCTATTTTGAGCCTTCCCTTGCTGCTACCAAACTTAAAACAAACCTAACCAGATCTGTCTTGGCCCATAAACATACCTCAACAATACGCTGTCACCTACAGCTCCTTCCATGCTAACTAGGGCAGACTTGCTCACGCTGATTTAAGCTTCCTTGATCAGCATCTAGGGCATTGTCTTCAACCCAACTCCGATACCATGTTAAATTCAGGAAATGTTCTATGCCATTTCAGATTAGGGCACAACACAGAAGCAGATAGAACATAGCAATAGATCGATAGAAGACAAGCCAAAACAGAGATAATGAATGGTGGCATTATGACGATTAGCAGGATGCTTCTACTAGCAAAGTCTCCGATAGGTCATTCAGCCAAACATGTCACACATAACCCCAGAACAACCCAAACAAAGAATACGCAGCTCCAACGCCATCAAGAGAGAGAGAATTCCTCCACAACAATGTGTGTCAAATGAACTCTAAGTCTCTCCAATATATAGGAATCTTTGGGGGTGTGTGACACGTCCTTTAAGACATTTAAGTCTATATTTTATTCCAGGCCGACCTAGCACATAAGTGGAACAAATTCAAAGTACATGTTCTGTTCATCCGATCAAGATGATCTTTAGATCAATCTTACACCTCTTCGAAAGAGGAGTCCAATAAAAATATTAGGATCGTCATCTGAGCAGCACAACTCGGAGTTTGGACCTAGTTGTCCAATTTTAACAAATTTCCATACCACAGGTATCCCAAAGAAATAGCTGCAACCTTTTCATTAATTTCCTGCCAAATACTGATTACACTAGAGTCTTTGATCAATGCATCAACATCCAACCACTGAAATGAGTCAAAAAGTACAAGATATAGACCACAAAACAACTCCTCCCATCCACAGGGGTCGAATCAATGAGTGGAGGAGTAGTTCCACCAAAAACTGAGCTGATACCTAGAGTGTAGGGAGGTCAAATTGACTCATCCCTCACTTTTTGGAAACTGATTCATTACATCATCATCAAAAGTTTTCATCTAATGTATTCACCCTAGGTAAGTGTAAAAACACCATAATTACATTTACATCATTGATTTACAGAGGTAGAACATCATTTGCCTAAGTGAAACTGGAAAAAATTGGGAAAATTAGGAAATATCAGCAAACTGAAAATTTTTGTCCAAAGCGCAGTGCCATCTTCAGCTCCACTTTTGAGGGGTTCCCGGTGTCCAAATTGAGCTCATGATAGCTCATTGGAAATCCTGTCCAGTCTAGTTTCCAGATCTATGCTTGGTTTCCAAAATGGTGCTGATTTGACCCTTGAAAAACTGATTCTGCCAATATCGGTCAAAAGTGTAGCGCCAACCTCCAAAACAGGGAAAAAATGTCATTTTTGAGTGTTTTTTGACCTTCTGACTGCCTCTTTGACCCAAAAAAGCTTAGCAAAGTTGTTTTCTTGACTGTAAATTGCCTTCTGAATCCAATGGTACCTTTAGTTTTGCCATTGGAGGTCCCTAGGAAAAGCACTTTTGATAGTGGGATTGTGCTAAACTGTCAAAAACACAAAAAATTCCAAAAATTTCAAAAATTGCCCAAATTTCTTCAAATTTTATGCTGTGGGATACTGATGAGGTGTGTTAGGAAATGAGAGATGCCTCAACAAGAATATCAAGCTTGTCCCCTTCATTTTGATTGGTTAGGGTTTCAAGTCTTGATTTGGCCTTTTTGAGCTTGCAATTTGATTTTTCTTGAAGTAGTGTCTGGCACTCTTTCTCAATATGTCATTGTCTTTGTTTGCCTTCTCCAAGAGCTTCTCAAGATGCTGGTTGGCCCTGTCAAGCCAATGCTCTCAGTTCTCATCTACCATGATGGCAAACTGTTCATTCAATGTTAGCTCATTAGCAAGTTCAGCCTCCTTTTGCCTCTCTAGTTCTAGATCTCTTTTTCAGCCCTCTAGTCCTAGGTCTTTTTCTTGGCACTTGTTCTTCCGCCTCATTAGTTTCACCATACCTTTCATAAGCCTCATCAAGCAAGGCCTTTGCTTTGTTTTCTTCTCTTTTTGCCTTGAGAAGCTGCATCTCCATGATGGCCTGCTTGGTCTTGAGTTGTTCATTTTCCTGCTCATAGTATGCAATGACAAACTTAGATCTCTCTAAGTTGATCTGAAGCTCCCTGAGTTGGGCATCTTTCTGCTTGATAATCATTTTGGAGGCCTTATCATTATGCTCCTCATCCAAGTCAACAAGGTCAAAATCAGTCTCTGTCTCATAGAGGTCTTCCTCCTCATGAATGGCTTCCTCATGTACATCTTCCTTTGCCATCTTTTGTTTGCCCTTGTGTACTTGTTTTGTTGGTGAAGAAGGCAGGGCCCCTCCCACAATCTGTGGGGAAAACACCTGCCTATGCCCTCTCTGATATGTTTTTGCCAATATGCTGATTTCACCCTTTTTAGGCTTGCTGACCTCAACTCTGCCAGGTGACTCATCCTGACCATAAAGTGGTGATGGTGATGGAGTAGGTGAAGTGGACTGAGGTGGAGGCATAGATGCAACAAGGTGAGATGAAGAAGGCACATTTTCAGCATGTGGAGCTTGTGGAGCAGTGAAGATGTCATTTGCAATGAAGTTATCCCATGAGATGCCCACTTGATCAAGGTGATGGAGGACGATGATCTTGATCAATGAGTGGTGGAAGAGGCTATTCATCTGCTAGTTATAGTCTTTCTTTTGCACAATGAATGCCATTTTGTCTATGCTTTTGAATAGAAAGTATGGGATATTGAGCAATCTTACTCTTCTGAAGTGCATCAACAGCCTAATGTGGTATGTGTAGAGCCTAGAAAACCTCCCTTCAGAAGAGAAGTACTTCATGATGATCTTCATCATGGGTTCATACCTATCAAGGAGGTAGCTGAAAGGGAAAACCCTCCTCCTTTCATTTATGTATCTTGGTTTGATGAATGGTTCATAGTATTGATCCTCCAAATCTGTGAATTTAAACCATTTCTCACCCATGTTTGGAATCCCTGTGGCAGCAGTAATGACAGATGTAGATATACTGAAAGTCACACCTGCAAGGGTCACCTAATTGTCTCTGAGGTTTGAGATGAAAACTCTACTCAACATAGTATAATGTCGGACCCTCTAAATCATGTTGCAAAAATCAAGGCAACCCACATCCTCAAAACAACTGACAGTCATGGGAGAGGCCCTCAGTTCATTTGTGTTCGTGGGCTCTAGCCTAAGGATTCTTCCTCCTTTGTGAGGCCTTCTCTGTTCTTTATCATCCTCTCTCAGTCTACCCTCCTCTTCCATATAATCTCTGTCTTCCTCCATAGTGTTTTGGTGGCCTAGAAACCCTAGGGATTAGGTAGATGGGAATGGGGAGTGAAGATTGGTCTAGGGAATAGGGATAACTCTAGGAAAATTTAGGGAGATGGGGGAAGGGATTATGGAGCTTTGGGAGGTGATGGGAGGTCAAAATGTCAAGGGAATTGGAAATGAGAATTTAATTACAGGTTTAAGGAAGGGGCTGTCGAGGAATGCAGTAGCCTAGGACTTAGGGTTTTTAGGGAAAGGGACTTATGGATTAGGAAATGGTAGTGTAAGGGTAGGGATAGGGTTTTTAGATGTGTGTGAAGGGAATGTAGGGTATTAGGGCATCAAATTCGGGAATTTGGAGTAAAACTAGGGTTTCACTTACTAGACAAATGCCAATTTCACTTAGAATCTAAAACACTATGAAATCATTCTTTAGGAGTGCAAGGAGGCAACAAATTGAGTGTACTTACTTGCAAGAATGTGTAGCAAGCATTTGTTGAGAGTTTGAGGGAGTTTTGAGGTGATTTGGTGAGTTTTGGTGCCTAGAGACTTCACTGAGCAAAAGTGCAACGCCTTGCCTAGAAGCGTAGCGCCAGTGGAGAAAAAGCGCAACGTTGCCTGCTCTAAGCACAGCGCCGCTGAAAAACTCAGCCCCTGAACCTACAAATCGACTTTTCCGGCTACGAGAGTGCAAACTTGATCGATGAAATGACAAATGAGCTTCTTTGTGATGTCTTGGTGGTCTTTATACTTTCTGATTTGAATGAATTGGGCCTTCAGACCCACTTTTTCTTTCTTCACTTTCACTTTAAACTCTGAATTTTTACCTTTGCACTTGACTTTTTCCTTGACAAATTGATTATCTGATGACTTTGAGAACTCTTTGATTTTACATTTTTGATGCTTTGGCATGTTGAAACTCTGAGTTAGCAGCTTGGGAATCATGATAATTATTACATTTTGATGACATAAAATTACATAGTGAAAATTAAAAATTACATCTAAAAACCAAGATTACATGCCGAAACAAGAATTTTTCTTTACAAATCATCTTCATATGGTGAAGAGATGTTATTGGATCACCCTTTACTTACTGGTCCTATGCAGTGGAAATGAAGTTTCATTAGACCATGGAAACCCTGATGACCCAATGGCAACCTTGAAAAATCCTAAAAGACCTAATGAGACCTTGAAGGATTGAACTTCATAATGGCATGACTTATGTGATGACTTGATAATACTGACTTTATGGATGGTGTACAATCAACAAGGTATGAAACTATGCCAACAAGTAATCAAATTTGAGGAAGAGTGATGTTTTTTGGACTAGGGCTACCATCAGTGACTAAATTTTTGAATGCAAACCTAATGGAATGATAAAAATTTCCGAATGAGACCCTAATATGATATGAAAAGAGGATTTTTGATCACTGATGGCAGGATGCAAATACTGACACTAACAGGCTCCACAACTTTCCCTTGCACATAGTCCATGACATCATTTTCTTCCAAAGTCAACTCCAAATACATCTTCCATGCATGATAGCCAGACTTATCATTGAGCTTATCCTTAGATTTGAAGTAAGATGAGGAAGCCATTGAGTCTTTGTCCTTGTCCAACAGATTTTTTTGATTGCTTTCCTCTCTCTTGCTTGGGTTTTGTCTTCACTTGGCCTCTGATACCATGTTAATTTTAGTTAACAATGGTATGTTCTATGCTAAGCAAAATTTACTTCAATGTTCTTTAAGCAACCCAATAACAATATCCAATAAGTTCCAGTAGCAATCACATTAACTTAATCACATTGACAGTAAATGCAGATAGAACATAAAACAAAATGCAAAAGACAAGGCAAGTCAAGAGAACATTAGATTTGGCAGATGCCAAGGAGAAACCCCAATGTGGGGAAAACCCTTTGATCAATTCTTCTTCTTATTATTCAATAGTTCAACAAAGAGAGATAGTACATAAATCAAATTCACTTGCCCAATACACAGTCAAATCAACCCTATCAAATTTTGCAGTCAAACTTCAACCCTAACAAAAAAGACAACGCTGTTCAAAACAACAACAAACCTTCCGCAATGCAACGCGATCTTCCTTGGTCAAACTCAGCCTGAACAAGAGGTCAAATGCAGGCAAAAACAACTCATTCAAACTCGGTCAAAGGAGAGAGAAATTCTGCTGTACTTTTCTGCGGTCAAACAAAAGTCAACCCTGAAGTCAACGCATGTCAACATGCCCAAAAAATATTGGTTTTCGTGCTAGTCAATGCGGCCTAGAAAAATCGAAATTTTGCCCTCAAAACCACAGTCAAACTTGGTCAAAACAACCTCGGTCAACACTTGTCCAAATGCCTGAAATTCGGTTCTGTGATTTAGCCCAGAAATTTGTCCTCCTACTCACACGTGTGTGAGAGAGAGAGATTGCCCAAGTTGTACGAACCAATCTGATGAAGAGAGAGAGAAGAATGTGAGAGTGAATGATGTCCAAATGAGGTGAGAGGTCACTCCTATTTATACAATTCGTTGAGGGTGAAGAGACACGTCCATTGGGCTCCTTGAGGCTACATTAAGTTGAGGCCGACCTAAACAATTTGCACATGTGAAAGAATAAATTCAAAATCTCACTTCAGCGTGTCTGAATGAGATGATCTTTAGATCAATCTTGGACCTCTCGAAATGAGGAATCCAATGCAATCATCATATCCATCAAATGAGTTGTCCCAATTTGGAATTTGGCCCTAGTTGCCAAATTTAACATGCGTGCTGCTTGAGATTAACTTTTCCCTAGCTGCCTGCTCTCTCATTCTTTTACTCAACTAAGTGTGTGTGTAAAAGTCTTTACCTTGCCCTGTCTATATAATTTTAGTGGATAATCTTTTTAAGATTTATCCTAGTCTAAGTCATGCATGAAATACAATTTTAGATTCAACTGCTAAATATAAGACTCTCACTTTTTTACTAAAGTGAATTACGAAATAGAATTATTTTTTCCAAAGATAGGATTACTTTTTGAAAATATCTTGAACTAATTTTTTGATGTCCACACTGAACATGTGTGGAAATTCCTGTCTAAGCTATGATTCATAAGTCGCCTTTTTAGCAAGGAAAGAGTTTTGCATGAATCCAACTCTATCTCTGAAAAATTCAAACTTCCCTTTTGCCAAGGTGCTGGTCAAAATATCATCTACCCGCTGATTCATGGGAATATGTTGGAGCTTTACTGCTTTCATTTGAATCCTATCTTATATGTAGTGATCTTTGCTCCCCACTGAGCTAAGTGCCAGAAAAGTCTGCTTCCTACTGAACTAGGATACCATTGGTGATCCCAAGCTAAAGCAACTCTTTGCGGGTATCTTCTTGCCTTCTGCATTACTTGCCATTTCACCATCTCCAAGATTTTTCAAACCATGCTCCTCTGTGTTGAAGAATTTAATTAGGTCCTTTCTTCATACTTGTATTTGAGTCATAATAAAATGTGCTTATGAAAAAGAATGAAAAGAAAATTTTATTATTATTATTATGACTTATTAAAGCATGGGTTTCATGTTTGGGTCATCATATTTTAGGTCAATGTCCCCATTAAAGACTTCTAGGATTTATATTGAGTTATTAGAGTCATTGTACATTTACTAAGATCCTTTGTGGGCTTTTGAATCTTGTAAAAAGATTTATTATTGAGATAAATAGGCCATTTGTCACCTCCACACCAAGTTGGCCTCAAGGAGATCAATTCGACCTCAGGAATCGTAATTCGACCTCACCAGAAACCTATATATTGAAGCACTTCGATTCATTTGGAGGACACACTCACACAAGTTTGATACACAACAAGAAGCAGCTAAAATGTGCGAAGTTGGAAAAGAAGGAGAATAGTTGCAGGGAAGGTCTAGATCGAAGTTTTGGGCCATCTATCTCTCACACGTGTGGAATTTCTAGGAAGATTGAAGTCTATACTGCTGCATCGAAGCTGTTGCTGCCAGTTGCGGCCAAGTCGAAGTTGCTACTGCCAGTTGTTGTTGCTAGGTCGAAGTTGCTAAGGGTTGAAGTGTTGCTACTGCATATGTTGAAGTCCTACACAAGTCAAAGTGCTGCATAGGTTGAAGTAGCTGCTGCTGCATAGATCAAAGTTTTGCTGCTGCAAGGTTGAAGGTCTAGATCGGAGCTGCTGGAAGGAAGGGCTGACTTGGTCTGGAGGAAGTCTGTGTCTAAGTCAAGAGTTTGGATTTTTTCAGGAAAACTATTGAAGGAAGAGTTGTTGACTGAGTTTTCCCCTAGATTGGGGTTTTTATCTGGCTATCCACTTACATTTGGTGTCCTTGATCTTCATGCTATTGTTTTGGTAATTGCTTGATGAACTAAGATAAAAGAAGAACAAAAAAAGTTAAAAAGAACACAAGAATCTCACAAGTGTTGAGAATTTGGAGGGCTTTAAGTTAATACAAATTCTCTTCTTGATAATTATTTGTGAGCTTGTCTTCTCTTAGTTAATCTTTCATCAAATCAATTATCAAAATGCACAGGACACAATTGTTAAGCATAAGTAATACTTTTATTGAGGGAAGGTAAATCTGTGATTTACCTTCCTCACTTTACACTTCAGAATTCATCATTAGTACTGTGTTCTTCTCTTATCCGCACTGAAATCTCTTCTTTTACTTGTTGTACGTTCCATACCATCTTTTCAACACACACTAGGTTCAGAATTGGTCGTTGGTTCCTTATACTGATTCACCCTTCCTATGCTTTACAGCATATCCACATTTTCTGACTTAACTCACGCTAGACCCAAACTTCATTATGCTGTTGTAATCACATATATGTTCATGATCTTTTGACTTGCACGTATATTCTTCTTGACATCCACAATCTCCACTGATCTTGAATCCGTATTAACCACAGTTGCGTATCTAGAGAGCAATCTGCAGCATTTAATGCTACTTCTTCAGGGATAACCGCATCCCTTTTTCTTCACTTAATTACGCATTTTGGTCTTCTCTTAAACCCGCACTTGTAGACCTCTTTAAACCCACATTGTATTACCTCTTTTAAATTGCAGAGGAATTCGCAATCCGTTCCAGACATTCCATACATTTACCTCGGAGAGATCCGTAGAAACTTGGTTGTCGAATCATGACGGCACATCACACACACACACACACACACACATATATAGCATGTCTCTTTTTAAGCAAGCCGACCATATAGTTTAGACCGACTAGTTTCATGGTGAATGAGGTCGACTAGATCATGATGAATTCCATGCGTTGGAGAGGTATTTCTTCTTTTCATAAATTCATTTTATTTACTTTGCCTTCTTCTTTTCATAAATACATATTTGCATAGTTAACATGAAGACCGACCTAGTTACACTTTTCAACACTCCCTCTTAACTAGGGAGGTATTGATACAGGTACATGGTCACTTTCAAACTGAAGAATCTCATAAGAAGAATTGGATTGGTAATCACATTTGTATAGCATCATATCAACCAGCATTGTCCTAGTGTAAGGCCTTGACTAACAGCCCCATCTCTCAACGAGACAATGGGCTTCAATGCTGGCGAGACACATGACTTATAGACACCTTCGTCATTGTCTCTCCAAGGTACATACTCCACCCGGGTGTTCCCAAAGTATGACCTTCTTGGACTATTCTTATCTTGGGTAGCTAGCCCTCAAAGAATATTGGTCCCTGACTACTCTTATCTTGAATGCCCTAACACATTCTCAAAGTGTATCGAATTCCAGATGATTACCCAATCCTCCATTCTGTCTTCCCAAGACTAGAATGATGTGTCTATCTCTCCCTCTCAACCAGGGAGGACCTATTCCACAAGGGAATGTACTCATTCCTATACAAGGAATGTACCTAAGCTCATTCTTAGGAATTACCAAGTTTCTTCCAAGTAAGAAACTTAGCATCAGGCTCCCTCTTAACCAGGGACCTCCAGCGACAATGGTGAGACACCCAGTTGCTCATGAAGAATTCCTGTCCTCGATGTCATGGATTTCGATATTGAGGAATCTCCAACTTTTAGCTTCATAGGGCATAGATCATCCATCACTTTCATCCTGAGTCATGTCGACTATCAGAAAGTGATTCATCAGACTTCCTTATTTGGTCCACTATTATGCCATGCTGCTTTCCTTTGAATCATCTCCAAAGATCATGCATCCTTTCTTATGATTAGCAGCCCTGCACAAGTTCATTCAGATAAACATATACATATGAACTTTAAGCACAAAAGTTACCTTAGTGATGATCTTTCACCATGACATCTTCTTGTGGGTATCAACATCCTTCATACAGATTGAGACATCTCCTAATGATATGTTTTATCAAGGGTCTTTTTACCAGACTTTTGTCAGAGTCTACATATCCTCCCAGGAGATCTCTTAGTCACATCTTCTTGGCTTCCGGATGATAACTGCCTCTTGACATGGTTGCATTTCATGATCTTCTTCCTCTCTGCACATTCCCGGGGATTTACACCCTTTCTAGTTTCTCGTTCATATACAACCACCTCATATTCCATGAGGACATATTATGTTGATTTCATCTGTCCGTGCACTGAGAGATGTTCCTCCACAGATCATACTTCAAAATACAGAAATTCATTACCTGCAACCATATGACATGACTTCACAACATCCAATGTTAGCATATAAATATATACATACCTCATACCCTTTTTCCCTTGAGTCATCCTGTAGCAATTTCTCAGGAATGAAGAGCTTCATTCTCTTGGCCTGCTTCATCTATATCACATCCCAGAAATATGTTTCCATGATGACCCTTGCTCTTGATGACTGCTTTCCATTAGTAATGTTATTAGAGGTTTTCCCCCACAACTGATTTACCAGGAGCTCCTGCCATGCTTCGATCAGGGTGCTACATTTCTCCCTGTCATATAACCAACAGAAATCAATTCCTTATTCATAAGTTTGCGTGATTTTCCTTGAACTTCTTTTCTTCAGCTTCTTGCCATTCTTTTCGATGATATGGGCTTCCTTTCTTTCTCCTATTGAGATTGTCCCTTTAGGACCATCTTTTTTGTAATGTCCATAAGTCTCCCACATTTCCTCAACAAATGTTTGAGTCTTTTATCCTTCAACATTTTTGCCCTTGATCTAGCATAGAGACCACAAGTTGAATGAGGTAATTTTCTTGTCTATTTGTTACGTTGTCCATCTTATCATCTTTTCCCGATCTCACAGTTGAGATCTTATGAAGATATCCCTTCATTCTTTGATACCTCAATTTTGTGTAAATTGGGTCTAAGTGACATAACCTTATTTATTGCATAGAATACTTCTTTCAGCTTATCTTATATTTTCTTGATGTCTCCAATCCTTCATAGGCTTTTCATGACTTTACTTTCTTCGAGGACTGTGACTATCCTCCTCATGCAAGAATTCTTGGTAACCCAACCAGCTTATAGATCTCCCTGCAAAAACAAAGTCATTTAACCAAATTTGATTATAGAATGAAAGATACTTACTTGATAAGTGAAGATAAAGTCTTCAGCTTGATTTCTTCTTTGGCGATGGAGAAAAGATGTGTTAGTGCTTTCTCTTTGGATGATCTTCTTCAAGGGCAAGGATTAGATCCTTGTTGTAATGATGATAATGCCTTAGAATTATAATTCGCATCATACCAAAGATTGTTATCACACCATCTGCATTTACTGGATAGAGACCTCAGGATTTCGGATGCTTAGAACTTCATGACAGAGCTTCGGATATCCTTGGAGCGGTATATTGGATTAATTTGTTATGCTCAAAACTGCATTAGACCTTCTTATATACTGAATCTGTTATAGCTCCTTTTCAGTGAATTCCCAAGCTCGGCCTTCTTTTCTTGCTCTGCAGTTTCAGCCTAATTGTTATAGAGGTTGCCTAAATAGATTGATATCAATACATTATTGTTACCCGTGCACTCGCATCTCTGTATAGATTATTGTTATGTATCAATCTCCCTTCACACGTGAATCGTACTGTATTCCATAGCTAGTAAGGAGCTCGTATCACTAGTAGCCTAGATTTCGTATTGTGTCTAGTTAGTCATCCAAAACTTGCATCAAGATTCTAGAAGCTCCTTTGAATGATTTAGAGATGTGCCAATAATGAGAGTCAAAGATCTTCAAGCTACCTTTTCCCTTCTTCTCCTTTACCTCATCTCTGAAACCATGTCGAGAATTTGGAGGGCTTTAAGTTAATACAAATTCTCTTCTTGATAATTATTTGTGAGCTTGTCTTCTCTTAGTTAATCTTTCATCAAATCAATTATCAAAATGCACAGGACACAATTCTTAAGCAGAAGTAATACTTTTATTGAGGGAAGGTAAATCACAGATTTACCTTCCTCACTTTACACTTCAAAATTCATCATCAGTATTGTGTTCTTCTCTTATCCGCACTGAAATCTCTTCTTTTACTTGCTGTACGTTCCATACCATCTTTCAACATGCACTAGGTTCAGAATTGGTCGTTTGTTCCTTATACTGATTCACCCTTCTTATGCTTTATAACATATCCACATTTTCTGCCTTAACTCGCATTAGACCCAGACTTCATTATGCTGTTGTAATCACATATATGTTCATGATCTTTTGACTTTCACGTATATTCTTCTTGACATCCGCAATCTCCACTGATCTTGGATCCGTATTAACCACAGTTGCGTATCCAGAGAACAATCTGTAGCATTTAATGTTACTTCTTCAGGGATAACTGCATCCCTTTTTCTTCACTTAATTATGCATTTTGGTCTTCTCTTAAACCCGCAGTGCAGAGGAATCCGCAATCTGCTCCAGACATTTCGTACTTTTACCTCAGAGAGATGCGCAGAAACTTGGTTGTCGAATCATGACGGCACATCACACACACACACACACACACACACACACACACACATATATATAGCATGTCTCTTTTTAAGCAAGGCGACCATATAGTTTAGACCGACTAGTTTCATGGTGAATGAGGCCGACTAGATCATGATGAATTCCATGCGTTGGAGAGGTATTTCTTCTTTTCATAAATACATTTTATTTACTTTGCCTTCTTCTTTTCATAAATACATATTTGCATAGTTAACATGAAGACTGACCTAGTTACACTTTTCAACAACAAGTAATTATCAAGTATAAGAAAATCTTTCAGCCTTTCTGATTTTTTAACATGGTATCAGAGCTAAGGTGAAGAAGGAGGAAAAAGGTAGTTTAAGGATCTATTGAAAAGAATCTAAGGAACCTCAAGAAGTTGATCAAGGGATCATATAAGGAGACCTTATAAGGAAACACGCTTACTATCCTCAAGGACAATGTCTAACACAATAAAGGGAGAGAACAAATTAGAAGGAGCATCAAATTACAAGTCATGGAGAAGAGAATTGATCTCATTCTTGAAAAGAACAAAGTCTTGGATTTAGTTAAAGGAAAAAGTGAAGAAACCTACTGAAGGATCTAGTGATGCAGATAAAGTGAAGTTTAGAGAGTTAGAAATATTGGCTATGACACTAATGGTAGAAGGTATAAAGGATGATCTTGTCCCATACATTTCCAACATAGACTCTGCTCATGAAATGCATGAAGCCTAATAAAAATTGTTTACTATCAACTGTTGAGATTTTGGGTAGCATCGGATGTGCTCTAGCTCCGAAACTTTGTGGAGGGGCCTATAACACATGAGATCTCCAAGACCCATAAATCATTTGGAGAAATTCCACCCGGTGTAAAAGTTATTCAAATAATTAAATTTTTTAATGGGGACCCTAAGTCTAACTTAGGGAAATTGAAAAATTAAAGTGAATTAATTTACATATGTGGTGAGAATGTTCTAAGTGACGTGGATCAAGCTTTCTTTAATCTTAGCCGTTGATTAGTTAGTAGGTCACGACCGTTGATTTCTCAACGAGAAAAGTATTAAAGGAAGGCTTGGGGTCAGTGGGAGAACACACACATAATCTAGGAGATCGAATTCTTCTGACGGAGCAGTGCTTAGACGAATATAAGATTTAAGTGATTCAGAGAAGCAGTGATTGCTCGGGGACCAAGAGTACAACGCAGGGCAAGGGCAGCAGAGACGCAATGGATGCAGCACAACCATCAGAGAGTGTGACATAGACCCTAGAGAGGGTGACACAGGCCCACGCAGGGCTCACGCAGGGGCAGCGCAGAGCCTCTAAGAGACAATCCGAAATTAGCTGGAGATCGGGGTTTCTAAGCCGGCAGGGCTGAAACTCGATTCCGAGAGAAGCTGACCAGCGCAGAGGAAGGGTGACGTAGTCCTTCAGCAAGGGCTACATAGGCTTACGCAGTGGCAGTGTAGAGACTGCGCAGAGCTAGTTGGGGTTTCACCAGTGACTCATCTGGATAAGCTGGGACTTACAGAGTGAGGTAAAACTCACATTTATCTCTGTTTGCCGAGGTTTTCTCTATTGGGTTAGTTGGATTATTGCACCCTAGATGTACTCAGAATTCTGCTGCTTAATAATAATAAACCCTCAGAACTACTGCATCGATTTTCCTGCATTGGGTTTTTCCGGGGACATTTGTCCAAAAAATCATGTGTGTCCTTTGTCATATGTGCGTTATGCTTCAATAAATGATCTGTATATGTGTAGGCTGCTAGTTGTGTTTACGTTGATATTTTCTAAATAATTCTAAAAACAATTTGTATAATTAAATCAAGTAGGAGAAGTAAATCAAGATATTGCAGTAGGGTTTTTGTATAGAAATTTTCACATGGAATAAGAGCATTGTAGATCAAGCTGAAGCCATCAGCAAGGGGCTGAAGATTTTTGTTGCAGGAAGGGGCAGCTGAAGCAGTACAGATCCGGGAGAAGGCAACACAACACCAAGAGGGACACAGACCCAACAGAAGGGACGTAGAGCCAATCTGCTTACGCTGAGCTGACGTAGGCCCTAGTGGGTGACACAGAGCCTGTTAGGCTCACGCTAGGCTGACGCAGTGGCTAAAGGTTGACACAGTCTGAGTCGGAGAGACGCTATGCCGGTTGCTGGGGCTGGAAGTGCAGCTTCTGATCTTCAAAGTTGTTGGTGGGTCATCGGTTCTGTCGGTGCAGAACAGTGCCTAGCAAAGGTGACAAAGTGAGGGGAAGTAGTCCCTTAGCATATTTTTGCCAAGAAATTTGAGATTCGATCAGGAGGGTGATCGTAGAGGGCTGATTTGACAGAATTGGCAGAGGATTTCTAGGAGGGAAATTAGTTGTCAGAGGAAGCAGTTTCTCTAGAGGGTTTCTATCGCCAAGAAACCCAAATCCGATCTTCTGTTGAGTGCATTAGCAGTAGAAGGGAGAAGAGGACCTGTTTCGACTGTTTGAGCAGAGATGGCCTGGTACGGACTGAGAGATCAGGATAGGTTAGACGGTGTGTCTAGCTTTGCGATATGGAAAGCCAGAATCCTGACTGTCCTGGAGGAGTACGGTATCAGAGACCACGCAGAGAATGTCCTAGCTGTGCTGACCAATGCGGATGCTCTGAAGAATTTCAACGAAAATCAAGCGCGGGCTAAGCACTTGATCATGGATGGAGTAACAGATCACGTGGTCCAACACATTGCCGAGAAGACGACAAATGAAGTGTGGACAACTTTGACCATGCTGTATCAAGGTAGCTCTGTCTAGTGGAAGATGCTTCTAGAGAACCCAATGCATATGTTCCAGATGCACAAGGGAGAGGAGATCGATCCCTTCCTCTTCAGATTGCAGACTATCCGAGACCAGCTGATTGCCATGGGGGCAACTCCGGATGATGGGCTCATGGTGAGGACTGCCCTGAATGTAGTCATCGATGAGTGGGAGACCTTTGTCCAAAGTATCTTGGGCAGAGCACAACTCCCAAATTAGGATGACATGTGGGAAATCCTTCGACAAGAGGAGATCTGCAGGGTGACCAAGAGGGAATTCAGCAGCGGAGGAGTCAAGGTAAAGAAGGAGGAGGAGGAAGATGCAACCCTATCATCTAAGGGACAACGATTGCAAGGGAAGAAGAAGGACCTATCCAAGGTCTGGTGCTTCAGATGTGGCGAACTTGGACACTCCGCCAACACTTGTCCTAAGCGGAAGGACAAGGAAGCTTCAGATTCCAAGGCAACAACAATGAAAGGGGACAGTGGCAGCGAAGATGATGTGGCCATGAGTGCTCATGTGCCTTGAGAGAAGAGGTGGGCCGATATAAATCAGTAGAGCAACTACAGATGGCAAAGGCAGGATCCTTGAGGTGCCCAAACTCTTGGATCACATACGAGCTATGGGAGCCTTAAGACAGTAGCAGGATGACTAGAGTCAGTGGGTGCAGAAGATCATGGAGAAGCAAAGTCAGAGCTGGGACGCTGAAGACTGGAGCAACGCAGAGGAGAGGCAGCAACAACGTGGAAGCAACAACGCAGAGGTTGATGGGATTTCAGCAGTGCAGAGGTAGTGCTTGCGTAGAGGCAGTGCTTACGCAGTGCAAAGCAACAGACAACGCAGTGCTTTAGAGAGACAACGCAGAGCAGCAACAGATGGTGCTTCAGTGATGAGATGCAGCTAGACTGACTTGTCTATTAGTGATTGCGTGGTTGTCCTTCAATTGCTTAATTCTTAGGTGCCCAAACTCTTGGAACACATACGAGCTACGGGAGCCTTAAGACAGTAGCAGGATGACTGGAGTCAGTGGGAGAAGCAAAGGCAGAGCTGGGACGCTGAACACTGGAGAAGCGCAGGGGAGATGCAGTAGCAGTGTGGAAGCAACAACACAGAGGTTGATGGGATTTTAGTAGTGCAGAGGCAGTGCTTGCGCATAGGTAGTGCTTACGTAATGTAGAGTAACAAACAACACGGTGTTTTAGAGAGACAACGCAGAGCAACAACAGAGGGTGCTTCAGTGATGAGAGGCAGCCATACTGACTTGTCTATCAGTGATTGGGTGATTGTCCTACAGTTGCTTACTTCTCAGCAACTGAGTTGCAGTGTAGCAGTTAGCAGTGGCAGTGCTATAGGCAACATGATGCAACAATTTGAGAGGGAGTTGCAGTACAGACGTGGCAGTGTCAATGACATGGGTAGCAATGCAAAAGGCAACAACGCAGTGGATGGAGGGCAGTAGGCCAAGCATCAACAATGCGGGGACCAATGCAAGAGATCGGGGTGATGCTTTAGTGGTGAAGTGTTGCTAGAGCACATTCCTCGCTAAGAGGGAGTGTTGAGATTTTGGGTAGCATCAGATGTGCTCTAGTTCCGAAACTTTGTGGAGTGGCTAGAACACATGAGATCTCCAAGACCCAAAAATCGTTTGGAGAAATTCCACTTGGTGTAAAAGTTATTCAAATAATTAATTTTTTAATGGGGACCCTACATCTAACTTTGGGAAATTGAAAAATTAAAGTGAATTAATTTACACATGTGGTGAGAATGTTCTAAGTGACGTGGATCAAGATTTCTCTAATCTTAGCCGTTGATTTCTCAACGAGAAAGTTATTAAAGGAACGCGTGGGGTCAGTTGGAGAACACACACACATAATCTAAGAGATCGAATTCTTCTGACGAAGCAGTGCTCGGACGAAGATCAAATCTGAGTGATTCAGAGAAGCAGTGAGGGGCAGATGCAGTGATTGGTCGGAGGACCAAGAGTACAATGCAGAGGAAGGGCAGCAGAGATGCAATGGAGGCAGGCAATCATCAGAGAGTGTGGTGCAGACCCTAGAGAGGGTGACACAGGCCCACGTAGGGCTCACGCAGGGGTAGTGCAGACATTCCAAGTGACATTCCGAAATTAGCTAGAGATCGGGGTTTCTAAGCCGGTAGGGCTGAAACTCAATTTCGGGAGAAGTTGATCACCGCAGAGGAAGGGTGACACAGTCCTTCAGCAAGGGCCACGCAGGCTTACGCAGTGGCAGCGTAGAGATTGCGCAGAGCTAGCTGGGGTTTCACCAGTGACTCATCCGGATCAACCAAGACTTGCAGAGTGAGGTAAAACTCAGATTTATCTTTGTTTGCCAAGGTTTTCTCTGTTGGGTGAGTCGGATTATGGCACCCTAGATGTACTTAGAACACTGCTTCTAAATAATAATAAACCCTCAGAATTGCTGCACCGGTTTTCCCGCATTGGGTTTTTCCGAGGACATTTATTCGAAAAATCATGTGTGTCCTTTGTCATATGTGCGTTATACTTCAGTAAGGGATCTGTATATGTGTAGGTTGCTAGTTGTGTTTACTTCGATATTTTCTGAATAATTCTGAAAATAACTTGTATAATTAAATCAAGTAGGAGAAGTAAATCAAGGTACTGCAGTATGGTTTCTGTATAGAAATTTTCACATCAAGAACATTGGTCAAGTAGCAAGTCTTAAGAATGAACTAAGGACCACAAAAATGACAAAGGATGACACTATGGCTTCCTTCTTTGTTAGGATAACTAGAATTAGAGATGAACTTCAAGCCATAGATGAGATTGTATCGGAAAAGGAGCTAGTGATTACTGCATTATTGGGATTGCCACCTGCTTAGATTGCTTTTGCTTCATTGATCAACAATTGGAAACAAACTCCTTCATTCGAAGAATTATGGAATGCTTGCAGCCAAGAAGAGACGAGAATCTCATTAGTAACCAACAATGAAGAAGAGAAAGTTTCCAATGCCTACTTTGCTCCAGTGTTAGCAGAACCGAACCGGTTTTGGAAAACCAGCTGGTCCGACCGGTTTGGAGGCAAAATCGGTCTGAACCGGCCCTTCGAACCAGAAATGACCAGTTTCGTACCAGTCTGGTTCAGAAACCAGTTCCACCAGTTCACAAGCCTAGGCATTAAATATTTTTTTTTCCCTAGTTACTAACGCTACCCTAGGCCCCCCCTAAAGCTACTTAAACACTCCTACCCCCTCTATTTCACTAACACTATTCATTCAAGTCTCTTGCAATTCTTGAGCTGAGTTCGGTGAGGAGAATTCAGAGAGTTTTTTGCAGGGTTGTTCTAAGGGAGATTTTTGCAGATTTGAAGAGCTGATTGGAGTCGTGGAGAGTTGTTGGGTTGGCAGATTTTCGAGCTACTTCAAAGATTTTTTTTTCCCAAATATCTTTGGGTTTTCTTTAGTGGTTTTTGTAACTGGTGGAAGATTTTTTTTATTTTGTTGGGGCTGCTACATAGTTGATTTCAAAGGATTTTGGAGCTTATTTTCTCCAAAATTTTAGAGGGTAAATCAAGGGCCATGGGAATCAAGCCATAATTCCATTGTAGACTTGGATGCTACTCATTCTTTAGATGAGGATAAGAAGGATGATCAGGATGATGATTTTGTTGGTGATTGATGATTTGATGATTGATTTCTTGTAGCTGTAGCTTGTAAGATCGGAGGTTGTAGTATAACACTATGATCAATGATGTTATTTTGGACTATAACGGCCTTTTAGAGCCTGCTTCTTGATGTCTGTAACATTTTTGTTTCAACAATGTTTTGCATTAAGTGCTATTTTGGTTGTATGCACTATTACTTGCTATATAAATGAGAACATTTGCATATTTGTGTATAAATGGTTTGGATTCATATGGATGCACATGAATATATCTGTTTTTTCTTTAAAATATGAATATTTTATGTGTTTTTGGTAAATCGGTTTTTTTTCCAGTTTTTTTTCGGTTCCCGGTCCACAAGGTTTACCGTTTTCCAGTCCGATGACCGATTTGGTTCCAATAACATTGCTTTGCTCACAAGAAAGGAAATTTTAAGAAGTCTAAAGGGCCAAGAAGGAAAGTAGACATATCCAAAATAGATGCTACCAATGTCATAAAATGGGTCACTATAAAAGTGACTATCTTGACAATCCGAAGAATAAGAAGAGGAATAAAGGTCAAGCTAATGTTGTTGAAGAAGGATCTCCAAAGAAGAATAAAACTGAAGAATCAGATATAAGGGACTTACACTACTAAGTCCTTTGCTCTAAGCTTTTGTTGTTTCATTTTTGTAATTTTGATTTCTAGTATTTGTAGGTTTAACATATTTTGGAAAAACATTTTTGAATTGTTTTTATAAGGTTATAGGTATCCCTTGAGTTTGGAGGGAGCCCTCACCAATTTCCAAATATAAGTATCTTATTCCTTATATTACCTTTTTCATATTTGGTTTCCCTTACTTATCTAGGTTTGTTTAGATGCTAATTACTTTTCTTTGTTTAGGAAAGCCCGTTGATTTGGTCAGGAATTATGAAGAAGGCCTCACAAGACAAAGCATTAGAGTTACAAGGTTTGCTAAGAAACAAAGATATGCCTTAGACCATAAACTTTGTTCTCTTCATGATAAAGGTATATTCATTCTTTTTGATAAACTATTCTACATTACTAACATTGTTGTGTCTAGCTCTCTTGAATCATAAAGATTCTTGATTGGGTGATTCATCATTAGATAAATCATCCCTCATATCTTTGATTATTCTTGTGGAACCTTAAAAAGGTTCTTTGTAAAACCCTAACGTAAGTGTATGTCGATGATAATGTGTGAAACCCTAGCCTACTTAGGGTTATGAGCAAAGTCTAAGAAAATGCTATTTTGATGTGTAAAAGTTTTAATGATGTCATGTTTGGGGTTTTGGTATGGTTATAGAAACCCTAATCTATTAGGGTTGGATGGTGATGTCTGAAATCCCAAACCTATGAAGATTTGGTAAATTTGGATTTGTTGTGTTATGTATTGAAACCCTAGATCTTTAGGGTTGGGTAGGGCTTATAAGCAAGACTCTTATTTTAGATGATGTCTCAGGAATGAAATCCTAGGTGTATGTTTGTCCGTCTGATCAAAACCCTAGCTTGATCACGTTTAACTTTAATGTGGTTTTGTCATTGGGTTTGCCAATTATATGTTATGATATGCTTGTGTATGATTATGAAGTCCTAGATATGTATATGTGTTGACCTAATTGTTGGTGGTCATAAGTCCTAGGGTTTGTAATTAAGCCCTAGTCGAAGTTTGATATTCTAGGATGATATTGTTTGTGGATTCTAAGGTTTTATAACTAAGCCTTAGTAGAAGTTCAAATCTCTAGTATATGATGTTATTGTTTCAAATGTGATAATCTGGGATTTATGAAAGGTTGTTGAAACCTAAAATTGTGTTGTGATTGGTTTTGATTGTTGAAGCTCATGTATGAAATCTAGTGTTATGCACTAAATCCTAGTAGAAAAGTCTAACATATGAATTCTGAAAGTTTTTAGATGCATTGTTGAATTGTACTTGTTCGAATTGTTTCTAGTGTTTGCAATATGAAAAGTTTGTCACTAGGAAATATTGAAGCCCTTGATATAATGAGATTGATATCTTGGTTGAGCTATTGATATGATTTAGGGTTTATAACAAAGACCCGGGCAAGAAATTGAAGTATAAAAGTATGTGTCTCTTGTTGATTATGAAACTAACGAAAGTTCGGTATCTAGTGTCTAAAAGTCTAATGCTTGCATTATTGTATGATTTTGATGTGGTTAACTTCATGCTTCTATAGATTTGGTTGTACTTGCTATCGAAGTTGTGTAGGTACATAATCTTCAAGATGGTGAAGATGTTCGTAAGTAAAGTTGATATGATAAGCATGATGAAGGAAGTTATATGAATGATGATGATCAATATGACTTTGATAAGGAGGATGGAAGCCATGAAATATTCTCCAATGTCATAAGAAGAAGTTGATCTCCCTAAGTTAAGAGGGAGCCTAGATAGAAGAAATCTCCTTAAGTTAAGAGGGAGGGCATATTATAGTCATACCTTGAAAGAAGAAACTGAAGAATGCATTTAGAGGTGTTGCTGAAAGAAGGAAAGCAAGATCTAGTTGTAGAATATGTTGCTGTATGTGAAGTTGGAAAGAAAGCTATATGGTTGAGGAATCTTCTGACAAGATTCATTTGGTAGTCTCCAAGGCCTACTGTGAGAAGCAACATCAAAATGTCTAAAATACCCTGGAGGTTTGTGTTTACTTATGTATATTGGAAAGTTTGTTACTAATTGGGGTTGTGTTTGTCTCTCGAAGGTTTGATAGCATGTTTTACATGCTTGTTGTTATCAATTTGATCGGTAGAGATTTTTTGTAATCGATCTATTTGATTGGGGAGGATTTGCTATTGATTGGATTAATCAGGCGTGTTGAGGCTTTGTACGTGATACACATTTCCTGGGAGGACATTTGGTCGACACTATGTGTTGATGTCTGGATCCTGAAGTAGGGAAGGTGGTCACATAGAGCTTTGACCTTGGATACACACCTGGATCCCTAGGTTGATGGTTAGCAAGTAAGCCTGATGGTACCTAGAGAGGCTGAAAGCTTTAGTTCATCTTAGTCTCACCTGGATAGATTACCCTGGTCAAGAATCTAGTCTATGGCATCGTGAGTACCTAAATTATTTGAGGACCTTGGATAGATTGCCCTGGTCAGGAATCTAGTCCATGGCATTGTGGTGCCGAAACTCTTCATGGTTCATGTGTTTTGAGATCTTCCTTGTACTTGTATATGTCGTTATGAATACCTCCCTAGTTAAGAGGGAGTGTTGAAGAATGTAACTAGGTTCGGTATTCATAATTGTATGAGTCATAATGAAATGTACCTATGAAAAAGAATGAAAATATAATTTTATTATTATTATTATTATTATGACTTATTAAAGCACGAGTTTCATGCTTGGGTCATCATATTTTAGGTCAAAGTCCTCATTGAGGACTTCTAGGGTTTATATTGAGTCACTAGAGTCATTGTACATTTAATAAGACCCTTCTTAGGCTTTTGAATCATGCAAAAAGATTTAGTATTGAGTAAAATAGGTCATTTGTCACCTCCACACCAAGTCGACCTCAAGAAGATCAAGTTGGCCTCAAGAATGGTAATTCAACCTCACCAGAAGCCTATATATTGAAGCAGTTTGATTCATTTGGAGGATACACTCACACAAGTTCGATACACAACAAGAAGTAGCTAAAAGGTGCAAAGTTGGAAAAGAAGGAGAATAGTTGCAGGGATGGTCTAGATCAAAGTTTTGGGCCATCTATCTCTCACATGTGTGGACATTCTAGGAAGATCGAAGTCTATAATGTTGCATCGAAGTTGTTGCTGCCAAGTCGAAGTTGCTGCTGGTAGGTTGAAGTTATTGCTGCTAGTTGCTGCTGCTAGGTCGAAGTTGCTGGGGTTGAAGTGTTGCTGCTGCATAAGTCAAAGTCCTGCACAAGTTGAATTGTTGCATAGGTCGAAGAAACTGCTGCTGCATAGATCGAAGTTTTGTTGCTGCAAGGTAGAAGGTCTAGATCGAAGCTGCTGGAAGGAAGGGCTGACTTGGTGTAGAGGAAGTCTGTGTCTAAGTCAAGAGTCTTGGATTACCTCTGGAAAGCTATTGAAGGAAGAGTTTTTGACTGGTGTTTCCCCTAGATTAGGGTTTTTCCTTGGCTGTCTGCCTACATTTGGTGTCCTTGATCTTCGTGCTATTGTTTTGGTAATTGCTTGATGAACTAAGATAAAAGAAGAACATAAAAAGTTAATAAGAACACAAGAATCTCACAAGTAATTATCAAGTATAAGAAAATCTTTTTGCCTTTCTGATTTTCTAACACTTTGTGCCTCTTAATGTATAAGTGAGCCATCAAGTTCTCTTGACAAAAGGAGAAGGGTTTTTTATCTTACCCTTTTCACCTGAAGGTTGTTGTAGTGCCCTAGAAATCATTGGTGATCTTGGCTCAACCTTCAGAGCTTTGTGTTCCTCATCCTCTTTCACTAGGTCTAGAATCTCTTTAGACTTATCCTTGCTACTTCTGAAAGCAACCTTGGCATGCTTGCCAAGCGTGCATCTTGTGCATGCACCATGTTGCTCAATATTGAACTCTAGAAGACTTCTAATTATCCCCCTTAGAATAGGAAACACCCTGTGATGCAGGTGCCCATCCTTTTGTGCCACAACTTACACGCTATCATTGTTCAACACCAAGGCTCGAACAGGTTCACCATGCAATCTGTACAAATTACCTTCTCTAACTCCTATTACATGAGCTGTATCTAGGCTACATTCCTTTGATATGATGAGGACATGTTGATTCTTAAACTCCACTGTGAATCCCTTATCTTTCATGCTTGAAAATGAAAGCAAGTTCTTCTTGAGAATTGGAATGGATAAGACATCATTGAAACATAAAGTTTTACCTTACTCAGGCTAGAAGGGAATAGTACCAACTCCTGCTACTAGGTACTTGGCATCATCACCAAGCTCAACCTGTACTCTTGAGTCTTGCTTCTATAGACTAGAAAACAATTGTTGGGCTGATGTCATATGTCGAGATGCCCCACTGTCCACATATCAGGTATTCTTCATGTTTGTGTAAATAGAAATACAAGATACCAATGATAAATACTTCCTAATGCCCCATTGTCCACATATAAGACATTCTTCATGATCGTGTCAATAGAAAGACAAGATACCAATGAGAAATTCTTCTCAAACCTAGCAACAAAGTCATTCATCTGAGTTTCTTTAGAGACTAATACCTACTTCTGCTACTGCTCCATTTTGCCCTTCTTCTTTGGACACTATGATGAATAATGGCCTTGCTTATAACAACCAAAGTATTTGATTTACTCAAATCCTCCTTTCTTGGCTGTGTGGTTGACTCCTCACTCTTTCCGTTACATTTGTTGGGTCCTTTACCTTTGCCCTCAATTGACTGAACAAATAGAGCTAGGTTCTCATCACCATCTTCCTTGGCTGCCTTTAGTACCACCTGAGTCTCCTTTTAGATATAGTCATCTCAAAGCCTATCAAAGTCATGAAGGTTTTCCCAAGCACAAATACCTATGACAAATGGTTCCCTTGAAGTTGGGAAACCATTCAATGCCATGTTCATTAGCTTTGCATCTGCAACCTTTTTCCCAACAACTACAAGTTAATCATGAATTTATGTGATCTTCATAAGGTAAATAATGACTATATATGATTTGGTCATCTCTAATCTCTATGGATTTGAGTTTCTTTTGCAATATCATCTCCACGTTTATGTTTTGACTTTGGAAAACATTGACTGGGGCATCCAACATCTCCTTTGTTATTTTCTTAGTTAAATGAGGGATCAAATGGTCCTTTATGGAATCCAAGATCATGCGCTCAACCTTAACTTGTGTTAAATTTCTAAATACCAGGTTTGATCTATTTCATACAACAATTAATTTTTTTGAACTTCCACAAATAAATACATTGGTGGTTTTAACTTCATGATTAAAATTATGCGGCGGAAAATAAATAGGAAATCACCACAAGAACACTTTTTTTTTGGTCTAAAACATCTCCCTTCACTTTTATTAATTTGGAAAATTTAGGGCCTTGACCCATAGAGAAATACACAGATATTACAACAATTGTTTGAATTTGGAAACGACCCATTGTAAATTCAGCTTTGAAATTGGTTGCTGAAGAATAACTCACCCCTTGGCGAAATTTAGCCTATACTCGCAAGTCTCTGCCTCTTCGCCCTTGTACGACTATGCCCTATAGTTCTTGGTCTCCTTAGCAAACTCGACCTCCAAGTCTTGGCCCAACTGGAACTCAACTTCTATCTTCAAGTTTCAGCCTACACAAGATTTTGGCCCCCTTCTTCAAGTCTCTGCCCTATCCTTCAGATTCTCGGTCTCCAAAAACTATCATTACACAATTTTCTTTCTCTTCAGTCACTCGAGCCTCTCACTCGAGAAAATATTTCTTTCAATCAAAATGTTCTGTCTTCATCCTCTCCCTTAGGCTCCCTTTGTAACTTCTCATTGAGCCAAATCCCTAATCTCCAAAGTGATAGAGGGCTAGGATTAAATCCTAACCCATTTAGATCAATGATGGAGATTAGATCTAAGTCACTTAAATAATTAAACTATTTATCCTTAAAAACTATAGCCCAACAACCAACATTAATCAATAAATTAATTAATGTTCTTTTCATAAGTTAAAAGTTAGGAAAGAAATCATAATACTTGCGCTTCTCAGACAAGCACCTAAAGAGGACTCTCTTTTGCATGCTATACACTTATCTTATGCAAAAGACCTTTTGATTCTACAAACATGAACACTCTCTCCTAGCAAGGAGGGGATTCTCCACCACTCCGAGCTTGTCCCTGTAGAACACAAACTTCTCCTTCATTGGGGGCTTGTGGAGAATGTCTGCCACCTGCTCATTTGTGATATGTGTTGCAACCTCACAACACCCCTCTTGATCCCGTACCTCATCTCTATGTGTTTGGACCAGTCATGAAACACTGGATTCTTTGAGAGTTTAATGCAACTTTGATTGTCGCAGTGAATCATGGTGGGCCCCATCAAGACCAAATAAACTTGTGACCATTTTGCGAAGCTATATGGCCTCACAAGCCAAAATTGTAGCCATGTACTTGGCATTTGTTGGGCTAAGTGCTACACAATTTTGCTTCTTGTTGAACCATGAGATCATAGCTAACCCCAAACTCAAACAACTCGAAGTACTCTTCCTGTCCCTTGCACTCCCACCCTAATCTAAAATTGTGTAGCCCTATAGATACACTCCACCAATCTTGACATACCTAAGTCAATACTCCATTGTACCTCTCAAGTATCTGAGAACATGTTTTGTTGGCACCCAATCTATCCTCCCAGGCTTTGTAACGAACAAAATTCGTTTGCGCTTTGATACCAATGTAACGAATAGGGTTCGTATACACAACGAAATATTCCAAATATCTAAAATATGAGAATGCCCATCATGGGACAAATGATATATTTTTATATGAATGTTTGAATACAAGTCATATGAGATCTTAAATGAGATATGATTGATTACAAGTGAGGGCTTGCTGATATACCTAGGCAGGTGCCCCTTCATGAATGGTCATATCCTTAGAGACATGCCTCTTCAGTATACTAATCATCATTTAATTAATCATTATATATATATCCAACCTGGTGTTGCCCAGATACATCAAGGACCCTATCAACTACTTGTACAATGTGGGATCCACCACCTCAAACTTAGAAGCACTAAGCTTCTTCAAGGTTGTAATCATGGGTGTCGACATAGCCTTATAATCCTTCATCTCAAATCTCTTTATGATATTAACTGCATACTTGCCTTGCTCAAGGAATATATCTCCTAATTGCTGCCACACCTCCAATCCCAAAAGGTATTGCTTCATTCGATGTCCTTCATCTTGAACTTTGAAACAAGGTCCTCCTTGCACATCTTTATGGGCCTCTCATATCCCACCAAAAAGAGGTCATCCAATAGAGCACTGCCACTAAGATAAGCGGATCATTGCTAAGAAGTACATAGTACACGTTGGAATCTTCCTCACTCTTGGTGAAGCCCAAGCCAAGCAGATTCCCATCAATACTCGAGTATGATGCCCCAGGGGTCTGCTTAAGTCCATACAACGTCTTCTTCAACCTACATACATGGGACTCCTTCCCATGCACCTTAAATCCCTGAGGCTGCTCAATATACACCTCCTCCTTAGTGACCCCATTGAGGAAAGCTATCTTCACATCCATTTGATGTATTTTCCACTCCATCTTTGAAGTAAGGGAAATGAGAACCTTGATAGATGCATATTTGGCTATAGGAGCAAATATTTCCTCATAGTCTGCTCCCTCCTTGGGGAACCCTACCACCACAAACCTCACATTTTACTTCTTGACACTGCCATCAACAACATGTTTGATCTTATATATCCATCGAGAAGTGACCATTAATTTCCCTTCAGGCCTTGGCATAATCTCCCAAACATCTTGAGGATGGAGTAGTACTCCACCATGGCATCCCTCGAAACCCACTAGTTTGCTACCCTCCTAAAAAATGAAAGGCTCAGGCTCACTGATGCTACTCATTAAGGCCATGTGACTAGAAAATATCCTTGGTGGTCTACTCTGCCTCAAGGTGCTGCTAGGAGCAAGGTTACTTGGGAGCGGGAGCGGGAGCGACATTTTCAGAAGCACCCTGTCCAAGGGAGAATCGGGGAGTGAACTTTTATGTAATATATATTTTTTTATATTTTGATGCATATATGTCAATAAAAACATGTAGAATGATGAATTAGACATAAAAACATAAAAACATAGATTGAACCATATAACATCAATCATCTAGAAGTTATAATCTTCATCAACCATGTCAACAAGTTAGAAACATACAACATATTGACTCTTGAGTCTCATGATTCATCAATCTTAAAGTTTCAAGCTTTCAATATTCAATATATAACATTTATCATCATTGATTCATTGATTGCCATAGTTGTATTTGTAAGCTAAGTGTAACCATTACAACAAAGAATATTTAACATGAATTGAAATGCTATAAATATTAAAATGAAACGAAATGAAACAACTTTCAAATTTCATGAAGCATCATATTCATAATTCATAATGAGTTATAAAATTATAACTACCAACTTCAAAGTTTCAAACTTCAAACTTAAATTGTCATATATTGTTTACAAAAAATATCATAATAAATATGAAAGAGTCTAGTTTCAACAATTATAAAAAGTTAAAAACTACTAGAAACTAGTAAAGACTAGTAAATCTATTTTATCTATTGCTTGGCCTCTTGCCACGAGAAGTGTCTAATTTTTGAGTAGATTGTGGTAATGGTGGTCTTCTAGCAGTCTACCTCCTGTATAGTACCACGACTAGAACTAGAAGGCACATGCCCTCCACGTGAGGATGTAGGTGGAGGCGGCGTCAGCAAAGGAACAATAATTGGAACCCGAACACTGGCACTGACACTACTACTGGATGGTGGGTGTGGCGGTGGCATGGCTGCTGTTGCTTCATCCTCATCTCTCAAAAGTTTTGCTTCCAATTCTTCTAGATGTATAGTGCCATCCTCCAAATTATCGTCCTCTGTGTTGTTGTCCCAAACTTTATATGATAGATCCTCATAAGCTCGATCACAATAATTGTTGATTTATGGTAACATCGGATGTGCTCTAGCCTTGTAACTTTGTATATAGGCTAGGACACATGTATTCCATAAAACCCAGAAATGGTTTTGGAAAATTCCACTTAGAGATGGTTTAATTAAATTAATTAATCGTTTTTTAATGTTTTCCTAAGTCTAAACTTAGGGAAACTGATTAATTAAAGGTTATTAATTAAACTAAGTGTGAATCTTCTAGATAAAGTCATGGATCACCTCCAAGTTAATCTTAGCCCTTGATTATGTTTTAATCTTGGCCGTTGAAGGGTCAACGGAAGAATATAAGAAGGAGGGCGAGGGGCCTACGGAAAACACATTGAGCACATTGAGCATTTGGCATTTTCGAGTTTGTGTGAGGAGACACAGCTTTTGGTCAGAATCGAATCACTAGGGTAGGGTTTGCTAAGTGATTTTGATTCAGTGATCAGATTCAGAGAGGGGCAGACACAGAAACTGGTCAGGAGGACTAGGAGTGCATTTCAGAGAGAGGCAGCAGTGACGCAAAGAGAGGCAGCGCAGTTTTCTGAAGGGGTGACGTAGTCCCTGAAGGGAATCACGCAGAAGTGACGCAATGCCTTCTAGAGTCAGTCTGGAGATAGTTAGAGGCTGGGGTTTCTAAGCCAGGAGAGCCAAAACTTAGTCTCAGATCAGCTTGATCAGTTGCAGAGAGAGGTGATGCAGTTTCTCAAGCTTACCCACGCAGGCTTACGCAATTCCAACGTAAGCACTCACGCAAAGGCAGAGAGGGGCTTCACCAATGCTGTTTAGATCAGTTGGGGACTTGCAGAGTGAGGTATATCTCACAATTACATTTGCCGTCTAGATTTCTTTGAAGGGTGAGCCGGATATTGGCACCCTAGTTGTACTCCAGATTTTGCTGCTTAATAATATAAAACCCTCAGATCTACTGCACTAGTTTTCCCGAGTTGGGTTTTTCCGGGGACTTAGTCCAAAAATAACCGTGTCAAATGTGGATGTTTTTCATTATATTTTGTTCAGTTTGTTTCAACACTTAGATTTGTTCCACAACATTATTTGTGTAGACTGCTTCAGAAATTACTTCAATATTTCACTGTAATGAAATAACTATAAAACATAAGAGGAGAAGTAAGTCGGATTTGTTGCAGTAGGAATCCAAATTTAGGATTTTTCACAATAATGACTCAACAACCTCAAATTGTAGTGCACATAAACCAAGCTTTCTGCTCGGTTTTCATCGAGTTTGTTTCTTCTCACATTATGGATGAAGCTGTAGGTGCTCCAACACCTCTTTGCAGAAGAAGTATTTACAACCCGTGAGAGAACTTTTTTTTGCCAATTTTGACAGAAGTCCCATGCCGCCATATGCTTCCCACCATGTGAGAGCATCAAATTTGTCTCTATCTTCCATTGCATGCAAAGAACCAAGCAAACCAGTGCAACTGAAGTATCTGCCTAATTCAAGGCGCAAATTAGCACACTCCTCCCTGTTAGGGACCAACTTGTCTAATGCTTTCATGTATCCCTCTTGTACCTCTGGATCTGTATGAGGTTTGATACTAACCCCACCCCCAGGTGCAGGTTGGCCCAACCAAGATGGAGAGTAGTATTTTGGCATAAGGATATACGCCAAGGCATGTAGTGGAACATTAAGTTTTTTCCACTTTCCACACACACAATTGTGAATCATTGAATACAAGTTGGGATCATTTTCGTTAACAACACCTTTTATTTGCCCCAACATGCTATCCATCTGCTCATACACCTCCCTAATCATTGGTTTATCTATATCTGCAAAGCAAATCATGCTATAAATGGGTTTGGTGAAATTCAAAATTTCCGTCACACGTGTGCAAAACAGACCATCAAGAGCAGTCTCCTCCACCTATTCAAAACCTTGCCTGTCAACTATTGTTGTTGTTCTGTCCTTTAATACCTGCCAGTGTGTACTCGATACCATGCTAGCCAATGACTCTCTTACCTTCGAAAGGCGCCTGAAGGTGAGGTAATAGCTAGCAAATCTAGTCTTTGCAATCTTCAACAACTCCAATATTTAGTGATTGTGGAAAATCCCATGGGTATTGCTATGATTTGTAATAAATCTTATCATTTTTTTGCCTCTCTTGTACAAATCACCAATCCATTTGTATTGAGGTTGTTTGTTTTTAATTATATCATGCATCAAAAGGTTCTTTGTGTGAAAGAAACACCCAAACCAAAATATGTTGGGGTATTTATCCTCAATAATTGCTCCCACTGCCTTACAATTAGCAACATTATCAATGATGACTTGGACGACATTGTATGGCCTAATACGTTCAATTGTGTCTAGTAATGGTTCTGCAATGTTGATGCCGATCTTGAACTTATCTGAGTAATCATATGATGAAAGAAGATTGCACCACTAACAGACACAACAAAAACACTTATCAATGGTTTGCCTTATACATTTGTCCATCCATTAGATACAATGGACACCCCATGCTCATTCCAAGAACTTGTCATTCAACTCAAAGAATGAGTTATTTTTGTTTTTTCATGATCAAGTCCCATGGTTCTAGCCTTGTCATACCCAGGGCTCTTGTATCCTTTGGGGGCATCATTAATGTCAGAAACCATTTCATGCCAATAAGGTGAGCGAAGAACATTGAATGGTACCCCACATGCATAGAGAAATCGGAATTTTTTTGAATCCACATCATTCCTAGACCCTTCGTCAAGGAAATCTGATATAGTTGTACCCCTTAAAGAGATGTTTGTTCCTGTGCCAGGTGTGCCTCCATATCCATTGCCATGGGTGGAAGTTGATGGACTTCTTTGTGCATGATGTTATGGTGGATTAGGTTCTAAAAAACTCTTAGATATTTTAGATTTGTATTGGGCTTCCTCCTCTTCCTTTCTGTATTTGACTCTATCTGTTGCTGACACACTTACACAAGTTTGCTTCCTACTTGTCTATCTCCATCCCATGGACTTTTTCCATAAAGGTGCCTTTTGGCACGGGTGTATGAACCTGTGTATTGTTTATTGTAGTGGGGGCAAAAAAATTTAGTGGTTCCACCCCCATTCCCTGCTTCAGGCCTAGTAACATATTTCCACAATGGTGTTTGGTCAATTTTAGTTGATGTGGTCTCATCATCTCCACTCTCCCCTTCCTCCTCACCAAGGTACTCCTCTTCAGGATTTTCATCAAATCCATTATAACCCACTTCTTCATCCTTCTTTTCTTGAACAACCCTCTTTCTTCTACTCTCCAACACCATAATATCCAAAAAATGAACCAACAAGAAGAAAATGGCAAGCCATATAGCCATGATGTTTCAAGTTTTTAGCTTGCAAAAAAATGGAGGAATGCCAAATGGGAATGGGAAAGAGAGAATAAAACATTTTCAATTTTTCATTTTGAAAAAATGCAACATATAAAAAATAATAATTGTAGATTGGAGTGTAGATTCTACCTCTTTGGCCTTCAATCCCCAACTCTAATATCCCTTGCAAGCTCCTCTCTCATGCTCTCTCCAAGCTCCAAGCTCTCTCTTGCTCTCTCTTGCCCACAAATGAGAATGATGATAATGAGGGAGAGGGAGGGCTTTATCTTCCCCGCCACCCTTCTTTCCCTCCAATTTCCCCTTTGCCGGCTCCCTTCTCTGCCCACGGCTGCGCAACACACACAAGTGCGAGAGTGAAAATATTGAGGGAGGAGTGATCGCTCTCTCAAAAAAATTGCTCCTGGAGTGTTTTTTTAAGGAGGGAGCGATTAGGCAACGATTGCTCCCTAAAACACTCCCTAAAAACCAGGGACTGTTTTTTGTACCTCGGGAGTGCGCTCCCTATGTGCTCCCAAGGGGAGTGCGAATTGGGAGTAGGTTCGAGGGGTGGGGGGGCGCTCCCCCGCAACCCTGGGTAGGAGCCTCCACATTCTCCTTAGCATCTCTCAAGGTCTGCTTGGCCCATATTGGCCTCCTCCTGATATTAGCTTGAAGGAACCTCTTGCTCCTGATTAGAAGATTGAGTCTTCGCTGCTGGTTTTGGTAGCCCCTCCTCAACCTTCAAAGCCTCTCGCTCTTGATCCTCTACCACTGCTAGATGTGTACCATGTGACCTCCTAAAGTTCCCATCCTTCTCGAATTTGACATCGCTGCGCACAACAATCTTCCTTTGTTTTTGAATGTGGACCTTGTAGACCTTTGAAGTCTCGTTGTATCCAACAAATATACCGTTCTCTGCTGAAAGCTTCAACTTAGTCCTCTTCTTTGAAGGTATGTAAACATAAACTAGACTAATGAAGATGCAGAAGTGGCTCACCTCTATCACTCATGTGAAAGCCTCCTAGGAGTCTTCTCCTCCAAAATCTTGCGAGGACACTTGTTTGGTAAATAGATAACCATGTTGCACGCCTTTGCCCAGAAAATCATAAGTAGATCCTGATCATGGATCATAGCCTTGGCTGCCTTAATGATGGCCTTGTTTTTCATCTCTGTCACTCTATTCTATTGTGGATAATATGACATTGTCAACTCCTTAATCCCTGCCTCCTTGCATAAATTTTTGAAGTTGTTGGAGGTATACTCGCCTCCATTATCCGACCTTGGGATCTTGATCTTCCTCCTCGTCTAGTTTTCCATAAGAGTCTTAAACTCCTGAAACTGATTGAATACCTCATCCTTGGTCTTTAGGAAGTATATTCAAGTCTTCCTAGAGAAGTCATCAATGAATACCACATAACAACAATACCTTGTAGCAGACTCCATTGACATAGAACCACGCACATCTAGATGTATCAGATCCAACACACCCTTGGACCTACTCTCGCTACTTGGAAAAGTAGCCTTGGTGTACTTGCTAAGTGCACATCCATTACACACTCCATCCTGCTCTACATTCAACTATGGAAGACCAGTGACCATCTCTTGTAACAACGGTAAAGCTCTACAGTGCAAGCAACCCATCATTCTATGCCATATCTCACACAGGTAATCACTATCATTCACTAGGGCTCATATTGGTTGCCCTCTCATCAAGTACACGTTACTCTCTTTGCTTGCAATGCCTCTTCTTGAGCTGAGGTCAGACCCCATCACCCCGACAAGTACCTGTACATCTATAAAGTCAACCTCAAAATCCTTGTCCTCCATAGCCGATATTGAAAGTAAATTCTTCTCAAGCCTTGTTACATACATCATCTTATTCACCTCCATTGGACTCCGACAATCCAAGTAAAATTTTTTAGTCCCTACTCCCTCTATTGCATAATTGGCATTGTCACAAAGCTTCACATGTAGGTCTTCGTGCTCCTTTGTCATAGTGGTGAAGGGATCTTGAGATCCCATCGTGTTATGAGATGCTTCACTGTCCACAAACGACACTCCATGTGTAATGGTGCCAGAAAAGCAAGACATCAATGAAGACTCTTTCTCAAACTTGGTGGCCGATTTACCCTTCTTCTTGATTGGACATTGACATGCAAAGTGACCAAATTTGTGACATGCAAAGAATTTCACTTTGCTAATGCCCTTTTTCTTGTCAGCTTGTGAAGTATCTCTTCCACTTGGGTTTCGTTTGGCGTTTGCCTTGCCCTTCCTTGCTTGACTGGCAAGTGCAAGGTTCTCATCATCCACTCTTACATTGTTCACTAGACAACAACTCCCATATTTCCTTTTGAGTGAAGTCATCCCATAGTCTTCCCCAATTAGGAAGTTTCTTTTGTGCTAGAACACGTGTCATAAAGGTAGCCCATTGTTTTGTGAACTCGCTCAAGGCTATCCTTACACGCTCCTCATCTAAGATGGCTTCCCCAACAACTCCAAGCTCATCTCGAACTTGTTGAATCCTACTGAGATATGATGCTACTATGTTTGATCTAGTCATCCTAGTGTTCCTTAACTTTTCCCTCAACATCATTTTCTGGTTTTGGTTAAAATTCTAGTATAAATTTGTTAGAGCGGTCCACAACACTTTTCTTTCCTGATAGGTGAGGGATCACATGATCTTTCACGACATCCATGGTGATACATCTAGCTTTCACATCCTTCAAATTATAGGCGACCAATGTTGTAGCATCTATAGGAGGTGTAACTTGAGTTTCTACTAACTCCCATAGACTGTAGACTGTTCTCCATGCACTGGAATTTGATGTGCCTTCCAGCTAGTCTTCATACCTCAACTCGGTAGAAATCATTCTTTTAGATCAAACCCTCAACCATAAAACCTTTCAGTGAAAAAATAAAATTTGTTGCTGTAAAGCCTTGTGCTACTTATTTCCCTCTTCACGGAGCTTAAGGTTGCTCAGATACCATGTTAAATTTATAAACACCAGATCTGATCTATTTAACACAACAATTAATTTATACCCATAAATTTATTTAACTAGCAAATTGTTTTATGAACTGCTGAAAATAAATACACTTATATTTTTAACTTCACAATTAAAATTATGTAGCGGAACATAAATAGGAAATCACCACAAGAATAACATATTTTTTCTGCCCAATAATTCTCCCTTCACTTTTATTAATATGGAAAATTTAGGGTCTTGACCCACAAAGAAGTGCACAAAGATTCGAATTTGAACTTGGTGTTGATTTTTAGTGGTCTTCTTAACTGATAATTACTTCTAATGATATTACGTTGGGCTCTTCACACACAACGCACAGGTTCCCAGAAGTTTCAACAACATATTCATTTAAGTTCACCTGAATTCACATTTATCATTAAACAATTGCACAAAAGATCGTCAGCGTTAGAACAAAAATGACAGTAGGATCTGTTGACGGTGCTGGATATTGCCAACATACAAGGGGTCTCGCTGATGTGAAGTCCCAATTAGACCTCACACCGTTTGGAGTAGGAGCCCCATCCAGAGTATTGGCTCGACCTCCGTAAAGGTTTGCCTTGGTTTCAACGAATAACATAAGAGATTATAGACATAAGCCTTGAACAAGCAAGTAGGTTGACATTGTGAAACATCGATTGCAATGTGTAAAAGGGTACCTTCATGAGCAAGAGACGAGAGTGAGTCTCTGGAAGGAAGTAATAGTACTAACCTAAGAGAGACACACGAGAGCATGAAAAGATTCATTAGCAAAATAGTTCACAGAACGATTATTAAAGCGAATACAACACACATTCAACAAGATGAGTATCAAAGCCACAAAAATAGTTCAATTTCTCCAGTACATATGAACACAACTGTCAAATTCTGAAGATATTCTATGCTAGGTGCAAATATACTTTAAACTTCTAGGGCTCTATCAGAGTAAGATGCAGATAGAACATACCAATAGATCGATGGAAGACAAGCCAAAACAGAGATAAATAAAGGTGGCGTTACGACGATCAACAGGATGCTTCAACCAACAAAGTCTTCATAATGTCAGCTTCCCACATGTGTCACACAACCCCAAGACGTCTCATCAAGAACGCTCCACCAAGATGCTGCACCAAGAAGCCCTAAACGCAGAACCAAGAACGCTGTTCCATCACCATCCAAGGGAGAAGAAAATGCCTCCACCAAAAAATGTGTGTGTAAAATGAACTCCAAGTCTCTCCAATATATGGGCATCTGTGGGGGTGTGTGACACATCTCTTATGCATGTGGGATAAATCAGGCCGACCTTGCACATGTGGAATAAATTCAAAATACATGTTCTGCTCATCCGATCAAGATGATCTTTAGATCGATCATGCACCTCTCCGAAAGAGGAATCCAATAAAAATATTGGCATCGTCATCTGAGCATCACAACATGGAGTTTGGACCTAGTTGCCCAAAATTAATACTCCCTCTCAACTAGGGAGAACTCCATCCACCTGTGCCATCCAAACATCATGCGTCATCCTGCCGTAACTTGCTTCACTGGCTTCTTTATTTCAAAACAAGAGGTGAGTCACAAAGACATCACTCTCGGCTAACCTGAAGTCAGCTCAAAGGTCCGAAACCTCTATATGACTCAAAGGAGTCACATACCAACCCAAAGTTGGTTTAACTGACCCGAAGTTAGTTGGAGGTCCGAAACCTCACTTGGACTCAAGAGAGTCATATACTAACCCGAAGTTAGTTTAACTGACCAGAAGTCAGTTGGAGGTCCGAAACCTCACTAGACTTGATCCCAGATCAAGTGGTTGGACACGTGCCATCCTAGACATAGAGAGTACGACAATCTTCGATGCGTCCATCGGTCTTGCTATGGTCTCTATTCACATTTCCGACCTCATTGGCCAAATGAGAGGTACTTCCCATGAGTCTAAAAACTCCATGGGTAGGATGCGTATGAGGCACAGATCAGAGAGAGGTAAACCAACTCAATATCATCACTGTGGGGCGGAAGCACACCAACAAGGTTCAGCAAGCCTAGCCTTGTGGTTGCTTATAGCTCCAAGAAGCTCCCCAAAGCCCCCCTGGAGCTCCTAGAGCTCATCGTCCAACATGACCCTTAGAATAGGATCGATCCACGATTCCAAGATTCTCACGGAAGGTTAGGAACTTGACCTTCCCCAAGGGCTTTGTGAGAATATCCGTGACCTGCTCATCAGTTCCTATATGAACCTTACGGCACCTCACTGTACCCTGTCCCGGACAAAGTGGTACTTGCTTGGATCGATCGTGGAACACGGGATTCTCTGACAAACAACATGGAGTTTGGACCTAGTTGCCCAAAATTAATACTCCCTCTCAACTAGGGAGAACTCCATCCACCTGTGCCATCCAAACATCATGCGTCATCCTGCCGTAACTTGCTTCACTGGCTTCTTTATTTCAAAACAAGAGGTGAGTCACAAAGACATCACTCTCGGCTAACCTGAAGTCAGCTCAAAGGTCCGAAACCTCTATATGACTCAAAGGAGTCACATACCAACCCAAAGTTGGTTTAACTGACCCGAAGTTAGTTGGAGGTCCGAAACCTCACTTGGACTCAAGAGAGTCATATACTAACCCGAAGTTAGTTTAACTGACCAGAAGTCAGTTGGAGGTCCGAAACCTCACTAGACTTGATCCCAGATCAAGTGGTTGCACATCGTGCCATCCTAGACATAGAGAGTACGACAATCTTCGATGCGTCCATCGGTCTTGCTATGGTCTCTATTCACATTTCCGACCTCATTGGCCAAATGAGAGGTACTTCCCATGAGTCTAAAAACTCCATGGGTAGGATGCGTATGAGGCACAGATCAGAGAGAGGTAAACCAACTCAATATCATCACTGTGGGGCGGAAGCACACCAACAAGGTTCAGCAAGCCTAGCCTTGTGGTTGCTTATAGCTCCAAGAAGCTCCCCAAAGCCCCCCTGGAGCTCCTAGAGCTCATCGTCCAACATGACCCTTAGAATAGGATCGATCCACGATTCCAAGATTCTCACGGAAGGTTAGGAACTTGACCTTCCCCAAGGGCTTTGTGAGAATATCCGTGACCTGCTCATCAGTTCCTATATGAACCTTACGGCACCTCACTGTACCCTGTCCCGGACAAAGTGGTACTTGCTTGGATCGATCGTGGAACACGGGATTCTCTGACAAACGAATCCCCCTCTGGTTATCACAAAAGATAACGGTGGCATCTAGCACATGCTCAAATAGCTCACTGAAGAGCTTTCGCAACCAAGTGGCTTCACAACAGGCCATACATGCTGCAATGTATTCGGCCTCAGCGGTGCTCAAAGCTACCGACTTCTGCTTCCGGCACGAAGCAGACCCAAGAGTGAAGCAACATCCAGATGTGCTCTTGCGATCCACCACATTGCCAGCCCAATCGGCATCAGTATATACACGGAGTCTCAAAACTCGCGGCAGTGTATCTCATCCCATGGTCTACCGTACCCCAGAGATGTCTCAAGAGTTTCTAGGCACCAACCCAGTGAATGTTATGAGGATCAACCATGTGTTGACTCGATGTGTTCACTGCACAACATACGTCCGGACAGATGTTCCCTAAGAACATCAAGGCCCCTACGAGTTGACGATACTCAGTAGGATTTGCTAGCATGGGCCCAACAGTGCTTCCACTCAACTTCTTAAAGTTGAGCTCCATTGATGTCGACATGGACTTACAGTCCACCATTCCAAATCTTTCCAGCAGCTTCACAATATATTTTCCTTGAGAGAGGAAAGACTTGCCAGGTCTCTGCCAGACCTTCAGGCCTAGGAAGTAATGTATCAGTCCTAGGTCCTTCATCTCGAGCTCGGAAGCAAGCTCCCTCTTACACTGATGAATGAGAGGGTCAACCCCTGCCAGGAAGAGATCGCCCACATAGAGAACCAGAATTAGAGGCTTTTCTCTATCGACCTTGAAGTAAAGGTTCGGATCAACATTACTTTGAGTGAAGCCCATCTTCATCAAGTAGCTATCTATCCTCTCGTACCAAGCCCTGGGGGCTTGCTTCAACCCATAGAGGGATTTCTTCAACCTGTATGTATGAGAGTCTCTATCCCGGACTTTGAACCCCGAGGTTGCTTCTCATACACTTCTTCCTATATCGAGCCACGCAGAAAAACAATCTTCACATCCATCTGATGTAGACTCCATCCTTGCGTAGCAACAAGGGTAATAATAGATCACAGGTGCAATCATAATCAATGCCTTCCTAGAGAGAAGTCTCAGGCAACACATATTTCCTTGTACTTTTCAGCACTTCCATCAGATCCATGCTTGATCTTATAGAGCCATATCAAGGTGACAACAACTTTGTCCTCTGGTCTCGGGACCATATCCTAGACATCATCCTTCATAATGGACTCGTACTCTTTGTGTATAACATCCTTCCAGACTTGGTGCTTTACGGCTTCTTCACATTGCACTCATGGCTGCTAGATACCCTTGGTATCTATATGGCTTCTTGCTTTCCTGGAATGTCCCCCTTTGGGGCCATATGATTCTCGGCTTCCATGAGAGTGTCTCAGAGTCATGAGGGTCTCTTCTTCTTTCTTCTAGCAATGTTATTTTCTCAGGAGCATATACGGTTGTGGTCTCCCTCTTAATGCCAACTCTTCTGCAAAAGGTGCCATTATCAATCCTTGTAATCTTGATCTTCTTCTCCAAGAAATATATGCAGACGGGAATCATATCAGATAAATCAGAATGCTTCAACTGTTAGACATCAGATTGTGATACTTGAAGGAAAAGAAAGTCCCCCCTTTTATGCTTTCTTGCGGCACAACTCTGATATATGCCTTCATGATTATTTTGAATTTGGGCATCCTAGACACCATCTCGGAAAGGGCTTTGTAATCATGGGCCTGAATCTAATTCACCTATTGTCAAGGCCATTCAAGAATCATAGCCATATACTGCCATATATCTGTCATACATCTTGACAGGTATCATATATTGTCATATCATGGATTACAATGATGCCATAGTATTATTTATCACAGCCATGCAGAACAAAAGATATCAAACTTCCTGGTTATATATATATGTGTGTGTTTTTCTTTTATATGGCTCTGAAGATATCACAGATCAAGATTATATGGATTCTGCCATATGTCACTGTCCATATCTTCCTACATAGCAAGAACAAATAAAATGACTTACTTGCTGAAGATGCACTTCACTTACATCCCTTTGGACTCTTGTCCTTGATGTACCAGGCAGGTCCTTTACCTCCTATACTTGTAGAGAGTATTGCTGCTCCAATACCTCTGCCTCAGCGGCTCACAATGTCCTCTGCTGCTTCAGATACACTTGCACATATCAGCTGATCAATTTGCCTTCTATCAATGACAGTGCTCCTCCAATATCATTGAACATAGGCCTATATTAGTGTGCCCTCTAATAGTGATTTGCCACATCATAAGCACTGTTCACAGGATCTTCATATCTTTGCCTTCTAACAGTCCCCTTGCTGCTTCAAGATGACTGAACTTAGGGCACAATTCCACCAGCAATCTCACAATAGTTAGCTGCTCCTATACCACTGTATATTAGCTCCAACGCACTACTGTCCTCTCACTCCTTCAAGGACAGAGTTCCATGGAGAAAACTCTGCAACCATCTACACGAGACTTAGCCACTACACATCCTTACCTTAGCTTAGACCTCAGGGATCTCGGCTTCTGTGGCACTTTACTCAGGAAACTCAGCCCTGGACAAGTCTTCTGCGGCCACTTCAGACTAGGGTCTGAACCACCAGTGGCCACCTTAGTCAGACCATAAACTTGGATCCGCCGTCACTATAACAGCCTCTAGAAAGGTAGAGGTAACTGGGCCCTAGATTCTGCCTAAGAAACAGACCTTTCAGCTTCCCTTTCCACAGAACATAAGAGCTACGGCCCTCTCCAATACTTCAGGAAGAACACGCACCAGGTAGTTTATTCATACGTAGACTTAGTGTATCCAAATGCATTCTACAGCCACGGCTTGCCCAATGCACAGGTGTATTTAGCCTCAGTATTTAAAGATAAGCGCACAACAAGCAACCTTTAGCATTATCAATTCAATTACTGAATCTCCATTTTTTTTGAACAGTGAGCTTCCCTTGCTGAAGCTCCTGATTGACACCGGTGATGACCCTGTAGAAGAGCGAGAATGATGCGCCGACCTCTCTGCTTATCTTGTCATTACTCTGCAAGAATTCTTTCCACCGGTTGACGTCCATGAGAATATCATATATATTGCCGGCCTTGTAATTGAATCGTAATTGTTTTCAATCCCTTTCTAACAACGGGCTTTAATGAGGAATGCTTATCGACAGTGGGAGCAACTTTGGTAGATTTTGGGTGGCGTCTTGCTGCGAAGAAATTGCGGGCTTTCTGACATCTGAAATTACGCGCGACTATAATGGGATTGCCTTACATTGCCAACGAGAATGCCGGGGTGCGTGAAGATCCCAACATCAATATCAACGTCAACGATAATGGCCCCGTCAGTGTCTTTTTGTCTTTCTGTCCAACGGAAAACCCATTATGCTGGAAAAAGTCAGGCACTCTGTCGATCTGACGGCTCGGTCATTATAGCTATTAAAGACATGAGAGTGGGTCATACGCAATTTTAAAATAATGCATCATTCGATGTTTCAATCTCTGAAGTTTTCTCCATGCCGTCATGTCGTCACAAAGACTAGCGTCATCGCAGGGAACAAATACTGCGTTCCATATAATGTGATCCCTATGCCCAAAACTTTGAGCGATAACCATAGGTGCTAGTCTCCAAGATTGAGGGCCGAGCTTCTAAGACCGATTTTTTATTTTTATTTTTTTATTATCATATCATATCAAAGGGCCGTGTTGAGGAGTCTTCCCGAGCTGCTCATGCAAATTAATCGCTCCATTGCATCCGCTAAATACAAGCCGCAAATTTTTGCAAGCGTAGAGAGGCTAAGATTGTATCAGTGATCAAAGAAATCCGAGCGAATTCATAGCACCGTAACATAAATGCCCCTGCCCAGAATTTCGAGCAAATTCAGTGCTGTATAAACGACAAGGGTGCCAAACGCAGTGCCGAGCTATGGACGAGCGAAAGTATTGAGAACATGCCCCTTAAAACAATACCCTAATCATATTGATGATTTATCTGAGATCTCGGAAACATCGAACCTCAAAGCATCGAATTACATTTTGGAGATTGACCCATCCTTCTTCCAGCAGCTCGGTCACCTGAAAACAGTCCTTATATCGCTGCCCTAGATTCTCAACTATATGGGCTTTGTCTTCTCGTAGCTTTGATACCATGTCAAATTCTGAAGATGTTCTATGCTAGGTGCAAATATACTTTAAACTTCTAGGGCTTTATCAAAGTAAGACGTAGATAGAACATACCAATAGATCGATGGAAGACAAGCCAAAAAAGAGATAAAGAATGGTGGCATTACGACGATCAGTAGGATGATTCAACCAGCAAAGTCTTCATAATCTCAGCTTCCCACATGTGTCACACAACCCCAAGACGTCTCATCAAGAATGCTCCACCATGATGCTGCACCAAGAAGCCCTAAACGCAGAACCAAGAACACTGCTCCATCACCATCCAAAAGAGAAGAAAATGCCTCCACCAAAAAATGTAAAATGAACTCCAAGTCTCTCCAATATATAGGCATCCGTGGGGGTGTGTGACACATCTCTGATGCATGTGGGATAAATCAGGCCGACCTTGCACATGTGGATAAATTCAAACTACATGTTCTGCTCATCCGATCAAGATGATCTTTAGATCGATCTTGCGCCTCTCTGAAAGAGGAATCCAATAAGAATATTGGCATCGTTATCTGAGCATCACAACATGGAGTTTGGACCTATTTGCCCAAAATTAACAACAACATATACCGTAAACATCCCAAGAATAGTCCTAAAACATTCACGATACATGCATGAAGATGTGTTGGCTCATTGAGCTTCAATATTAGGTGAAAGATCTAAGTACACAGTTACAATAGTGAGGCACTAGTTCTAGTAGTGGAACATTAAGTCACTTCTTGGTACTCCAAAGAATAGTTTTCTCTCCTATGCCAAGTAGGGAAGCCAAGACTAGCTCTCCAAAGCTTAAGCCTCCAAAAGCCCTTTGCTTGAGTTATGAGGTTGCTTTTATAACAAGATGAATGTCCTTTCATCTCCCCTTGACTCTTGGACTCCTTAATATGTCCTTTGGACTTCTAAACAACTCTTGATTGTCTAAATGACCTTTGGACTTCTCTATGTGACGTTTGGACTTCTCTTAAAGACATTATGTCCATAGATGACTAAGTGACTTTTCATATTCCACATATGACTCTTGGACTTCCACACATTACATTTTGTCCTTTTTTTGAGAATACATGATGATGTGGCATGACTCATGGACACATACTAGCCATTATGATGACACATATTGGCTTCGTGCTTCTTGAGTGCGCCATGCACCCTAAGGCTTTACGCTTTGTGAGCGCGCCATGCGCCCTAAGGCTTTACGCTTTGTGAGTGCGACATGCACCCTAACGGAAGGATGAAGGCTTCGTGATTCGTGAGTGCGTCATGTGCTCAAAGCGAGAGAATGCCTTGTTCTTCCGAAGTCCGCTTCGTTGTTTCGAGGTGCGCTTCGTTGTTGTGAAGTGCACCTTGCTGTTCCGAAGTTCTAAAGTGCGCGTAGGCTTGGGAAGGTGCAATTCTCTCCCACAGTGGCTGCTTGTTCATCTACAATGCGCCTTTCACTGAGGGAGGCAACAAAAGGCTAGGTCACTGATCCTAGGAAATATTAATGCTCTGTGAAAGGGAGGAGATCTTGGAAAAGACTTCATGCACAAGTATGGGAGGAGAAGATATGTCAATGAGGCTCATGAATAAGCTGTGCTCCTCACCTAGTAAGAGGGCTATTGCCTTTACAACTTGCACTAAGCAGGAGGAAAAGATGAAGACGACACTTGCAAAATGCGAACGACCTTGAAAGCGACACATGCCAGAGCGAAGATAACATGAAAAAGACACTTATTAAAGTGAAAACGAGCAAAAGAAACACTTGTGAAAGTGACGGTGCACAAAAGCGACAATTAAGAAAACTCACTGAAATAGAAGTGCAATCACAACCAAAGTGAGGGGTACTGTCAATGAAAGGTGCGCATTGATTGTCGACATGAGTTGAACATTGCACGAGCATTGTCTTGATTGGCGGTGCTTTGCCAGTTCGAGCTTGCATAAAAGAAGGTGCGCTCATGAGTTCAATCAGGACTGTGCATGTGTGAGTAAGTGACTATACAGTTCAAAACTAGGAAGAAGACTTGAAACCTTTAGAAAACATCAATCGACCATGGAGTAACCATAGGGTGACAGACTGCTCCAAAATTCAAGTGTGGGCAAAATTTTGGAGGGTGTTGATCGCAGCGTCAACAAAATCATAAAGAGACAACCAAAGAAGAAACACAAGAGCATTTTACCCTGGGAAAGCCCACATGGAGGAAAAACCCAACAACACTTTTCTTAGAGAAATCATTAAGTTCAATAGAGATACATCAAGTCATTAAGTCAAATCAACTAGTAGCATAGTTTTGGCCACACCTGTTCAAACTGTCCTCTTAGACAAGTCAACAATTCTGCTTGGTCTGCTCTGAACTTGACCTCTTGCCTGCCTCAAAATTCAATCCTTTTCTTGCCTCTAAGTTCGACCCTTTTCATACCTTAGAGTTCACTTCCCTGCCTCAAAATTCAGTTTGATCAGAACTTGTATTTGCCCATAATTTTGGTCTGTCTAGAAGATGAATTTAGTTGCCGCAAAATACTTCTTCCTTCTGGAGGAACTTGGCCTCCCTTCTGCTCCTTCGCTGATGTACAGAGAATTCAAATTGATTGCCAAAAGGAGAGACGAATGACACATATATATAGTGATCATGATGATTGAATGGGTGTCTTTAAGAGTGTAAGCCGACCTAAACTTTTGGAGGGCCGAAATTACAATTTGGAGGCAAAAATAATTTAGATTTCAAAATTCAAAATTCCCCTTTTGAAGCCGACATGAAAAACATGCCTTATATTAATATTTTCAAGGGATAACAATAAAATAACATTAAAAACATGCCATACATTTTCACTATATATTTTCAGGGGCTAAAATATTAATTATGAAGACTGATCATAGCTACAAAATTCAATCCTCCCTCTCAGCTAGGGAGGTATTCATAATGACTATCTAGATGTGTAGAAAATCCGATCCTTGAAAATGTTGCACTTCTGTAGTGAACAATTTTGAAACTAAATTGTAACACCAAGACACAAAATTTTTCTACTCTTTTGTAGCAGAATAGAACAAAACAATAAACACTTTCATACAATACAATAGCACATAATTTTCCAGGGAACCCAATCGGGAAAACCCTTTGCTTGTTTGAGAATTTTATTGATAGAAATTTGAGCAATATATCTCTTACAATAGAACTGTTTCAATTAGAAAACAATCTTTTTCTCTCTCTGCTTGTCCTAATCTTGAAACACCTTGTAAGAACCCTAATATGCTTCCTAAATCCTTGCGCATTAGGAGCTCCTATTATTTAGGAATTAAATCCTAAATCCTAGCACAAATCCCAAGGAATTCTCTTCTGTCAATCTATGCACAAGCTTCTCCTTAGTATGCCCTTCCCACACACAAGCTCCAACACACAAACTCGTGCTCTCTATTGTCTTGTCTCACCAACTCGTGCTCACAAAACAATTGCTCAATTTTGTGCCTTCATCCTCCTTATAAGCTTTTTTCTCATGTTAAATTTGGCAAGTTTATCTATAGATATTCGTCTTGTGATTGATTAGTTCGCTGAGTCTAACTGACTCATGTAACTTGTTCTAGGCACAAATATCCATCAAGACTTCTAACTCACACTAGGAGACAAACAACTGAGCCTCCAACTATTTGCATGAGTTAAATTGCTTCATGAACTCGCCCTAACTTTTAGGAACTCATCCTAAATTATAGGAACTCATCCTAACTTATAGGAATTCATCCTAAATTATAGGAACTTGTGCATGCTAAGGAAGCACTGCTTGTGGTCTCTTTGACTAAGGTACAAGTCAAAGGACCTTCTCTCGCTACTATTTTCAACACTCCCTCTTAGTGAGGAATGTGCCTCTAGAAGAACATTCCTCCAACACTACCACGTTCTCCACTACTGCAATTGCTCCCTCCATTAGAGGAAATTTTAGCCTAAAAGTGCCCATGAAATTTTCACGTATTTTCAATGTCATAATATGTAAACCAATCAAAATCATTTAAATTTAAAAAGAGGTGCATGTAAATATTTTGTAGGGAAAAGGAGAAAAACTACTTTTTTAAATTGTATTTTTGGCTTATCTTTTTATAATTTTACTCAAATTTCAAGTGTAGACACTTGTGCATACTTTTGAGAAGACCCAAATTGATAAAAACTGAAGATACATTAAAAAATGTGTTCAAAATCATTTAAATTTAAAAAGAGGTACATGTAAACATTTCGTAGAGAAAAGGAGAAAAACTATTTTTTTTAATTGTATTTTTGGCTTATCTCTTTATATTTTACTCAAATTTCAAGTATAGATACTCGTTGGATGCAGAATTAAATCCCACATCAAACGAGTACTCATTATGCATACTTTTTAGAAGACCCAGATTGATAAAAACTGAAGATACATTAAAAAAATGTGTATTAAATTCCACATCCAATGAGTACCCATTATGCATACTTTTGAGAAGACCCAGATTGATAAAAATTGAAGATACATTAAAAAAACATATTCAATGAGTACCCATTATGCATACTTTTGAGAAGACCCAGATTGATAAAAACTGAAGATACATTAAAAAAATGTGTTGAACACGTTTTTTTAATGTATCTTCAGTTTTTATCATTCTGGGTCTTCTCAAAAGTATGCATAATGGGTACTCATTGCATGTGGAATTTAATTCTGCATCCAACGAGTGTCTACACTTGAAATTTGAGTAAACCTACAAGGATATAAGCTAAAAATACAATTAAAAAATTAGTTTTCTTTTTTTCTCTCCAAAATTCATAATTCTTATTTTATTATTTTATCCTTAAGAGGCTAATTTTAGGCTGAAATTTCCTCTAATACGAACTAGAAGACTTCCCTGCTTTCTTCTGCGCAACCTGATCTGAAGGCTTGTTCTTTCCAACTGTGCTCTGCGAGTCCATCACTTTAGTCATAACTGCCATGTACGCTGCGCATCTCTGTGGATGCTTCCTTTGGCTGAAAGTGATACTGGAAGATCCAACTCTCTCCTAATCTCCCTTAAACAAATCCTTTGCCCACTTGGCTCAAAGTCTCCCTATACTAGTCATCGACTGAGTGGCTGCCTCCACTCGCCCTAGGCTATGCTCCACATCATCTTGCTGGTCGACCCAACTGCCAACTAGCTTAGACTCAAACTGAGATACTGGTTGAGGCTCCATCTTGAGTAGCTTCTTCTGAGGTACTCTAATCTCCTCTTACTCTAAGGAATCCCTTTGAGTTCTGATCTCCTCAACCATCACTTCTCTACTCTAAGCTCTCCCTGCCTCGCTGCTCAAGGTTGCATTTGTCTCTACCTGCAACTTGTAGAGATTCTTCACCCTCACAACTATTTTTCTTCTTACATCCAAAAGCTAAGTGCTGGAGGTATGCCTTACCTCTGTTGAAGATGATATCATATCCCTTCTCTTCAAGGGGAGCCACTGAAACAAGATTATGCCTCAATCTTGGAACATAGTGAACATCTCTAAGATGAAGAGGATTACCTAACTCCCTTTGAAAACTGACAGTGTCAACTCCTCTGGCTGCATATTGGCCATCATCTCCTAGCTCAATCTGAAATTGCATGTCCTTCTCCTTCAAGTGGCTGAAAATCTTGTTGTTCCCAGTCATGTGGAAGGATTCTCCTGAATCAATATACAATATACAACTATCTACTTAGCTTGCCATGCAAGCAATCAATGAGAAATATTTCTTGAATGGGCATAAAATGCATCTATCTCCGCTGATGTAGTTACATGATCCTTATTGGACTCCTTCTTCCGCTTAGGACACTTAGTGGCATAGTGGCCAAACTCATGGCAATGGAAGCACTTGATCTTGTTGCGAAATTCCAAGGAAGAGGAGGACAAGTCTAAGGGCAAAGAAGAAAGTGTCTCTCAAGGTCAAGAATTGGATTTCTCTCTCTATTATCTCACACGTGCGAAGTCTAGAGTTTTTGCTAGAAGGCTAAAATTCTGCAGTTGCTGGGGAGGCCGAAATTCTAGAGTAGCACGGCCAAAAATTCTTCTACTGGATCAAAGTTCTGGATTGTAGCTGCACTTTGAAGGGCTGACATTTGGAAGACTAAGAAAAGGATACTTACAAGGAGGAAGCGTTGACTTGGTGGAGAAGGAAGGTCTATTGGTATAGGGTCTTGGTCCATCTCGTTTTGAATTACTGAAGGAAGAGTTCTTGACTGGGTTTTCCCCTATCTAGGGGTTTTAGCCCTCGCTGTCTGCCTACATCTGGTTACCCCAATCTTCATGTTTTCCTTTTGATAATTGTTTGATGAAACAAAGATAAAATAAGAACATAAGAATATCACAAGTAATTATCATCATAATAAAATCTTGCTGCCTTTCCGATTTTCCAACATAAACACCCATGACTCCATACTCCCAATGGTCTAGGCACTAATCAAGTCCCTTGTCCGCTACACACAAATTTAAACCATTAATTTTCCTTCTTTTCTCTTCTAAAAATTCATGCCTTCAAGGATAAGGAGGTCATCTAGGGCTTGGTGTGAATTCTATTAGAGGAGGAATTTTTGAGTTTGGATTGGATAGAAATCTTCCTTTGTGTCTCTGTTGATTTTTGGTAGCATCGGATGTGCTCTAAGCCCCAAAATTCGTGGAGAGGCTTAAACACATGCATTACAAATAACCCATAAATTGTTTTGGGAAATTCCAACCAGAAACAATTTTATAAGAAAAATTAATTATTTTTAATGAGGACCCTAAGTCTAACTTAGGAAATTAAAATAATCAATCAGTGTTAATGTAAACTATGGATGAAACTTTCAGAAAAAGAAGATCAAGTCTAATTGAATCTTAGCTGGTGATTGGAGATCTAATCTGGGCCGTTGATTTGTCAACAAGAAGAATATAAAGGAAGGCTTGAGGGTCATTTGTAAGATACACCAGAGAGTCTAGAGTTCAAATTTTCTGATGGAGCAAGTGCTCGGACGAAAATCAGATCTAAGTGATTCTTGATTGCAGAGAGGGGCAGTAATTCCTATCGGAGATTTTCCTGAGTCGGAGAATACATAGCAAAGAAGGCAGAGAGCAGATCATCAGAGGCAACATAGCAACTATGCAGAGGCAATGCAGTCCCACGCAGAAGCAACGCTGTAGCCTCAAGGGAATTCGAAATTTTGCTAAGGGTTAGCTAGATTCAGCGTCGGAGAGCCGGGGTGTGAGATTGGAAGAAGCCAAAAGAGCATATCTAGCTAGTATAAGACCAACTACGCAGAAGCCACGCAATCGCCACGTAGAGTGACGCAGAGACTGCACAACGAAGTGGAGGGCTTGCAGATCCAGGGTTGTTGGTCAGTCGGGCTTCCAGATCAGTGTGAGATTTCTCTCACTAACCTTTTTGTCAGTCATATTCTCTGCAGGGATTGCCAGGAAGGTATCCAAAATTTGTATTCATAAAATTACTGCATAAGATACAAACCCTAAGATCTGTTGCACCGATTTTCCTGCACTGGGTTTTTCCAGGGACATTTGTTTGCATTATTATTTCTTGCTCAATTTCTAATTTCACAAATGTATTTTAATGGGTGAAGGCTGCTTCAGTAACTGCTTCGATATTTTAATAAGTAATCTTAAATAACTTGTTTAATTCAAATTTGCAAGTAGGAGGAGTAGTTCAACTTGTAGCAATAGGGATTCTTAGATTTGGGATCTATGAATTTTCACATGGTTTCAAAGCTTGCATTGTGAATCAGGAAGAGCAAATCCAGCGCGTGACGGAGGTTGAAAAGCTGCAGAAAGCAGCAGTTCGAATCCCTAGAGGGATTGCGCAATCCAGGCTCGAAGGCTGAAGTTTCCGGGTAAATCTCTCTCTGAGTGAGTCGACAGAGAGGTAAGATCTCCAGATCCGAATTTCTGCCGAGGCAGAGGGAGCAACGCAGCGCTGGTGGGACGCAGTTTCTGCAGGCAATATTTTGATTTTGCTGGGCAGAAAGTGTCAAAGAAGAAGCAACACAGTGAGGGAATTTTCTCTCTCAGGAAGTTCCTTGCCGAGGAATTTTAGTTCTTCCAAGATATGAGTAGCAGATCCAGGCAATAGATCTATGAGCTCCATAAGGAGTACGTAAGCCTGTCCAGCGTTGCGTAGTGGGGGGAGAAGAGGAGCAGATTTGACAGATTTGACGGCCATGGCAACTCATGGCTTCGAGATCAGGACCAGTTGGAGGGAGCCTCCAACTACGTGATCTGAAAGGCAAGAATCTCTTGTCTTCTGGGTGATCTGAAGCTCAAACTCTTCGTTACGGATGAGGATGAGTATGCCATGACTGCACACACATCTCCAGGAGGGAGATGGGGAGACATTGAGCTATAAGTTCGCAAGAACTTTAGTTGGGCAAGATCCTGGAGGAGTCCACCTCTCGGATCACAACCTTGCTACGGGTGCCCACAATAGCAGGTTGGAGGAGTTTTCAGTCGATGCAGAGGAGTGCATAGACGATGCCAATCTATGAGCAACGCAGAGTAAAGTTGCAGTAGCGCAGCACTGTGCAGAGCAACAACAACATAGTGCATTAGAGGGACATCGCAGTAGCTTTCATCTATCAGTGTTTTCAGCACCGAGATGCATCCTGAACACTTGTTCATATCTTTGGAAGTTTTTCAGTTGCTTCTCTTAGTAGCTGAGTTGTAGTGCAATGTTAGCAGTGGCAGTGCTAGCAGCAGATGCAACATTTGAGAGAGAGTTGCAGTACAGATGCAGTGTTGATCGTGGCAGGGTCAATAACAGTGCAGTGCAACAACAACGCAGTGATGGATGGGCAACATGTCAGACATCATCAACACAGAGGGAAATGCTTCAGAGTCAGAGTAGTATGCAGCAGGGCATATCTGATAGAGGACATTCCTCGCTAAGAGGGAGTGTTGATTTTTGGTAGAATTGGATGTGCTTTAAGTCCCAAATTTTGTGGAGAGGTTTAGACACATGCATTACAAATAACCCAAAAATCGTTTTGGGAAATTCCACCCAGAAACAGTTTTATAAGAGAAATGAATTATTTTTAATGAGGACCCTATGTCTAACTTAGGAAATTAAAATAATTAATGAATATTAATATAAACTGTGGATGAAACTTCCAGAAAAAGTAGATGAAGTCTAATTAAATTTTAGCCGTTAATTGGAGATCTAATCTCGGCTTTTGATTTGTTAATGAGAAGACTATAAAGGAAGGCTTGAGGGTCATTTGTAAGATACACCGAGAGAGTTTAGAGATCGATTTTTTCTGACGAAGCAAGTGCTCGGACGAAAATCAGATCTAAGTGATTCTTGATTGTAGAGAGGGGCAGTAATTCCAGTTGGAGATTTCCTTAGCCGGAGAATACATAACAGAGAAGGCAGAGAGCAGATCAACAGAGGCAGCGTAGCAGCTATGCAGAGGCAATGTAGTCCCACGTAGAGGCAGTGTTGCAGCCTCAAGGGAATTCGAAATTCAGCTTAGGGTCAGCTAGATCCAATGCTGGAGCGTTGGGGTGTAAGACTGTAAGAGGCCAAAATGGTAGATCCAACCATCAGAAGACCAGCTACGCAAAAGCCATGCAGCCCCCATGGAGGGTGATGCAGAGACTGCGCAACGCAGTGGAGGGCTTGCAGATTTGGGGTTGTTGGTCAGTCGGGCTTCCAGATCAGTGTGAGATTTCTCTCACTAACCTTTTTGTTAGTCATATTCTCTGCAGGGATTGCTAGGAAGGCATCCTAGATTTGTATTCAAAAAATTACTACATATATATAAACCCTCAGATCTGCTGCACCGGTTTTCCCGTATTGGGTTTTTCCAGGGACATTTGTCCAAAAATAACGGTGTCTTGTGTTTGCATTATTCTTTCTTGTCCAGTTTCTGATTTCACAAATGTATTTTAATGGGTGAAGGTTGCTTCAGTAACTGCTTCGATATTTTAAGAAGTAATCTTAAATAACTTGTTTAATTCAGATTGGCAAGTAGGAGAAGTAGTTCAACTTGTAGCAGTAGGGATTCCTAGATCTGGGATCTAGGGATTTTCATAGTCCCTTCTAAAATTACTCAAGTTTTGGTGGAATTCCCATGGTGGATTCTCCATAAATTTTGATGCCCTAGATGTCGCATCAAGATGGAACCCTAAAGGCTAATCCTTCAACTTGGGGATTCTTTGAAGGCAATATTCTTTAGTACTTGGTGAAGTAAATAATACATTGCCTTTTCTCTCCTTCCTTGACCTTGGATGCACATATATATCTGGACAAATTTCAACCCTAGGTCTCGTCTAGTTTCCTTTCCAAGGGTTTTTTCATGGAAAGTATTAATAGCTCCTCTCGAAGCTCACACTTTCGTTGAACCTTTCCATTGAATGAGTGACCTTGCCTCACTTCAAGCCTATCATATAGACAATTCTCGCAAGTGAGTAATACTGGGACTCCTCTCCTCGGTGAAAATCCGAGAAGAGCATGGGACTTAGGCTGTGGTGATAGCGGATCTCTATCCCAAGTGTTGTTGTGCCCTCTAACTTTTGCCTCTTATCAAGGCCTACAAGTTTGTGCAACAACAGGCTCTTAACAGATCATCCCTCCAACTCTTGTATAATCCTTACTAGCTATGAAAATATTTTATTCAAGTTGGTTACAACATTAACGAAGTAAACAAAAAATAGGAAAATCCAATTCACACAATAAATACAATGTGCTTGCAAAAATGAAAGTTATAAATTATGGCATTGAAATAATTTCACAAATCAACAACTTCAACTAGAGGAGAGGCTAGCCTCTCATAATTTTTCTTTAATCATTGGATGATGGGTAGTTAGACCTATCTCAAGGAAAATAATATTGTTTGTCATCTACATGTCAAAGACCAAGCAAAAATTTAATAAAATATTATATCACAAATATTTTTTCCCACTTGAGGGGTCCGATTTGGCTCACATGGCACTTAGAAGTTTAACATTCCCTTTGTTATGTCCTTGGAAGGTGAAGAGATGAGGAAATATGGTCCATGAATGTTCAACATCCACTAAGGAGGCTGTTGAACCTCAGAATTGTCCTTTCTCTGACATTCATTCTCATCACTTTTTCCTTATATTTTCATAAGTCCATACACTCCAATCAATGATAAATGTCATGTTTTATCTCAGGGAATGCATTTAAATGATTTCTATGTTATATTCTGATGTTCTTGTTATGTGAATGGATTTTTGCTGCTAATTGTTGTTTCCGCAAGGTTTGATAGGTTTCGAGTAACAAATAAAGGAACGAGCTACATGGACATCTCCAGAATGATTCACACATGGATTTCGTTCTATCCACTTGATCGAAATCAACAAAAAAGGATGCCTGTGATCGTGGTCAAAGTCTGGTCAAAGGACCTAAGCCGAGAGCGAAGAACTCTTGATTTGCTTTGACGTAGCAAATCAAGAGTTAACCAGTTAAAATATAATTCTATGTTTCGGTTAGAATAGGCATCTGTAGGCGTAGTTAGCTCCTCACAGTTACATTTTATTTTATTTAAATACCAGTTATGCAAAGACCGAAGACAGTCTTAATTTTTTGAAATGTTGTGTAAGCTTTAAACTCTGTTATGTTTCATAATACAAGGATCGTGTTCGTGGTTCCAGTCTTTGCTTAATGCGTACATAATCAGCTAGGATCTCGACCTATTCTATCGTAGAGGGCCCCTGCACAGGAGGAGGTTTTTCATTAGTTATTTTAGTTTAATTATTTGCTCTGTTTTGTCAATTCACAAAGTAGATTAATATTGTGTTGCAGCCTTTAGATCGATATCATAGAATTAAGTTATGAATGTTTTCTTAGCATCAATGATAGAATGACTGTGTAATCTTTGCTTTCCAAAAACATCTCAAGAAGGTAGATTCATCTATTTTCCATTTGGATTATGTTTGAGGCAATAGAGCTCACAGTTGTTTAGTTTCCTTTCATGATTCTTATATTTGCTTTCTTAGATCAAATACTCAGTCAATTGTGTAATTGGATGCTCCTAAAGATCAGGCCAAGAAGGTGATTTGTCATATTTCCAAATTGGGTGCTCGAGTGTTCAACCTATGCAATCATTGAGATTTTCTTTTACATGCTTTTAAACTATTTTTTTAGATTAAGATCCTCAATCAATTGTATAATTGGATGCTCCTAAAGATTAGGCCAAGAAGGTGACTTGTCATACTTCCAAATTGGGTGCTCGAGTGTTTAACCTATGCAATTATTGAGTTTTCCTTTACATGCTTTCCTAGATTTAATTTTCAAAACTAAAGTGTAATCGGTTGCTTGTACATCATTTCAAGTGGGTGATTATGTCATACTTTGTAATATCCCCAAAGGGAAATAACCAGTAATACACAGAAATATGCCAGACAGAGATAGAAAATACAATGCTGGAACCAGATCATGGAACAAGTACACATAGAATGCCAGAAAACTAAGCCATTTTTATTAATGCGAGAATACATATAGAGGTACAAGATAATCGGGATGAGTGCACCTATCCTTGCCTTAGGCAAAGTGGAGACCCTCTCAGAACAAGTAATGGCTGCAAATAAGGACAGCATCCTAGCTGGCTGAAGATCTGCTATGAAGAGCTGCTGCTGGAATGCAATGGAACTATGAACTGAAGACTAGAAGATGGCTGTTCTCAATCCTCCAAACCCTCACCAATAAAAACGCTGTCTCTGCTAGTGACAGCGCAGAAGACAGATGAAATGCTGGCCACAAAACCTCCAGATGAAATGATCAGCTCCTCAAGGCTGGAAACACTGAAAAACGCTGTCAAGCCCCACTCACATGACCCTGCTCATCAGATCAGCGTCCTCCCTGACTGGATCTGCGTCCTCTATGCTCAGATCTGCTGAATCTGAAGCCTCCCAATCCAGATCTGCGTCCTATCACTCCAGATCTGCGTCCTCCAAGGCCAGATCTGCTGCTATCTCTTCAGATCTAGGCTGGATCTGCCAATATCTCCTCAGATCTGTATCCTTCAAGGCTGGATCTGATGGTATCTCTCCAGATCTGCACCTCCCAAGGCTAGATCTGCCAATATCTCCTCAGATCTGCGTCCTCCAAGGCTGGATCTGCTACCAGTTCTCCAGATCTGTGTCCCCCGGACCGGATCTCGCCACCCCTTCGCATCCGCGTCCCTTCTGCCGGACACCGGGATCGGGCCGTCCCCGCTGTCGCCGCATCTCGCGTCCTCCGCTCGGACCGCGTCCCTTCCTCTCTCCGGACCGGGCCCCACCCTCCTCGGGACCGCGCGCTCGTCGTTAGGCGGCCCCTCTCCCTTCCGCCCACCGTAAACTCGGGCCGCGACCACCGACCGAAATCGATGATGATGTTCGTGTGCACGAATCCCCGCTCAGCAAGGCACTCGAAGTCCCCCGAAGCTAAGGGTGAAACCAGAAATAACCTTACCAGGGCAGGCACTCGAAGTCCCCCGAGGCTTAGGGTGAGATCTCCGACCGGAGACACTCGGTTGCACTAAAACAAAGGTCACGGCACCCATCAAACAACCGGCGGCACAAGCAGCATGCGAGTTCAGCGTCTTCAATATCAATATCAAATCATGCATGTCCAAATGAGGTGAGAACCCCACCTTTTATAATGCTAAACTCCCTCCAAAACCTTAACTGCGTCCTTCACTCTCCTTGCCCTGCGTAGTTAACCTTGGGTCAGCCTGATGCCTCCCCATCATACTCATGTGGACCCCCAAGGCCCCCTCTCTAAGTTATAACGTCAATCAACTAGGAAAAGAACACTTTATTTATAAAGTGAGGTGACTAAAGTGAGGTAACCCCTCTTATTTCTCACTTTATTTATTACTTCTAGCTAAAGCGGCAAAATTAAACAAAAATGAAATATTCCAATTAGCAAAGCTAATTGGGAATATTACAGTCTCCCCCGGCAAAACGTTGCTTGTCCTCAAGCAACTGAAATGATGGATGCCGTAAGATCCTCTCATCCTCCCAAGTGGCATCCTCATCCGGCAAATTCTTCCATCTCACCAAGAATTCTCTGATTTTCCTGCTCCGCAGTTGCCTCTCCCTGGTGTCGATAATAGCCTCCGGCTGCAACACCAGATGCCCCTCATCATCTGTAGGCGGTAGCTCCTCGGTGACTCTCACATGCTGGCCCAGTGCCTTCTTCAGGCATGATACGTGAAAGATGTTATGAATCCGGCTGCCTTGGGGCAGCTCCAACTCATATGCAACCTGCCCGATCCTGCGTATCACCCCGTATGGTCCATAAAAACGAGGCTTTAGCTTCTCTGCCCCCTTCTGTTTGAGCGAAGACTGTCGGTATGGCTGTAACCGTAGGTAGACTAGGTCCCCTACCTCAAAGTGTCTCTCCACCCGACCCTTATCCGCATACAACTTCTGCTGATTTTGTGTTGTGGCTATGTTGTCCTTGAGAGTCCGGAGGATATCTTGGCTCTCTTGGATCCATAACTTGGCTCGCGGAGCCCTGCTAACACCAAACATCATGTCCACAAAAGATAGGGAATGATATCCATACAAAGCATAGAAAGGTGTCATACCGATGGACATATGGTGGGTTGTGTTGTAGCAGTACTCGCCCAAATGTAGCCATTTCAGCCATGCTCTCTGCGGCCCACTGACGTAGTTACGCAAGTAGCCCTCCAGCCACTTGTTAACTATCTCCGTCTGCCCGTCCGTCTGGGGATGATAACTAGTGCTCGGTGTCAACTCTGTCCCCACTAGTCGAAAGAGCTCCTGCCAGAATCCACCCATAAAACGGCTATCCCTGTCGCCGACAATGGTCTTGGGTAGACCATGCAACCTGAAAACCTCCCTGAAAAACAACTCTGCCACCTGTGCCGCTGTGTGATGTGCAGAAATGGCGAAAAAGTGAGCATACTTCGTCAGCCTGTCAACCACTACAAAGATGCAGTCCTTGCCCTGCACTGTGGGCAACCCCGTGATGAAGTCCATCGAAATACTCTCCCACTTCCCCTCCGGAATGGGAAGAGGCTGCAACAATCCCGCAGGATGACTCATCTCTCCCTTGTTCCGCTGGCAAACCTCGCACTCCCTGACATGCTGGAGTACGTCCTCCTTGAGGCCCTTCCATGCAAATCTCTCCTGGATGGCCCTGTACGTCTTGGTGAACCCCTGATGGCCCGCCAATGGTGAATCATGTGAAGCCTGGAGTATCTTCTCCTTGAGCTGAGATCCCTCAGTCAAGAAGATCCTGTCCCTGTAATAGATGACCTCATCGGCCACCCCGTATCTGCTATCCGCTACCTGCCCATCCAGAACCTCGCATGCAAATCTATCTTTGGAGTACTCAACCAGTAGTCGAGCCTTCCAGTCAGCGTCCAGGCTCATGAGTGATAACGTGGCCGGTCTACGAGAAAGGGCATCAGCTACCACGTTATTCTTTCCCTTGACATACTCTATGTCAAAGTCATAGGCCTGGATCTTGCTGATCCACTTCTGCTGTCTCTCCTGCAACTGCTTCTGCTCCAGAAAGTACCTCAGGCTGTTATGATCTGTCCTCACCCTGAATCTGCCACCTACCAGGTACTGCCGGAATTTGGCCAATGCATGCATGATGGCCAGCATCTCCTTATCGTATATGGGATATAGCCTCTCGTGTGGAAGGAGCTTCCGGCTCTCGAAAGCAATCGGATGACCCTCCTGCATCAAAACTGCACCAATCCCCTCTCCTGATGCATCGCACTCTAGGACAAAGGGCTGCGTAAAATCTGGCAACGCTAATACGGGACAACTGCTCATCACCTCCTTGAGCTTGTCAAAAGCTCGCTGTGCTGTATCCGACCAACTGAATGCCCCCTTCCTCGTCAGATCTGTGAGGGGTGCAGCAAGCTGAGAGAAGCCCTTGACGAACTTCCTGTAGTAGGTGCAGATACCAATAAACCCTCGAAGTTCTGTTACATTCCGTGGCTCTGGCCAGTCCTTGATAGCCCTGATCTTCTCCTCGTGGATTCTCACCCCGTCCACTCCTATAATGTGTCCCAGATACAGCATCTCCGTCAACCCAAACTCACACTTGGAGAGCTTGGCATAGAACTGCTGCTCCTCCAAAATGTGCAAGACCGTCTCAATATGCTGGAGATGCTCCTCCCAAGTCCTGCTGTATATAAGGATATCATCAAAGAAAACCAGCACAAACTTCCTCAGATGACCCCTGAAAATGTGGTTCATACAAGACTGGAAAGTAGCAGGTGCATTGGTCAACCCAAATGGCATGACCAAAAACTCAAAGTGCCCATAATGACACCTGAAAGCGGTCTTGGGAATGTCCTGTTCCCTCACGCGTATCTGATGGTACCCGGATCTCAACTCAATCTTTGAGAAGAACCGTGCTCCTCTCAACTCATCCATCAGCTCGTCGATCCTGGGAATGGGGTACCTGTTCTTCAGGGTCTTCTTGTTCAGAGCCCTGTAGTCAATGCACATGCGTAATGTGCCGTCCTTCTTCTTCACCAGCACTACTGAAGAAGCAAAAGGACTGGTGCTGGGTGCTGGGTCGAATGTGACCAAGGGCCAGCAACTCCTGAATGGCCCGTTCTATCTCATCCCGATAGGCCTTGGGATGCCTATACGGTGTGGTAATCACAGCCTGTATCCCCTGCTCAAGCTCGATCATGTGCTCAAACCCCCGATCCGGTGGCTGTCCTGGCGGAATGTCCCCAAAAACTACTGCATATCTGTCGAGAATAGACTGTAGATCAGGGTGCACCGTCCGCCCTGTATCTACTGCCTCCGAAGCCCGCAACTCTACTGCCCACTCTATATCTCCCTTGCGGAAAGTCACCTCCATGCTGTGTGCTGATACTGTCTGGGGTGGATATGTGTTCTGCCCTCGTATATTCTCATGCTTCCCCGTCTTGGGATCATCCCACTCCATCTCTAAGGCCTTCCAATCCGTCGTGACCTTCCCCAGAGTAATAAGCCACTGAACCCCCAATATCACATTGGTGTCTGGAATGTCCACCACAAAGAAGTGATCGGTCAATGTATAGGTGCCCATCGTCACTGATAACTCGGGTACATATCGAGCACATGCCATGGTCTGATCTCCTGGTACCAAAACAGAAAACCCATCAAAGCCCTCCGTCGGTATGCCTCTCCGCTCAACCATCTGGGCATCAATGAAGTTGTGGGTGGCCCCACTATCGACTAAGACCGAAACCCGCTGTCCGCGCACTGTCCCCCGTACGCGCAAGGTCAAATACTTGGGGACTCCTCGCAATGTCGCTAGAGCTCCCCCGCAGGGTGCGAATAGTTGCACCTCCTGTTCCCGGTGGTGGAGGTGGTGGTACCGTGTCGCACAACATCCTCCTCGCTCCTCATCATCCTTCCTCATCCTCTTTCTCCGCCGCTTCTCGAGAAGACCTCTATGAAATTCGCCTTGCTTCCGCATTCGCCGGTGGGAGGCGTTGCCCCTGTGTCCTTACTCCTGTGGGCCGGAAAGCCTCGTCTCCGGGGGATAAGGTGGCCGAGTCCCTGCAAGACATCTTTGCGCAAATCTCGAGTCCCACCATGGCACCGCAGCAGTAGCTGTCGATATCGTACCTTGACCAGCCACGAAGTGGCTCTGACAGCCCATCCACAAACATATAGACCATCCGAGCTGTCGACAAGTCAGGTACCATCACTGAAACCCTCAAGAAATCCGAAATGTATGCCTCTGCACTCCCAGTCTGTTTGAGCTTGGTCAGCTCAACAAAATGCTGCTCCGGATCCCTCCTGTCAAAACGCTCTACCACCCTCCGGGTAAACTCGGCATATGTCGTCACTGTGGAATGCCCGAGTGTCGCCATCCCATGAAACCACCAATCCTGAGCCTCACCCTCTAAATGCAATGTAGCCATCTTAATGGCCTCCGTCTCCGACATCTGATTAAGCTGGAAATAGATGTCCAGCTTCTCCACCCAAGACTTTGCCGTAGTCTTTGATGAACCATCAAACATAGGCAAATGGAATCTACTGGCCGCACGGTGGTCATCACGGTGGTATCCGTGCCCCCTGTGTTGGTGCTGATCATGGGGTTTGATGCCGTACTGGAACTGGAGATAGCGCTCGAAGGGGAGAGTATCCATGAATTCCTGTCCTAAGGCCCGCCATTCTGCAAAAGCGGCCGCCCATCGAGCTGGACTCAACTCTCTCGGTGCCGTCGACCCCTCGTCCTCTACCAGGAAGGTAGGCATGGTAGGACGTGTGGGTGCTGGATTATCCCTCTGTGCACCTCCCCGCACTCCTGTCCCTGTGTCTTCTGGCAAGAATGTGGGCATAGTGGATCGCGGAGCCGTCACAATGGGAATAGCATCGTGCACTGGTATATGGCGAGACACACCCGATCCCTCACCGATCTGAAGAACTCTAGGGAGTTCTCTCTGACTGATCTCCATGGCCAAGAGCCTCTGTGACGTCTCCTGCACCATCTGTGACGTCTCCTGCATCCTCTGTGACGTCTCCTGCATGTGACGGAGGACCGCCTCTTTAAACCTCACATCATCATCTGCCATTGGATTACGCTGTTCTGGGCCCTTCTCAGGCTGCTCTGCCTCTGAATCTGTCTCAGGTGGCTCCTGATCAGAATCACTTCCCCCGAAAGGAAACTTCCACCCACTCTCAGTTTCTCTGCGTTTCCTCTGATAGATGTAGGGATTATCCCCAGGCGTCATAGACTGCTAGCACCACAGGCTGAGCCAGATCTATGCTCTGATACCACTGTAATATCCCCAAAGGGAAATAACCAGTAATACACAGAAATATGCCAGACAGATATAGAAGATACAATGCCGGAACCAGATCATGGAACAAGTACACATAGAATGCCAGAAAACTAAGCCATTTTATTAATCTGAAAGTACATAGAGAGGAGTACAAGAAAATCAGAATGAGTGCACCTATCCTTGCCCTAGGCAAGTGGAGACCCTCTCAGACAAACAATGGCTGCAAATAAGGACAGCGTCCTAGTTGGCTGAAGAGCTGCTATGAAGGACTGCTGCTGGAATGCAATGGAACTATGAACTGAAGACTAGAAGATGGCTGATCTCAATCCTCCAAACCCTCACCAATGAAAACGCTGTCTCTGCTAGTGACAGTGCAGAAGACAGATGAAATGCTAGCCACAAAACTTCCAGATGAAATGATCAGCTCCTCAAGGCTGGAAACACTGAAAAACGATGCCAAACCCCACACACAAGATCCTGCTCATCAGATCAGCGTCCTCCCTGACTAGATCTGCGTCCTCTCTGCCCAGATCTGCTGGATCTGAGTCCTCCTATCCAGATCTGCGTCCTATCACTCCAGATCTGCGTCCTCCAAGGCTGGATCTGCTACTATATCTTCAGATCTAGGCTGGATCTGCCAATATCTCCTTAGATCTGCACCCTCCAAGGCTGAATCTGATGGTATCTCTCCAGATCTGCACCTTCCAAGGCTAGATCTGCCAATATCTCCTCAGATCTGCGTCCTCCAAGGCTGGATCTGCTACTAGTTCTCCAGATCTGCGTCCCCCAAGACTGGATCTGCCAATACCTCTTCAGATCTGCGTCCTCTCTGCCTTGGACAGCTGGATCAGCGTCCTCACTATTCAGATCTGCGTCCTCCTGCTGGATCTGCGTCCTTCCCTCTCTGGATCAGCGTCCTACCACCTGGATCTACGCAGTCACAAGAAGGGGTTCCTCCCTTCCAGATCTCCACCAGAAAGCTGCTGCTACTCACCACTGAAACTGAAGGATGATGCTCAGAAAATAACCTTACCAGGGCAGGCACTCGAAGTCCCCCGAGGCTAAGGGTGATACCAGAAAATAACCTTACCAGGGCAGGCACTCAAAGTCCCCCGAGGCTAAGGGTGAGATCTCCGAACGGAGACACTCGGTTGCACTAAACAGTGCTGCAGACCGACTAAACAACCGGCGTGCTGAAGCAGACAGAAGTCTAGCTCTCAATATCAATATCAAATCATGCATGTCCAAATGAGGTGAGAACCCCACCTTTTATATTGCTAAACTCCCTCCAACCTTGACTGCGTCCTTCACTCTCCTTGGCCTGCGCAGTTAACCTTGGGTCAGCCTGATGCCTCCCCATCATACTCATGTGGACCCCCAAGGCCCCCTCTCTAAGTTATAACGTCAATCAACTAGGAAAAACACTTTATTTATAAAGTGAGGTGACTAAAGTGAGGTAACCCCTCTTATTTCTCACTTTATTTATTACTTCTAGCTAAAGCGGCAAAATTAAACAAAATTGAAATATTCCAATTAGCAAAGCTAATTGGGAATATTACATACTTCCATATTGAATGCTGGAGTGATTGATCATACATTAGTTGCCTTTTCCTTTGAATCTGCTTTCATCTAGAATAGCATTGCAATTTTAATTTTCAGTCATAAGATTCATATTTTAATCCATGGAGTAGAACTAATGTTCAAATTAAAGTCATTAGAATAGGCACTCTGTTTTTAAATCAGATTCTAACCACTTAATAGTTTTGATTCATTTTTATGCAAGTTAGTATAATTTAAGAACACTTCCTCTTCTTCCTTCTTTTAAAAGTTTGTTTTACGTATCTAAAATTCACTAGATTCAGTGGTTTTTTCATAGTTCTCATTTCTTAAGATTGACATTTAGACATAAGGAACAAAATCCCCCAAAAACAACATAAAAATACATACAATGAAGTAAGAAGAAGGTTAACTAAGCACATATAGTGCACCACACTTCAACAGATTACAAACCTCGGTTGATAATTTATGTTGAACAATTTAAGACATTAAATTGGCTAAACATTTTGGTGCCGTTGCCGGGAAAGTGTAATTAGTTAACCTCATTTCTTACATCTAAAAAAAATGATATGCGTAGGGAAAGAGATTCTAGGGGTAGATTTATAGCTAGAGGCAGAAGTTTAATTCCTACAACACCACTCACTCCACCTAGACCACGTAGTGATACACCACCATCTCATACTCATATTCCATACCTCACTGGACATAGACTTCCTGAAGTCTTAAGGTCAGAAATCCAATTAGGAGGATCTCCTACTTTATCCACTGAGGCAGTCTTAGAGGAAGAAGATCCTGTATCTCCAACAGAAGGAGTAACATTTGTCACCTCTATAGGGGAACACATTTTAGTTGAAGAGTTAGAAATTCCTAGTGGAGAAGAAGAAGAATCTTTCTTCAACATTCCATTGATAGAAGAACCAGAGGAAGAGCAATTAACCTTACAGATAAAACCTTATATTAGCTTTGAAGAATCTATATAATGGCAGGAGGAGGAGGAGGAGAAGGAGAAAGAGAAATTCTAAATGGAGAAAATTTACTGTTTGGAGGAAGAGGTGGAGGACGAGGTAGAGGGAACGAAGGAGGAGGTAGAAGAGGTGAAGAGAATAGAAGATATAGGGAAAATGATAATTCTTTTGGATTTCCTATAATTGATGGGGATACAAATGCCACAATGAAAAACATCTCACCTTCTGTCCTTTCAAATTTCCATGGATTAAAAAGTGAAGATTTTGAAACTTTTTTGTTTGAATTTGAAGTTTTGTGTAGATCTTATGATTATTTACAATACTTTCAAAAACTTAAGCTATTTCCTTCAACACTGAAAGGAGCAACTTTAAAATGGTTCATGGGTTTAGTCACATAGTCTATTAGGACATGGAATGATATGAAGAGAGCATGTTTAGAAAGATATTTGGATTATTGCATACCCATTAATCATAAAGATGAAGTATTCAAAATGATGCAAAGAGAGGATGAGAATTTGGAGGATTTAATTGAAAGATTCAATTATAACATAAAAAGAGCTAAAATGGATAATTTAGATTGAGATACTTTAAAAGATCTTTTATTAAAAGCCATTAGAGATGAGTGGTTAGATATTCTCAACATCATGGGGAAGAGAGATATCTCTCAACTCCCATTATCTGACCTTGCTGAATTATGCATTCATCTCTCAAGGGGAAAAGCAAAAACTGGGAAAAATCCAAGAGATCCTTCTCTTTCTTGAGTGAACTAATCTACAAATGGAACAGTAAGTAGAGCAGAAATTGGAAATATGCCTGATGAATTTAAAATAGATATTTTAGGGAGTCTTAGTGAACAGATAGACACCCTTAAATTACAAAACAAGCAGAAAGCCGAGATTGATGTCTTAGCTATTTTTTGTCCTAGATGCAGAAAGAGGCATGCTTTAAGAGAATGTCCTCTAGATGCAAAAGTCATAGAGACCTGTGTGATTTGCTTAGAAAATCATGAAACTAAGAGTTGCCCTTCAATTCCTGGTCTTATGGCTGTTTTTCAAGAAGAAGCAACTTCAAATCCAACAGAATCTCTTTGCTTTGTCTCTAGAAGACCATGGCAGGGGCTACAAACTTAAGGTTTTAACAACCAAATGTACACTCAGCCCCCACCAAATAATTGGAATTCTTGGCAACAACCTTGGTCTCAACTTCAGTCTTGGGGACAAGGAATGCAAAATCCCTATGGTAAATACTCTCAATACTACCAATATCTTCCATCCTATCCAAACTATCCTCCCCAACAAATTCCTCACCAAAATCAACGACACTAGCTTCAAAACCAAAATCCACAACTTTCATTACCATTTCCACAAAGACCAAATCAACTACCTGCCCAACCATTGCCAAACCCCAATAATAAAAATCCTCAAAATACTTGCATCATAGAAGGACAACAATTTCCAACTTACATGACTACTCCACTAGATCTTAATGATGTCCAACTTAGATCTGGAAGAATTCTGGAAAAGAAAAAGCCTTCTGTAGTTATTCAAGAACAAGATAATTTTGAGGAAGATTCTCTGCAGCCAAATAAAAGTTTTGAGGAAGGAACATCTCTTCAAAACTAGAATTCTGAAAATGAAAAACAAAAAGAACAAATAAACTCAACTCCTATCATAGAGCAACCATCAGTATCTATTTCTAACCCTCTTTTTCCTGAAAAATTACAAGTTGATAGAGTGGTAGAAAAACATATCATGTTGCCCAATTATAATTTTCTAGATGAATTGAAAAATGTCTATATCAAAATTCCTTTGTTACAAGCCATTAAAGAGATTCCAATTCTAGCCAAAACAATAAAAGAGTTGAGCATGAAGAAACCAAGAAGAAAAACAAAAGAAATAAAAAGAATTCAAGTAGTAGGAAAAAATGCAGACATAATGATGGGAAAAATTGCCATACAAAATATTTAAAACCAGGAAGTTCAGTTGTAAAAACACATATCAATGGTGTTGAAATTCCAAATACATTGATTGATTTAGGAGTAGCAATAAACATCATGAACAAACAAACCATGGAACAACTCAAGCTTCCTAACTTTCTGTATACATCTACATTACTACAATTAGCAGACAGATCTGTAATCAAGCCAGATGGTGTATTAGAAGATATCTCAGTGTCTTTAGACTCTTGGGAGTATCCTCTCGATTTTATGATCTTAACTCCTAAGAACAATCTAGGAGGGCATCCATTAATATTTGGAAGAACTTGGTTGGCTACAGCTGATGCTTTCATTAGCTGTAGTTCTGGTGATATGTATATCTCTGATGGTAACTCAACAAAGAAATTCACTCTATATCCTCCAGCAAAAACAATCATAGAGATAGAAGATGAAGAATGGATTGATGATGACAATGATATACAACCTCTCTTTACTATTTCAAGCATTAGTGAAGATAGTTAAATCTTAAATTCAATACAAAACTTTGAATCATCTTCATAATATGAACATGATCAATTTCAATAACAATGCAATATTGAATATTTGTCATCCAGGCAGATGTCTCTATTGTTGGAAACACTAAGAGGGGGAGGGGGGGGAGTGAATCAGTATTCCTTTCAGTTAGAGCATTAGTTAATCTTCAATTATTATCAGTGTTTGTACAATGATAGCAGCAAACAAGAGGAACATAAATGCACAAAGTTTTTAAGGTGGAAACCCCCTCCGGGACAAAAACCACCTAATGCTTTTCTAATAATTCTTTAATATTCAACTTCAATTGAAAATAAAGCTCCAACTTCCTAGAATCTAGAAAAGCCTTCTTCTCCAGCTCCCACTGGATGGACGCTCCAACGCCCGAGATTCTTTAGTAGTCAACTGAACGGATGCCCCAATACCCAATGAGCTACAACTCACTCTAGCACCACCCTACCACTCTATAGAAGAATAAAAGAAGAATGGACTCTTGTACCAGGGAAAACGGTCCACTTTACAATGACATAGAATGATGCAGAAGAAGAAGATATACTAGACCATAACCCCAACTTTGACACAACCACTTAATGATGATCCTAGACCTTCCAACACTGCCTCTTCAGCCCTTAGTAGATAGACACTAGTACAATTTGTACAATAATGTATTTACAATGACTAAGTACAATGATACCTTTACAATGATTGTATGCAGTGCTGCCCACTTGAAGACTTCATATGATGAACTTCTTGCTGTTGTTATGCACCTTGGTTGCTTCTCTTATCATGCTACCCTCTGCTAGCCCCGTCTTTTATTTACATATTAAATTACGGTCGCTCGAGATTGCTTGAACACATGATCTAGCTTTTTCTTGCCTTCTAGGAGCTCCATATTGAATCTGGTGTATCTCTGTTATTTCAGATCCTCAATATCTGATTTTCGGTCCTGTAGTAGTCCTCTGAGTCATCTTTCCAATGCCACAGGTCTGACCCAATTTGGATTCTTCAAGAGAGAGTTATACCCAATTTCTCACAATGCCCTAATTATGGACTGTTTCAGCAGAGCGCACTTGTACGGCGTGCCACGCGTCACTGTTTCTTCATTTGGCTCTGAAATTGATAGAGCGAAAACTACAGACTGTGCACTTTATGCCACTTTTTACAGAATTCCTATCCGATATTCACAGAGAGAGTTATGACGATTTTACCAAGGTCACTTCTTTGAGATGAATTTCAGGAGCCTGCAAAAACCCTGACTTCCACAGATCATATCTCCCAAACTATTGCGCACCTTGATCTGAAATTTTTACTGCAGCTTCCTCAGGATTTCGGCTTCGTCTCATAAAAATTTCAGCTTCTGAACCTTCGTAGAAAAACTGTTAGAGCGAAAATGCCACGATGACCTGTTTCAGATGGCCGAATCCCTTGCATAAGGAGGAAATGAAGATCACAATTTATATGAATGCTTAAGTTGAGAGGGGCTTAAACAAGTGAACGTGGGAGGGATTTTAGGAGCATAAAAAATATTAATTATGAATTTTCAATGACCCATGCCCCAACCCCATGGGGTTTTAGCCCACTAACTGGGGTTACAAACTTCAAACATGAATATCTCTCAAAATGTGAAGAATTACATGGCGTGCCATATATCAATGGAAACATCTCGACAAGTAGAAACCATAAAAAGCATTATTGACCCAGAATATATTAATTTGGTAGGTCAAAATTCCCATGCAATATTGGGTTAGCCCCTGGTGCTGCTTGGGTTGACATCAATGACAACCGCTGATCAACATCTATATTCTATGGAAGAATTTGGTAACTCTACAGTTGAAATCTTTCCACGAAAATCTTTGAATATAAACAAAAACTTGGAAAGACTACAATAGGAAAAGTTAATCAAAACATTACAACAACATTCTTCTGCATATGCATGGGAATACACTGACATGAAAGGAATTAGTCCTAAGACTTATATACATCATATCTACATTGAGGAAAATTGAAACCTATCAGAGAACTTCAAAGAAAGATGAATCCAAATTTCAAGGAAATTGCGAAAGAAGAATTGCAAAAATTGCTGAATATAAATTTCATTTACCCAATTTCAGATAGTCAGTGGGTTTCCCCTTTAGTGATTGTACCCAAAAAGAATGGTAAGTGGAGGGTATCTATTAACTATCGAGAATTGAATAAAGCCACCCTAAAAGATCATTTTCCTTTACCTTTTATAGATCAAGTATTGGATACATTAGCAGGTAAGAAGTATTTCTCATTTTTGGATGGTTTTAGTGGTTACAATCAGATTCAGGTAGCACCTGAAGACCAAGATAAAACCACATTCACTTGTTCATGGGGAACTTATGCCTACTGAGTACTTCCTTTCGGCTTGTGCAATACACTTGCAACATTCCAAAGGGCAGTACTAGGAATTTTTTCTGATCTATACATGATTGTGTAGAGGTATATATGGATGACTTTATAGTTTATGAGAATTCATTTGAAGAAGCTTTAGAGAATTTGGAAAAGGTTCTTAAAAGATGTAAAGAAGCAAATCTTTCATTAAGTCATGAAAAATGCTTTATGATGTTTACTGAAGGGATTGTTTTAGGACATCACATTTCAGGAGATGGAATTAAAGTTGACACATCTAAAGTTGAAGTCATCTCCAAATTATCAATTCCAAGTTGTCAAAAGGATGTTAGAAGTTTTCTAGGATTCATAGGGTATTATAGGAGATTTATAGAAATTTCACTAAAATAACATCCCCACTCTTCAAGGTACTTACCAAAGACTGTGAATTCAATTGGAATCCTGATTGCCAATTGGCATTGGAAACTTTAAAAACAAAAACTTCTGAAGCACCCATCTTAAGAGGTCCAAATTAGAAACTACCTTTTCATATTTCAATAGATGCTTCAGATACAACTCTGGGAGCTGTATTAGGACAAAAAGATTTGATCCCTATGCCATCTATTACACAAGCAAGAATTTGACTCTTACTGAGTTAAATTACATTGTAACTGAAAAAGAATTCTTAGCTATTGTCCATGCTATTAACAAATTTAGACATTATATCACCAGCTATGAAACTTTTATTCATACAGATCACTCTGCAATTAAATACTTAATGAATAAATTTGTTACTAATGGCAGAGTCACAAGGTTATTACTCCTGCAAGAATTCAATATCACCATTCCAGACCGACTAGGAAAACAAAACACAGTTGCTGATTTCTTGTCTAGAATTCAAGATGTCAAAAATGATACTCCAGTTGAGGATAAGTTCCCTGATGAATATCTTTTTGCAATAACTACTAATACTCCTTGGTTCGCAGATATTGCAAATTACTTAGTCACAGGAAAGTTACCTTGACACTTGTTTCCTAGAGAGAAAAGAAGAATTATTCAAATAAGTTCACTTTACTCATGGATTAATGATGAATTGTATAAAACAGGTCCAGATCTTATTATCAGAAGGTGTGTTCGAGAAGATGAAATTCTTCGAGATTCTTAAAGCATGCCATGATGAACCCTGTGGTGGACACTTTGCTGATAAGAGGACAACTTATAAAATCCTCCATTTAGGATATTATTGGCCATCCATCTTTAAAGATACCAAAGAATATGTCAAAATGTGTGACAACTGTCAAAGAATGAGGAAATCTGTTCCTTCAGATAAAATGCCATTACAACCTCAAGTACTCATCGAACCATTTGAAAAATGGGCTTTGGATTTTCTTGGACCAATCAATCCACCATATATTCAAAAGAAATATATTCTGGTATGTACTAATTATGTCACTAAATGGGTAGAAACTAGAACACTTCCTTTAGTTAATGAACAGAACATTCTGTAGTTAAATTTCTTTTTGAGGATATCTTCACTTGTTTTGGTGTTCCAAGAGAAATTGTGACAGATCAAGGATCCCATTTTACATCCAAGTTGGTGGAAAAACTTGTGGAAAACTACAAGATCAAGCACATAAAATCCACTCCTTATCATCCACAAGCAAATGGTCAAGTAGAGTCTACCAATAAAGTGATTGAAGGAATTCTCACTAAGACTGTACATCTACACAGAAGAGATTGGGCAGAAAGGCTTCCTGAGGCCTTATGGGCCTACAGAACCACATGGAGGAATATAACAGGACATATTCCCTATGAACTTGTTTATGGGAAGCAAGTCCTGTTTCCTATAGAATTTGAGATCCAAACCTTCAAGATGGTAGTCCAATTGGGACTTGATTTATCAGAAGCTCAGAAGCATAGGTTGGAGCAACTTAATGACCTTGATGAAATCAGGCAAGATGCAGTTCAAAGAACCAGTATAATCCAGCAGCAAAGGTCTAAATGACATGTTAAATATATTAAGGAGAAAAAGTTTCAAGCAGGGGATTGGGCACTTTTGTTCGATTCAAAATTCAAAGACTTTCAAGGAAAGTTTCAGACTCATTGGCTTGGGCCTTATGAGATTGAAAAAGTCTTTGACAATGGAGCAGTCAGGATAAGGACAATTGATGGAGAAAAAGTACCTCTTCTTGTGAATGGACATCGATTAAAAGTTTATCATAAGCCAATTTCAAGAAGAGTTTATCAAGATTTTCCAAGATAATACTGATACGAAGTTGGTGAAGAAGAATCCTTCTTCTTCTCCAACTTAGTTTTTACTTTTCCTATACATATATATGTGCGTGTGTGTGCATATATATATATATATATATATTATTAAAAAAGTAATTAAAAAAAATAAATTGTATAAGTATGAGAACCAATCAATGATTGATATCTTTATACAGAAAATACAGGATGAAAATCAGAAGTTCAAAAATCTTATATTTTCCATTCCATTTCAAAAAAAAAAAATCCCAAAATCTTTGTTTCCCTTCTTTTCTGAAAAACAATAAGAAATAGTACATAATTACTTTCCATTCTGCAGCTACATTCCATCTTGCCGCTGATTTCACATTCTGCAGTTACATTCCATTCTGTAGCTCTGTCACATTTGTACAGCCTACTGAAGAACGAATAATGAACACAGAAAATTGAAGGACTACATTTGAAGACCACCACGGTAAAAGATACCTGAAGAATCAACACCAAGGAAATGACAAGAAAAGGTTAGTTCTAAAGGTAAAGTTGCATAAATTTATTTAAATAACAAGGTCAAAAACATTAGCATGTATAACGTAGATGATCATATGCTACCTCAACATGTCATCATTTGATTTGATTGGGACTCCTATCATGTCATAGATCGGCCACATCATCCTCATTATGTTTCATGATGGTCCACAACAGAATCCCCCATTTATGATTAACGGTCATGACCTGTTGTCGTAACATATCCATCTACGTTTCTTAAAAACTCCATCCAGTATCCATCTCACTCATTCCTACAAATCCTCGATGTCCTTCATCAGATCCGTAATCCAATTCACTTCATAACAAAGAAGGATAATTCTAAAGGCTAGACTCTTCACCACTAAAGACATGGGTTTGATAGTCAGGACAGAACTGGTGGGAGCTAAATATATGGAGGGATATCCTCAGATCAGGGAGATGTTGCAGAAGGCTAAGTGACTCAAGTTTATAGAAAAATTTGATGGCTTCCACAAAGAGATCACCAAGTCTTTTGCGAGGTCTTTTGATGGGACGAAAGTTGAAATAGGAGACATCAAGTTCTCAGTAACTGAGGCATTCATAGCTGAAGCCACTGAGCTCCCAAGAGTTGGCGAAATATGGTTCAAAAACAAAGAATTTCACAGTGAATCATGGAAAGTTGTCCTCAAAAATCCAGGTATGGATACTTCTATTTTTAGAAAGGGTATTCCTAGCTCAACGCTCAAGAACAAATGGAGGAACATGCTTTTAATTCTGTAGAAGTTTATCACCTGTGAAACAAATTTGGCTGCATGTATGTGTATCATATTCGATTGTTGATGAATTTTTTAGAGGGTGGTCAAATAAATCTTCCCTTATTTTTACTAAATAGCTTAAAAAGAATGTCTACAAATGTGCAGAAGAGAATTCAGTTTATAGATAACACTATGCACCATCATGGGTTGGTAAAAATACTTCTTGAATTTCATTTGAAAAGGATAGGAGATTCTTGGGAGAACTTTCTTATCAGAAACCATTTCCAAGATGAATCAGAGTAGCCTAAAGAAGAGAAGACTAGAAAAAGTAGAAGAAAGAAGATTGACACAAGCATTGAAGGCAGACCTGCATCTCCACTTCAACAAAATAATGAAGAACTCACCCTTGCAGAACTGATAAAGAACAAAAAATAGGGTGAAGTTAAGACAAGAGGTAAAACAGAAAATAGGAGCAAGGTTACAAGTGGAGAAAACGTAAATCCTCTACAGTTGAGAAGGAGCTCTAGACTCCGAGGTTCAATGAAGAAAACACTACAATAAGAGACTGAGTTTGTAAATTTAGAAGAAGAACCTCCAATACCATCTCCCATCAATATCTCTCCTCCACATAACCCTGAAAATTCTCCTATACATAATTTTGAAGGTAGTCCCAACAAAAGATCTCCAAGCATAGACCCAGTAAACCAAGAGATATATGATTACATAGAGTCACTGGAGAAGAGAAATGCAACAGTGAATCCAGAACCACCTATCAATCCACAAGAACCTCTAGTTGATACTCTTAAACAAGAAATCTATGAGCTAGAGATATTGAATAGGCATATTAACAGAAGAATGAAGCTTTAAAGCAGCATAACCAATTGGAGAAAGTGATTAGTGATAATACCATCCTGCACTTAGGACTGTGGTACAAAAAGAACAGGAAGTTGAAAAGAAAGAACAAATTACTAAACAAGGTAGTCATCAATCTCAAATACAAACTCCTTATGAGGAAGCCCAGGATGACAGTCACTTCAAAGAAAAGCAAAAGAAGAAAATTGGATGTATTAGCAGAAGTGTCTGAAAAAATGCAATAGGAGAAGGAAGTTCACATTTTTGGTAAATTGCATGAGGACATGCAATGACTTCTTAGTGAGGCTATGTGGAACCTCAGAATTGTCCTTTCTCTGACATTTCTTGTCATCACTTTTTTCTTACCTTTTCATAAGTCCATACACTCTAATCAATGATAAATGTCATGTTTTATCTCAGGGAATGCATTTAAATGATTCTATGTTATATTTTGATGTTCTTGTTATTTGAATGGATTTTTGTAACTCAGCCATAGAACGCAGCCTATTCTGTAGCTAATTGTTGTTTCCGCAGCGAATTTTATGGTTTGATAGGTTCCAAGGAGCAAATAAAGGAACGAGCTACATGGGCATCACCAGAGTGATTCACACATGGATTTCGTCTTTTCCACTTGATCGAAATCGACAGAAAATGATGCCTGTGATCGTATCAAAGTCCGGTCAAAGGACGTAAGCCGAGAGCGAAGAACTATTGATTTGCTTTGACGTAGCAAATCAAGAGTTAACCAGTTAAAATCTAATTCTATGTTTCGGTTAGAATAGCCATTTGTAGGGGTAATTAGCTCTCCTCACAGTTACATTTTATTTTATTTAAATACCAGTTATGCAAAGACCGAAGACAGTCTTAATTTTCCGAAACACTGTGTAAGCTTTAAACCCTATTTTGCTTCATAATACAAGGATTGTGTTCGTGGTTTTAGTCTCTGCTTAATGCGTGCATAATCAGCTAAGATCTCGACCTATTCTGTCATGGAGGGCCCTTGCACAGGGGGAGGTTTTTCATTAGTTATTTTAGTTTAATTATTTGCTCTGTTTTCTCAATTCACAAAGTAGATTAATATTGTGTCGGAGCCTTTAGATCGATATCATTGAATTAAGTTATGAATGTTTTCTTAGCATCAATGATAGAATGACTGTGTAATTTTTGCTTTCCAAAAACATCTCAAGAAGGTAGATTCATCTATTTTTCAATTGAATTATGTTTGAGGCAATAGAGCTCACAGTTGTTTAGTTTCCTTTCATGATTCTTATATTTGCTTTCTTAGATCAAATACTCAGTCAATTGCATAATTGGATGCTTCTAAAGATCAGGCAAGAAGGTGACTTGTCATACTTCCAAATTGGGTGCTCGAGTGTTCAACCTATGCAATCATTGAGATTTTCTTTTACATGCTTTTAAACTGTTTTTTTTTAGATTAAGATCCTCAGTCAATTGTATAATTGGATGCTCCTAAAGATCAGACGAGGAAGGTTGACTTGTCATACTTCCAAATTGGGTGCTTGAGTGTTTAACCTATGCAATTATTGAATTTTCCTTTACATGCTTTAAATGCTTTCTTAGATGTTGAAATTTGGTTACCGGAGGACAGGTGGTTCCCTAAGGCTTTGATCTTTGGCCTAGGGAAAAGTGTCCAAAAGAATTTAATTTTTCTCTTAAAGTGACTTTATAATTTTTATAAAGTCAAATCTAATTTTAAAGTGACTTTAAGTGATAAAGTTACTAAAGTCTAATTTTAAAGTGACTTTAATAAAGTCAATGTAAAATTAGAAAGGAAAAGTGACTTGGGAAATAAATGACTAAGTGGGTCTTTATTAAAGTGGGGTGAATTAAAAAATAGAAAGTGAGATTTAAATGAACATTTAATCTTAGCCTTAGATTTCAATCTATTTCAGCCATTGGATTTAGGGATTCCCCAAAAGTCACTTAGGGTTAGGTTAAAGGAGGAAAAGGAGGGAAAAGGTCATTCATTCTTTCATGAGCAGATTGGGAGAAGGAGAGAAGGAGAGCTGGAGATTTTTCTGAGCAGTGAGAAGGAGGGCAGAAGTGAAGAGATTTCAGCAAAGGTACAACAACATTTATTGGCACACATACCGAGGCAGAAAATCCGTACAGCAAAGGAGAGGCAGTGTTTCCAAGTGATGAGGCACAGAAATCGAGGAAGAGGGTACAACAGCAAGCACGCACTCCAAGGCACAAAAATCAGGCACGTTTTTCAAGGAAGCGGGTGGCTGTCATTTTCGGCACAAAAACCGAGGAAGAGGACAACAGCTACAACTCTGTTTTTTGGCACGGATTTCGAGAAAGGTCGCTGTACAAAATCTGTACAGTCCGTACAGCAAAGTATAACTGTTTCGGCATGCTTCCCGAGGTGGCCATACAGCATTTAATGCTGTCCTAAGGTGCTGTAAATTTTCTGTTTTCTGTTGTTGCTGATTTGGCACAATTTTCGAGGCGGTGTGCAAGCACGGAAATCGAGATAAGTCTGTAAATTGGTTGCTGGAATTTTTTCTGAGTTTTTCTTGTTTCACTGTAAAAAACAATATTCAGAAAAATAAAAGAGAAGCTTTCGAACTGGTTTTCCCCAAGAGTTGTAGGGGGTTTTTCCAGGGTCATGTTGACAAAAAATATCAGTGTTAAATGTGTTGAATGGCTGTTTTATGCTCGCTGATTTTTATTTCTGCATTTTCCAGCATTCTGTAAATTTTCCAGAATTTGTGTTTTCAGCAAAAAAATTATTTTCCAGTTTGTTGAATGTAAGGATATGGGAAAGGGCATAAAACTATTTGGAGAAATAAGGTGAAACTGAAAACCAGGGTGGGAAACAAAAAATTTCTACATGATATCAGAGCTTGAGTGCTGAAAGCTAAGTTACACTGAAACGGAAACGGGAATGGATACGGATACGGCGTTTGAAACGGATACGACAAATTTTCAAAAAATCTAGATACGATACGGCAGGAAACGCCACGTCATATATATATATATATATATATATATATATATATATATATATATATATCAAATTTACATTGCCATTCATGATTCATATTTGAAGTTTGAGAATCTAGATTATATCCAAATAGTAAAAATGCATAATGCCATAATGATTAATCATCTATCATCAAGATCATCATGATATCATCTAGATTCTATCATCTATCATCTATTCATCAATTATCATATATGAATTATGATTTATGATTTATCATCTATCATCATCATCAATTCAACATATGCCATAAAGTTATTCATCTATCTATCATCATCAATTCAGGAATCAGCATAAAGTTATAATTTATAAATTGAAAATTCAATGATTCATAAATGATGATTCATGAATCATGATTCAAGTTCAACATATCATCAAGTTTTTGTTTCTAATTTCAATCATCAACATAAATATCATTTACATATCATCAAATATGTCATCAACTTCCACATCATCTCCAGAAGTGGGAACATTGCTGCCATGTTCACTTGAAGATCCACTTATCGATGACTCCACATCAAACAAAGTCATATGAGCCCTGGCATTCACTGTCATATCCAAGTCAGGCAACTCTGGTTCCACATCCCATAATTTGGCGGCCCCAAATTTGTATTCATCTCTCTTGTGTGACAGAAGGCGAAGGTTTGAATGAACATACACTAGTTCCTCAGCGTTCTTTGAAGCCAATCTGTTTCGCTTCACTGAATGGATGAAGCCATATGTACTCCAGTTCCTTTCTGCTGAAGAGGAACTAGCAACCTGTGACAAAATCCTGAAGGCCAAATTTTGTATATGTGGAAGTTCCCCACCATAGTAGTTCCACCAGTCAATTGGACTCATTGCCCTCTTGTCCCGCATACAATCAATATCAGAGCCCCAACCCTCTGATCCCACGAAATGAGCAAACTCTGAACAAATCCGATGCCCAATTTAAGGATCTGTAAAAAGTTTTCTAAAAGCCTTTTTAAATCCTTGTGAGACTTCTGGGTCTTTGCTTGGTGCAGTTCTTTCTGGATCACTTAGCAACTCTGCAGCATAATATTTTGGATTCACTGCATAGGCCAAAAGGTGCAATGGCGTGGTCATCTTGTTCCACCTTTTGGTCAATATATCTTTTACTTCTCTGTAAAATATTTCATCTGGGTCATTCTCCTTGGCATTTATAACCATCCTTATCTTCTCTATCATGGAATCAATGCCTTCATACACCTCTCCCAAATTAGGCATATCTGTGTCAAACATACGGAGCAAATCCACTATTGGCTTAGTAAATGCTAAAAGGTATTCAACCTTATCCCACCATTCATCATCAACAATCAATTTTTTGACGTTTGTGCTCTATCAGATTGGGACTGCCTCCATTGATTCCAAAGAGAACTGCATACCATTGATTGTAATGCACCTTTCACTTGCATAAGCCTTGTTAAGACTATGATGTGAGAGGCAAATCGAGTCTCGGCAACCTGCAAGTGCCAAATTTCCAATGTTTTAGTAAATAAAAAAATAAAATCATCAAATTAATCTTGATTGAAAACTATTATTTGATTAATGTTTAGGTACCTTAAGGAGCTCCAACTTTGCAAATTCTCTGTAGATGTCTTGGGACATGTGGTGGTTTGTGATGAATGCTTGAATTTCTTTTGCCTCTTCAAAAATAACACGAATCCACTCGATTTGCTTCCCCATCTTGCTCAACATGAGGTTCAATGAATGTACAGCACAAGGGGTCCAAAAGATGTGCTGATATTTGCCTTCAATAATTAGGCCTGCTGCTCTACACACCGTTGCATTGTCAGTTATTATCTGGACAACATTTTCTGGCCCCACCAATTCAATTGCTTCAATCAAGATGTCAGCAATGAATTGAGAATCTTTCATCTGCCCCTCACAATCCACTGCCTTCAAAAACATTGCCCCCTTTGGGCTTTGAGCAATCACATTAATCAAAGACCTATTCCTTTGATCTTTCCATCCATCAGAAATGATGGACACCCCTGAAATGCGCCATGAATTACGAATGGGGCTTAATTTGGACTCCAAATCCAACTTTTCAGCGCTCAACATCGTAGTGCGAACCTTCTCATATCCAGGGCTCTTGAACCCTTTTGGGGCTTCATTCACTGCTTTTATCATCTTTGCCCAGTAAGGAGACCGCACAAGGTTAAAAGGAAGGCCATTTGCATAAATGCATTGACCAATTGCTGCATTTGCAATCTCTCGAGCATCATTATTAAAACTCTTTTCAAGTGGTCCCAAATTAGACCGCTTGTTTGAACCAACAATTCCTGTTCCATGAAAATGAAGTGGAGGCTTTGATGAAGATGCTCCCAACCTTGTAGGAATTGCCTCATTTGATTTAGCATCTGCCTCGTCTTGTTCTTTATGATATTTTGCAATTTTTGACTTGCTCAAACCACTTCCATCTGTCCCATTCTCTTTAGGTGGGCCGCTGCAGAGTCGAATCCCATTGCCTTTTAACCCAAACAAATGTGCTTTGACCCGTGTGTATGATCCCCTAAACTCCTTTTTACATTCACTACAAACCCATACAGTTGAACCACCCCCTTGGATCTTCCCAACAATGGTTACATATTTCCAAAGTGGTGACTTTGGATCAAATTTAAGGGAAGATTCACTGTCATTCTCCATTGTCTGTACATCAGGAATCACTGAAGTTGAAGATGCCATCGATGATGATATTAATATGCAAAATAAGGATAAAGTTTAAAGTTTAAACTAAACAATGAAGATAAATAATTTATAAAAATGTGAACTGTGTACCTGCCCTCAAATGACAAAATCCTGTAGGTTGTTACTAGTTAGTAGTTACTAAACTGAATAATAAATATTTGGGCTGAAGCCTGAAAGTTTAAACTTTAAAGTTCTGCTAGCAGCCAAGCATACCAGGTGCCATAAATGATCATTGATAATATTAAATATATTATATAACTTTTTGCTGTGTATTTACTATTTTCATTAATGGTGAGAGTCTAAAATCTGGACAAGCCATTAAGATCAGTGATGTTTGCTTCTCGAAATCTAAAGATGCACAGTAATGGTCTAATATTGGTATAGATTATATTAATAACTGTGAGAACCTAACTTGTGACTGTAACCGTGAGAACTGTGAAATTTGAATACATTACTAACTGCCCAGAATACCTCTGTCCATGATTTTATTGAAAATCTGAACTTGAATAAATTATCAGTGGCCATTTGAAGTCAGTTCTTTCACGAAATTTCACTGTGTATGTGTGCCATAGAGATATTTCACCTACAGCAAAGTGTTAGAACTTCACCATTTGAAGGTTTGAAACTTTGAAGTACTTCCAAGTTCCTAGCATTTATTGATGATCTCTCAAGGAATGCTGAAAATTAAGACTAGAGGTTTAAACTTCAATCTTTAGTGGAGGCCGAGAGCTTACTGTTTAAGGAGATCGTATTGCAACAACAGTGATTTTGTTTCAAGGCCAAATTATTTGTTCCTTTAGAAGCCAAGAGCACGTCCACATTTGCTAGAGCATTCTCAGCATTAGCGATAGATATTGCTTCAGAAAATCCAGTTTATAATTTAGAATCAAATCATTCTATTTGGGAAGCCAAGATCTATGGTCGCATTCACCATTTTGTGCTTGTTCATTCCTAAGAAGACCGAATTCTTGCCGAAAGCATTCATCAGATTCGAACTTGCCAAAGCATGGGCGTTCCCCTCTATTACAGTCTCGATTTTATTGGAGGGACGAGTCACTTCTCTGCTAGGAGAACAAGTGAATTGATCATAGGCTGAGTTGGTCCATTCGCTAGTGTTAATTCAAGGGATTGAGACAAGGCCAGGTTTGATAATCAAGTTGATTACTGGAGTCATAACCAGGTTTTGAAAAATTTGCATTCCTGTTTGCTAACTATCACTTTGCATTCCAAGTGTTTGATAGAAGCTATGTGCAATAAAGCTGTGATTATATTTAAAAGGAGCGAGTTCACTAGCCTGTACAAGGAGGCCAAGCATCACCAATTAGAGGCAGTCGAATTTTTCACATTGGAAGTGTAGAACAGAAGTCATTTCCTATGCATTGGGATGGAAAATGGCAGACTGCAGTGCAATCTAAGGCCTGTCAACCTGCCAGGTTATAGAAGTATTGACCAAACACTGCTGGACAGAGTATTCAGACTATTAAATTTAAAGTTTAAACTTTATCGTTTATGAAAAGAAGTTAGAACCTGAGCACGAAGGCACTTGCGGCTGGCAGCTGCTCTTCCTCAGACCTCTTGCTCGGACGACGGAACGACGGGTCATGGAACTCTGTTGCTCTCTTACTCGGACGTCCGACGACGGAATTGGAACTCTGTTGCTCTTTGAAGTTTGCGGGCTGTTGCTCTTTGCGCGGAGGATAATAATCTAAAAACGAAAACTTCAATTAATCTCTCACAGTCGCGTCTCAATATCACTCGGGAGTCGGAACCCTTTGCCGGCTGTTGCTCTTTGCAAGTTTGCGGCGGAAGATAAGAACTTAATAAGTTAAAAACGAACTTCCCTTTCCAAATTACAGATTCAACGATAATGTTTCCGGTGAAAAAGACTGATTAGGGTAAAAACGTTTCTAAAAATCATGATACGTTTCAAATTTTTTCAAATACATTTCAGATTTTGAGAAATACGTTTCAGATTTTCAAATACGTTTTCAAATTTTTAACAAATACGTATCCAACTTTTAAAACGGGACGAAAACGAGAATTTTCGGGAAAAAACGTATCCAAAATTTCGAAAACGGATAAGATACGGATCCAAGGTGTTTCCGAGGTGTTTCGTATAGGTTACCGTTTCCGAAACGGGGATCCGAGTTTCCGAGGGCCAGCCTAGGCGTTTCCGGCAACTTAGGATGAAAGTGCAGTTTGGGACAGCAAGGAGAAAAATACAGGCTGCTGATTTTTCACTCAGAAAATTCCAGCAAGCTGATTTTTTCACAAACAGAATTTTTATCTTTACTACAACAGTGCTATTTTTTAGTTTTAGGACAGTAGGATGTCATTGGGATTGAGGGTGGAGGATAGGTTGGATGGGCATACCAATTACAGCGTTTGGAAGGAGAGAATGCAGAGTATCTTTGAGGAGGCAGAAGTCTGGGATATCATGGTTCATACCACACAGCAGCCTGTTAATGTGCCTACTGATGCTACTCAGTTGGCAGCATATAATAAGAAGAACAACAAGGGTAAAAGACTGATTCTAGACGGAATCAAAGACCATTGCATTCCTCATGTGAGAGGAAAGAGAAATGCTCATGAGATGTGGACAACATTGTCCAATCTCTACCAAAGTACCAATGAGAATCGGAAAATGGTCCTGTAGGAGAAGCTGAAGACCATTAAGATGGGTAAGACTGATAGTGCAGTTGGATATCTCACAAAGATTACTAATGTGAGAGATGAGTTGGCAGCAATTGGAGAGGTCATTCAACCCACTGAGTTGGTGCGGATAGCAGTGAATGGCCTCCCCAGTTCATGGATGAACTTTGCTGATGGGGTTTGTGCACGTGAGACCCTTCCCACATGGGAGAGATTTTGGGATGATTGCATTCAGACAGAGATCAGGAAAGGTCAGCTTGGGGCAGCCAAGCCAGATGAGCATGATGAGGATGTAGCACTGTTGGCAGGAGGCAAGAAAGGCAAAGGCAAGAAGCAGGCTTCCACAAGCAATGGTGGGGGCAAAGGCAAAGGTAAAGGTAAACAGGGTAACACACAGAAGGACTATTCCAAGGTGAAGTGTTGGAATTGTCAGAAGATGGGACACTATGCAGTTGTGTGTCCAGAGAAGAAGAATAAGAAGGGGAAGAACCGGAACATGGCAGCATCAGCAGAGGGGGTTGGACTTCAGATCGCTTTGGCGAAGTTTGGGTTCACTGCGTGTGAGTCCTCTAGTGCGGGATTATCTGCCATAGAGGTTCAGAGGGGGCATGCATTTCCCTCGATTAGCGGAGCATCTTCGGGTATCTGGTATGTGGACAGTGGGGCTTCACGTCACATGACAGGAGTCCGTGAGTACTTCTCAGAGCTTTCAGAGAGTGGCACTGATGTAGAGGTAGTACTCGGTGATGACGGAGTTGTTAGAGCAGTCGGTGTGGGAACATTGACATTTCAGAGGGAGTCCAAACCTCCCTTGAAGGTGTCAGATGTTCTTTATGTGCCAGGGATGAGGAAGAACCTCATATCCGTCTCAACAGGCCGAAGGATATGAATCTTGTTCGAGGTGGACGAGGGTCTTGGAAGTGTCCGAGCACTCCGGGCAGTTCGGCTAGAGTGATGAGTGCATGTCGCCAAAGGTGTACTGGTTTGTTCAGCCTTTTGGCACTGAGCGATGGCTCAAACGGCGAGCTAGCAGTTCTGAGCAGTGTGAGATTTGGCACCGCAGGATGGGGCACATGCATCATGGAGCCTTGAGGACTTTGCGGGAGATCACTACGGGTGTGCCAGAGTTCAGTACTGATCACTTTGATACTTGCAGAGGATGTGCGATGGGCAAGTTTGCCAAATCCCCTTTTCCCAGCAGTGACAGCAGAGCGACCGGGATACTTGATTTGATTCATTCCGATGTGAGCGGTCGGATGTCTCATGTTTCCTTGAGTGGATATGAGTACTATGTTTTATTCATTGATGATCACTCCAGGAGGACCTGGATTTATTTCTTGAAGACCAAGAGTGAGGTCGGACAATGGAGGAGAGTACAACCTTGGAGAGTTTATTGACTATTGTGCGGAGGCAGGCATTAGGAGGGAGTTCACTGTTCCTTACAACCCCCAGCAGAACGGGGTTGCGGAGAGGAAGAACAGATCCATCGGAGGGGCTGCCAAAGCCATGTTACATGATCAGGGGTTGCCATTGTTCTTGTGGGCAGAGGCCTGCAACACAGCTGTTTACTTGCAGAACAGGAGTCCGCATCGTGCCTTGGGGCACATGACTCCGGAGGAGGCTTTTTCTGGGAAGAAGCCTGATATGGGTCATCTTCGTATCTTTGGGTGCATTACATACTCCTACATGCCCAAGGAGAAGAGGACCAAACTAGAGCCCACCGCGAGAGATGGTATCTTGGTAGATAGGTGGCGGCTCAAAGAGCCTTTCGGATTTACATTCTGCCTGAGAAGAAGGGTGTGGCCGGGGCGAGGATGTGAAGTTCGGGAGGATAGGCGGCCTTTGGGAGGTCACGGGAGTTCGTATGCGGATCGACGGACCCTCGATGGTAAGTTGAGTCGATCGCGAGGATCGGTGGGGGATCGGGGAGGTACATCTGCCAGCGATGTCGGAGTGATGAGTCGGCGGTGGCTCACAAAGTCGAGAGGGGTGGTGCTTCGGGCGGCGTGCAGAGCAGTCCACGGAGCGATTCACTAGGGGTCCCCGCGTTGGACGGTTCACACGACACCTCGGCTTCTACGGTTCGGTGCGAGCGAGAGGATGGCAGACGAACGGTCGGGGAGTTCAGGCTCCTGATGTTGAGGAGGAGGAGTTTTATTCTCCAGCAGGAGAAGTGTGCTCGGGGAAGAGGAAGCCCAAGTGGCTTCAGGACACCTTGAGAGATGCCACATCTGTTGCTGAGCCTAAGAGGCCGGTCAGAGAGAGCAGACCACCTGAGAGGTTTTGTAGCTATGTGGCAATGGCTACCAGCATCCTTGACTCTGAGCCTTCTAGCTATGAGGAGGCAGCTAGCCAGCAGGTCTGGAGAGAGGCCATGCAGGAGGAGTATTCTTCTATCATGAAGAATGATGTTTGGGAGGTGGTGCCGAGGCCTGGGGGCAAATCCGTGGTTACTTCCAGATGGCTTTACAAGGTAAAGCATGCTGCAGATGGCAGCATTGAGAAATTCAAAGCGAGGTTTGTGGCTAGAGGGTTCTCCCAAGTAGAGGGAGTTGATTATGAGGAGACCTTCGCTCTCGTGGCTCGATATACTTCGATCCGCTCCATTATATCGATAGCAACAGAGATGGGTTGGAAGATCCACCAGATGGATGTGAAGACCGCATTTCTCAATGGCTTCATACAGGAGGAGGTGTACATTGAGAAGCCACAGGGCTTTGAGGTGCATGGGAAGGAGTCCCATGTGTGCAGACTGAAGAAGGCCCTTTATGGCCTGAAGCAAGCTCCCAGAGCTTGGTACTCCAGGATAGATACATACTTGCAGAAGATGGGTTTCACAAAGAGTGAGGCAGATCCGAACCTTTACTATATTGTGATAGGTGAGGAGCCTCTCATTCTGGTGCTGTATGTGGATGACTTAGTCATTACAGGTGCAGAGAGACTCATAGAGCACTGCAAGAGAGATCTTGCGGCGGAGTTTGAGATGAAGGACATCGGCTTGATGCATTACTTTTTGGGTTTGGAGGTGTGGCGGGAGGAGGGGCATTTCTTCCTGGGACAGGGGAAGTATATTGTGGACATCCTTGGCAGATTCCACATGGAGGATTGTAGACCCATGTCGACACCGATGATCACCAACTGGAAGAAGCTTCATGCTTCGGATTCTGAGTTGGTGGATCCCACATTGTACAGGCAGTTGATTGGTTCCTTGATGTATTTGGTCAACACTAGACCAAATATTTGTTTTGCAGTCAACACGATGAGTCAGTTTATGTGTGAGCCTAGGAAGGTTCACTGGGTGGCTGCAAAACACATTTTGCGGTACTTGCAGGGGACAGTGGATTATGGTCTGGACTACGGGTAGGGGGATGGAGTGAGATTGGCAGGTTACACTGATTCTGATTGGGCAGGTTATTAACCGATAGGAAAAATGTAGTCTTTGTTGGGTTGAGTTCGAGTGGTGTCATGGTTCGAGTACAAGAAACGTGATGCGTGCTTGTTGAAGTTCAGCGGAAGCAGAGTATATGGCAGCCGGTCTAGCTAGTTGTGAGGCCATCTGGCTTCGCACGATGTTGTTTGGCTTATTTGGTCAGCCGTTGAGACCTTCAGTGATTTACTGTGATAATCAGAGTTGCATTAAACTCACGGAGAATCCAGTATTTCATGACAGGTCAAATCATATCGGGATCAAATATCATTTCATCAGAGACTATGTTCAGAAAGGAGCTGTGAAGCTTGAGTATATTCCCACTGATGAGCAGGTTGCAGATATTCTTACCAAAGCCTTACCACGGGGCAAGCATGTCTACTTCGGAGACAAGATGGGTGTGGTGAGGAACACCTTCCTCGGTAAGAGGGAGTGTTGAAATTTGGTTACCGGAGGACAGGTGGTTCCCTAAGGCTTTGATCTTTGGCCTAGGAAAAAGTGTCCAAAAGAATTTAATTTTTCTCCTAAAGTGACTTTATAATTTTTATAAAGTCAAATCTAATTTTAAAGTGACTTTAAGTGATAAAGTTACTAAAGTGACTTTATAAAGTTATAAAGTCAAATCTAATCTAAAAGTGACTTTAAGTGATAAAGTTACTAAAGTCTAATTTTAAAGTGACTTTTAATAAAGTCAATGTAAAATTAGAAAGGGAAAAGTGACTTTGGAAATAAATGACTAAGTGGGTCTTTATTAAAGTGGGGTGAATTAAAAAAATAGAAAGTGAGATTTAAATGAGCATTTAATCTCAGCCCTAGATCTCAATCTATTTCAGCCATTGGATTTAGGGATTCCCCAAAAGTCACTTAGAGTTAGGTTAAAGGAGGAAAAGGAGGGAAAAGGTCATTTATTCTTTCATGAGCAGATTGGGAGAAGGAGAGAAGGAGAGCTGGAGATTTTTCTGAGCAGTGAGAAGAAGGAGGGCAGCAGTGAAGAGATTTCAGCAAAGGTACAGCAACATTTATTGGCACACATACCGAGGCAGAAAATCCGTACAGCAAAGGAGAGGCAGTGTTTCCAAGTGAGGAGGCACACAAATCGAGGAAGAGGGTACAGCAGCAAGCACGCACTCCAAGGCACAAAAATCAGGCACGTTTTTCAAGGAAGAGGGTGGCTGTCATTTCTGGCACAAAAACCGAGGAAGAGGACGACGACCTACGGCTTTCTGTTTTTTGGCAATTTCGAAGGATTGTACAAAATACATGCGGTCAGGTACAGCAAATCACAATGACTCGGCACGCTTCAGGAGTGGTAAATGTGACATTTAATCTTGTCCTAGATATTTATAAATTTTCTGTTTTCTGTTGTTGCTGATTTGGCACAATTTCCGAGGCGGTGTGCAAGCACGAAAATCGAGATAAGTCTGTAAATTGGTTGCTGGAATTTTTTCTGAGTTTTTCCTGTTTCACTGTAAAAAGCAATATTCAGAAAAATAAAAGAGAAGCTTTCGAACGGGTTTTCCCCAAGAGTTGTAGGGGGTTTTTCCAGGCTCATGTTGACCAAAATATCAGTGTTAAATGTGTTGAATGGCTGTTTTATGCTTGCTGATTTTTATATCTGCATTTTCCAGCATTCTGTAAATTTTCCAGAATTTGTGTTTTTAGCAAAAAAATTATTTTCCAGTTTGTTGAATGTAAGGATATGGGAAAGGACATTTAACTATTTGGAGAAATAAGATGACACTGAAAACCAGGATGGGAAACAGAAAATTTCTACACTAGATTTAATTTTCAAAACTAAAGTGTAATCGGTTGCTTGTACATCATTTCAAGAGGGTGATTATGTCATACTTCCATATTGAATGCTGGAGTGGTTGAACATACATTAGTTGCTTTTTCCTTTGAATCTGCTTTCATCTAGAATAACATTGCAATTCTAATTTTCAGTCATAAGATTCATATTTCAATCCATGGAGTAGAACTAATGTTCAAATTAAAGTCATTAGAATAGGCACTCTGTTTTTAAATCAGATTCTAACCACTTAATAGTTTTGATTCATTTTTATGCAAGTTAGTATAATTTAAGAATACTTCATTTTCTTCCTTATTTTAAAAGTTAGTTTTACACATCTAAAATTCACTAGATTCAGTAGTTCTTTCATAGTTTTCATTTCTTAAGATTGACATTTAGACACAAGGAACAAAATCCCCCAAAAACAACATAAAAATACATACAACGAATTAAGAAGAAGGTTAACTAAGCACATATAGTGCATCACGCTTCAACAGATTAAAAACCTCGGTTGATAATTTATGTTGAACAATTTAAGACATTAAATTGGCTGAATAGAGGCTCAACATTCCACCGATGTTTTAGTAAGGTAGTTCGACTTGCTTGGAAAGAGGCTCGACTTGGCCCCTTGAGGCTTGATTAGCTTGCATGAAGGAATCTTTGACTCTCCAACAACTACTTTTGTGTCCATGTGCTACCAAATGGTCCTCTTGACCTCCAACGTCCACTTCTTGCCCTTGCAACGACTACTTTTGACTGTCAACAGCTACCTTTTTTATGAACAACGAGTAGTAAGTCGACTTTGCCACCTTTGCTTGGATATTCAACACCCTTGGGTGATTTGCCTTGATTTTTTACAATTAGCTGAGTTTTTGCCTTGATTTCATATGCCACTAGCCCCATTGGATACAGAGTGTCCTGTGAAGAGGGATATCCAATGCCCTAGAGGATCTTGGGAATTTGCACCTCAGTTTTTGTTCCTCTAATTCTATATACCACTTTTGATGTAATACACGCAAAAATCTAATATGTTTTGCTCGTATTTTCCCACTTGGAACCCAATTGTACCATTAGATCAACTTTGACTAGTTGTTTTCGCGCATCACTGTTTGCATAAATTTCAATGTGGTATGCCATCTTCTTTTCATTCTAAGCATTTTGGGACCAAGATAACTTTTTGATTTTCATGACCACATGCTTAGAGAGATGTGAATATGTTGAATATCTGAGATTGCCATGATGAGAACTATCTACGAAAACTACACCAAGGCCAAGGCTAGTCAACCAACAATGCCACACATTGCTTAGTGAAGATGATATGCCACATTCTTCCGCCATTTGCATAGGTCATTCACTTCTCACCATCTAACATTCGTCTTGAATGAATGTGGGCTACTACTTGGCAGGTAATTTAACTTTTTTGCAATCAAGTGCTTTTACTTAATGTTTTTGGGCATTCTAACATGGATAAAGGGGTTATCTATATGTTTGACTAATCTTGATTGTAAATTTGTTCTCTCACCTTACCATGGGGGTTAGTCTTTAGCCCTAGTCAAGTGGGACCTCCGCTAATGCCTTAGGATTATAAGAGGGGTTGTATTTGGAAATCTTATATTGAAGTAGCATGTCCATAAATATCCCATACTTAACACCTTCCATCATTCCCTAGATGCCACATCCATCCTTCGGGTTAACTGTCATTATTTCATTGGGATTGGGACTCATACATCTCAATCCTTGAGTAGGGTTAGAAAATCTTTGCCTAGAAGTTGATGTAGCTACAAGAATGATAAACACATAAGATGGCTACAATATAAGAAATGGAAAAGTTAAAATTCAAAAGATGGTCAGGACATGATTAGCATGTGGGAAAAAGCCTAGCATGAGCTCTACAACCTCATTAGGCATCACCCGGTTCTCGGGCACTTGATGCTCCATCTCATCATGGGGAATGCATGCATGTCCCAACCTTGATGAGTGAGAAAATACATCATCTTAAAGGGATAAATAATGTTATATCATAAAAAACAAGCTTGGAACCTTGAGCTATGCTCCATATAAAAGCATCATCAAAAAGAAGTAAACAGTGCACCAGGTGGGTGGAAGAGCAGGCTGGGGTAACTCATGCCTCCAAAATTTCTCCCTCCATTTCATCTATACGCTCAGGATGAGGACCTCCATGAGCCAGTCCCCTGGCCATGGCACTCAACCATGAAGTCATTCCCCTCTGTTGCCACCGATTTTCACTAACACATATGAATTCAAGCGCTGATCTTGGAAGTGTCACTTCCCCTTAGTGGCTGGAAGTACCTAATAGGGTTGATTACCTAACCACCTCAAAAAAGGTAGGGAACACTTTTCCAAGATTTGGTGTAGTTAGATATTTGATTTGGTGTAGTTAGATATTTGAAGGTGATCCTTTTTTGAAGTATTACTACTATGCCCTTGATAGTTAAGCATGGTCCACTTTAATGCATCTATGGTTGTTGTCTCTAATGAAAGGTTACTTTCACTTGAGTTTGAGATGGCTTTTCCAGATGGTTTTGCATAGAGCAGCTGAGGCCTTGAGGGCACACTATTCTTCTAATACTCCACATGACACCTTGGCCATGGTACACTTCTGGAGAACACGATGACCTTGCAGATGTAGCGTTGCCCTTCTACAACAAAGCGCTGGGCACTTTGGTGATCTTGGTACAGAGCACCCTTAGATGCCAGAATACCCAATGGACCAAACATGCCCCTAGGTTGTTTTTGACACTACTTGATGGGCAAGCCTTGATTCGAAGCCCAAATGATAATGATCATCCCCAAAATGATTAGGGAGGGCTCGTGTTACCTCATAGAGCCCCAACGCTAGAGAGAGAGTATGCTACATTGTCTAAATGGCACCCATGAGATGACGTAGGGCACCCAAAGTTGCCTTTTGGACACATGGAGATATTTTGAGGCTTCTTTTGAGGACCCATCATCAAATTATGGTTGATTGTGATAGTTGAAGATGCATCTAGGCCCTTACATTGCACTTTAGGAGCATTTTTAGCCCTAAAAAGGCATGACATCATGCTTAGAGAGGCCTTACGGTTCACACGTGTGGGAAAATGATGGAATATTTTATTTTGTTGAGCTATGGGTTGGCTTTTAACCCATTTACTTTTTGTCTACTCAAAATCAAACTTGTTTAGGGGCTTTAGGTTGGATTAATGGATGTGATATACTTCCTATAAAAGGAGGATCACTCCATTCATTTTGTTCACCATCGCTTGGGGAATAAACCTCCTTTAGAGAGCTCAACTTAGCCTTCTTTTCTACTCGCTACTTGTGGAGATTTGATCTTTTTGGAGCTATTGCTATTGGAGACTAATTTGTGTATTGGAGATGTCTTTTTGGGATTGAAAGAAGGCAATTTCTTCGAAAAATTATGAGTATAATTGCATTTTTTTTAATTTTTTTTCATGTGATGAATGTTTGGCTTTTCTCTTGTTTCATGTCTAAATGCATATTTTTATTGGAAAATATTGGTTAATTCTTGCATGCTAAATCTATTTTCCTTGAATTCCATAGAAGATCCCCCATTGAGCTTTCGAATAATTAATTTCTCTCCTCATAAAAAGATAGGGCTTGCAAGTGAAAACTAGGATTTACCCCCTTACTCCAAGTGTAGATTTGATAACTCTTAAATTTAGCCATAAAGACTCCATCACCCAAGTAGGGAAAGGCATTGGGGATGCTGTGGTGGTCAAAGTTCATTAAAACTTTTATCTTTTCCTTCCTCTTTATCTTATTAAGCCCTTTAAGGCAAGTTGCTAGGGCTTGGGCATAGGGTTGAATTCAACTAGGGCCTTTAGAAGGAAGACGTTGATGCTATCTTGCCTTGATCTCACCTTGATTGATCTTATAAACTCAAAATCTAGCTTTTCCCACGGTGAAACTTGCCCTATTATGGCTGACATTATCCACCTAGACAATTTGTGCCTTAGAAAACCCTAAGCTTATTTAAGGCTTCAACTGAGGGCTTATCTAGGTTTTCCATCTCTTGTTGTTGATTTCATCATTAACCAACCTTTTCTTCATGTTTGCATGTCTAGATATTCCATTGTTGAACTACACCTTGAAACCCGCATCAAACATTGTTTGTGGTACACTGTTTCCCCACATAGAGAATTTGTGCGCCTGTCAATCTTATAAGTACCTTACTTAGCCTCTCACACATACACCTTGAGCCAATTGACTTAAAATACCCTTTAGGTGAAGACTGGGAAGTCTCCCATGTGGTGAAATTCCACTAAAGAGTAGGAGGATTGTTGAGGTGACAATAGCAATCCACCTCATTGTTGCATCTTGGTCTGGATTTTGCCTTGTGAGGCCTCTCACAAGTGTTGATTTTTGTAGCATCCGAAAGTGTTCCAAGTCTCAAACTTTGTAGGGAGGCTTGGACAGCAACATTCCAAAGAACCCAGAAACAATTTGTGGAAATTCCACTCGGTTCAAGAATTATTAAAATAATTAATTATTTTAATGGAGACCCGAAGTCAAAACTTAGGAAAATGAAATAATTAAAGGGCATTAATAATTCAGAGTGTGAATCTTCTAGAAAACATGGATCAAGTCAAGATTTAATCTTAGCCATTGATTAATCTTTTAATTTGGGCCAACAGGAAGATTATAAAAGAAGGCTTGAGGGTCACTTGGAAGACAAGCCGGACACACACTTAATACTCGAAGGAGATCCATTTTGATGTAGAATTTGATTTCAGCGGGAGAGTTGCAGGGCGAGAAGTTGCAGAAGCAGGAGGAGGTCAGGGGTGATCGAGATTAGGGTCAGAGAGCAGCAGTGGGTCACTGAAGGTAGCTTGAGGCTACAACGCAGAGACCCCACGCAGTCTCCACGCAGATTCACACAGTCCAGCTCTGGGATTGCATAGAGAATCACAGACTGACGCAGGGGCTTGCAGGGGGTGATTTGGGTGTCAGAAATTTGTCCGAGAAAGCTGGGCATTCAGTCTCAGGTGGTTCAGAATTAATCTGCCGAATATTTCCCTGTAAAGATATCATTTTGAAGAAATAATAAAACCCTCATTTGTTGCACCGATTTTCCCACATTGGGTTTTTCCGGGGACATTTGTCCAAAATAACTGTGTACATGTGATTGATTCTTGTGCTTATGTTCTCTGCTGTTTATTTCTCCGCATATATAATTGTGAATGTTGCAGTAGTATTTATTTCGATATTTGCCGGAAGATTTCTGAATAATAACTTATTGAAATAATAAGTAGGAGAAATAAATCTATCACTGCAACTGGTTGAGAATTTTCACATGGTATCAGAGCCAGAGATGAATAACAGAGAGGGAGCATCTATCAGTGAACAAAGATCTACGCAGTTCTCCAGGGAAACAGCGTAGAAGGGTTCACGCAGTCCTCCAGGAGGGGGGGCAAGCACGATAGAACGGATGGATCACGATGTATCAGTATTGGCATCCAGATTAGAGGAAGATTTTACTTGTGTATCAAGTATTACGTCCTCAGATGTCTGGTATATTGACAGTGGAGCCTCTTCCCACATGACGAGAGTACGAGACTGTTTTTCCGACTACCAAGAAGAGCAGATGAATTTCAAAATAACCATGGGTGATAAAGTAAAGTGCACTCCCATTGGTAAAGGTACCGTAGTTTTTTAGACCGAGGCAGGGAACAAAATCTAGGCCACTAATGTACTGAATGTGCCGAGTTTGGGGATGGATCTACTCTCAGTGTCATAGCTTCAAAATTGAGGATATGACGTCTACTTTATTGGCAATAGAGTCTATGTCAAGCACCCCAGTTGGAAGAAGAAGGCACAAATCGGGGTAAGAAGCAACAAGCTGTACAAACTGCAGCTTGATTCCCTAATGGCACTGGTTGGTAGCGTAGATGAAACGGATCTGAATGAGCTATGGTGCAGAAGAATGGGGCATTTGCATCATGGGGCATTGAGAACTCTCTAGAAGACTATCACAGGTGTTCTAGAATTGAGCACCAAGCGGGATGATGTCTGCAAGGGGTGTGTATTGGGGAAATATGCCAAGGCAGCATATCAGAGAAGCAACAATAGGGCCAAGGGTGTGTTGGATCTAATACACTCGGATATCTGCGGGCCGATGTCAATGAGAGCTCTTAGTGGTGCCGAATATTTCATCACCTTCATTGATGACCATTCCAGGAACACCTGGATCTACTTCTTGAAGACCAAGGATGAAGTCTTCAGTCGATTTAAAGAGTTCAAAGCTCTGGTGGAGAATCTAACAGGGAAGCGGATCAAGGTATTGCGATCAGATAATGGAGGTGAATACATAGATAAAGAATTCACCGGATTCTGCGCGAGGGAAGGCATCAAAAGAGAATGGACAACTCCATACAATCCAGAACAGAATGGAGTGGTAGAAAGGAAGAATCGGACTATTGTTGAAGCAACCAGAGCTATGTTGTATGACTAAGACATGCCCAAATTCCTGTGGGTTGAAGCGTGTAATACAACTGTCTACATTCAGAATAGAACTCCTCACACTGCACTGGGAAAGATCATGCCAGAAAGTGTCTTCACTGGCAACAAGCCCGAAGTGAGTCACTTTAAGATCTTCGGCAGTACAACTTACTGTCATGTACCCAGTGAGAAGAGGAAGAACTTGGGAGATGACTGCTGAAAGGGGGTATTTAGTAGGATACAGTGAGAATGCAAAGGCTTATCGCATCTACGTTCCTGAGAGTAGGAAAGTAGTGGTGCGAAGAGATGTGAAATTTATGGAGGAGAAAGCCTTCAGAATATCACGAGAACTGCCTTCTGCTACACTGTCAGAGGAAGGGCCTTTAGTCCAGCCCCAACAACCAGCAACAGAAAATGCAGTTGCCTCTCCAAGGCATAGTGATTCAAAGGATGGGTCTCCTGAGGATTTGCAAGAAGGAGAGCTGGTAAATCCACCCACCACCAGTGGAAGAACAAGCAGGGAACTTCGACAAATTCTGAAGGATGCAGAGGATTTTGTTGGAAATCCCAGGAATGAGAAGAGACAACATAGGCAGTCTGATAGGTATCAAGCCTTGGTTGTTCAAGTCGGAGAACTCTCCAGTTTCCGAGAAGCTGCTCAGCACCAGGCATGGGTTGATGCAATGGTGGAAGAGTACAGTTCCATCATGACAAATGATGTCTGGGAAGTAGTACCCAGACGACAGGAAAGATTTGTTGTAGGATCTAGGTGGATCTACAAGATCAAGCATGCTGCAGACGACAACATCGAGAAATTTAAAGCCAGGTTCGTGGCTAAGGGGTATGCTGAGAAATAAGGAATAGACTATGAAGAAACCTTCGCCCCGGTAGCCAGATACACATCTATCAGGTCCGTGATATTCCTTGCTGTGTAGATGGGATGGGAAATTCACCAAATGGATGTCAAGACGACATTCTTGAATGGTGTGATAGAAGATGAAGTGTATATAGAACAACCGGAAGGCTTTGAGACACATGATCACAAAACTCATGTGTGCAGATTGAAAAAAGCATTATATGGACTGAAGCAAGCTCCCAGAGCCTGGTATGGTCGAATTGACAGCTATCTGCAGAAGATGGGATTCGTTAAGAGTGATGCAGATCCCAATCTCTACTATCTAAGAGTAGGGAGTGAGCCATTGATACTGGTATTGTATGTGGATGATCTGTTCTTGATAGGATCATCAAGGCTCATCACAGATTGCAAGAAGAATTTAGCTGAAGAGTTTGACATGAAGGATCTGGGACAAATGCACTATTTTCTGGGGTTGGAAGTTTGGCAGCAGGATGGGAAGATCTTCCTTGGTCAAGGAAGATACACTACAGATTCTGAAGAGATTTCAGATGCAGGATTTTAGACCCATGGCCACTCCAATGATTACCAACTGGAGGAAAACCGACACGTCCGATGATGATGAAGCTGATCCTACACTATACAGACAACTCATAGGGTCATTGCTGTATCTCGTAAATACAAGGCCAGACATCTGTTATGCTATTAATAGCCTAAGTCAGTTCATGGTGGAACCGAAGAGGGTACGTTGGGCAACAACCAAACATGTTCTCAGATACCTTCGAGTAACAGTCGAGCATGGATTGAAGTACACCCGTGACAATGATGTTAGGTTGAGTGGTTTTACTGATGCAGATTTGGCAAGAAGTTCAGTTGATCGGAAGAGTACCAGTGGGTAGTGTTTCAGTCTGGGATCGGGAATGACTTCCTAGTGCAGTAGGAAACAGAAGTTCGTGGCACTGAGCTCAGCAGAGGCAGAGTATATGGCAGCTAGCACAACTTCGTGCGAAGCCATATGGCTTATAAAACTGTTAGTAAATCTACTCAAGGAGAAAATGGAAGCGACCAACGTTTTATGTGATAATCAGAGTTGCATAAAGCTCTTTGAAAATCCTGTGTTTCATTATAGGTCGAAACATAATGACATCTGGTGTCACTTCATCAAGGACTGGGTACAACGTGGAGCTGTTCAGTTGCAGTACACTCCAACAGGAGAACATGTGGCAGACATCTTCACCAACGCTTTGGGAAAGACAAAGTTTGTCTACTTCAGAGAAAAGATGGGGATGATGAATAATCCCTTCTAGTCGCAGGAATGGAGGATTCAGAATACAGAGGGCGCTGTAGTACAGATACAACAAGTGACAGTGGCAGTGTCAAAGGCAGCAGTATAGGTGGAAACAACATAGAGGGTGCTTCAGAATCAGAGCATCATGCATCATGCATATTGTTGGAACACTTTCCTCGCTAAGAGGGAGTGTTGATTTTTGTAGCATCTGGAAGTGTTCGAAGTCTCAAACTTTGCAGGGAAGCTTGGACAACAGTTTTCCAAAGAACCCAGAAACAGTTTGTGGAAATTCCACTTGGTTCAAGAATTATTAAAATAATTAATTATTTTAATGGAGACCCTAAGTCCAAACTTCGGAAAAGGAAATAATTAAAGGGCATTAATAATTTAGAGTGTGAATCTTCTAAAAAACATGGATCAAGTCAAGATTTAATCTTAGCCATTGATTAATTTTTTAATCTGGGCCGTTGGTTCTCCAATAGGAAGATTATAAAAGAAGGCTTGAAGGTCACTTGGAAGACAAGCCGGGCACATACTCAGTACCCGAAGGAGATCCATTCTGATGTAGAATTCAATTTCAGCAGGAGAGTTGCAGGGCGAGAAGTTGCAGAAGCAGGAGGAGGTCAGGGGTGATCGAGATCAGGGTCGGAGAGCAGCAGTGGGTCACTGAAGGTAGCTTGACGCTACAACGCAGAGAACCCGCGTAGTCTCCACGCAAATTCACGCAGTCCAGCTGTGTGACTGTGCAGAGAATCACGCAGACTGGCGCAGGGGCTTGCAGGAGCTGATCTGGGTGTCAGAAATTTGTTTGAGAAAGCTAGGCATTCAGTCTCAGGTGGTTCAAAATTTATCTGCCGAACATTTCCCTGTAAAGATATCGTTTTCTGAAGAAATAACAAAAACCTCATCTGCTACACTGGTTTTCCCACATTGGGTTATTCCGGGGACATTTGTCTAAAAAAAACTGTGTACATGTGATTGATTCTTGTGCTTATGTTCTCTAGTATTTATTTCTCTGCATATATATTTGTGAATGTTGTAGTAGTATTTATTTCGATATTTGCCGAAAGATTTTTGAATAATAACTTATTGAAATAATAAGTAGGAGAAATAAATTTGTTACTGCAATTGGTTGAGAATTTTCACAACAAGGCTTTCTAGATTTTTAAGGCAATAGAACCCTTTCAAGTTCTTGAGCGTCTATGTTAGAAATATGAGGTAATGATTGTTAATGACACACTAAATGTTAGAAAATCAGAAAGGTAGAAAGATTCTCTTAAGTTGATAGTTGTGAAAATTCTACTACAGTATCATGGTTTATTTCTCCTACTTGATTTAAATTATACAAGTTATTTCCAAAAATTAGATTCAGAAAATACCTAAATAAACACAACTACAGTCTACACATGCAGATCATTTACTGAATAATATGCTCATCCAACAAAGTGACACATGGATTTTTGGACGTAAGTCCCTAGAAAAACCCAAAGCAGGAAAACCGGTGCAACAGATTTGAGGGTTTATTTTATTAAGTAGATTCTTAGTACAGTAAATCTGGGTTCCAGATCTGGAAAACCCGATAGAGAATAAAAGAAATCTGCAGCTAACTTGATGTTCTAAGACCAAATATTTGACTGATCCACACCCTCAAACGGGATTTACAAGACTCAGCCCGGATTTGGCCCTAGAAACCCCAGCGCTGCCCCTGAAGCCCCAGCGTCAGCCCTGCTAGCCTTAGAGTGTCACTGCGCTGCCCAGAGAGGGACTGCGTAACCCCTGAGAGGCTGATGCAGGGCTTATGCTGGCCCTGGAGACCCTCTACATAATTTTTGAAGCCCTCTGGAGCCTCTGCGCTGTCCTGCGTAGCGGCTGCGCAGCAGTTGCGTAACTACTGTTTCTACCTTCTACTTCTCTGCGCTGTCCTTGTTTGCTGCTCCTTTTCCTCTTACTGACTCTTGGCTCCGGGATTAGATCATCCCCTCAGCCAATACTACCCCTCGCTGCAGAAAATTCCTCTGGAAATTCTTAGCAAACCCTGCCCTAGAATTCTAGATCTATTTCTCAGCTCTGCAAGTGTGTGTGTGTCTCCAACTGACCATCAAGCCTTTGTCTTATACTTTTTCATTCATCTCATCAACGACCGAGATTAAAACATTCATCAACAGTTGAGATTAAAAGATTGCTTGATCCGTGTCTTTTAGAACATTTCAGCACATGTGTTAATTAATTCACTTTAATTATTTAATTTTCCTAAGTTAAGACTTAGAAAATCCATCAAAATAATTAATTATTTGAATAACTTGAACACCAGCTGAAATTTCACAAAACACTTTTTGGGTTTTGGAGTTCAAGTGTGTCCTAGCCCCTCCACAAAATTTCAGGGCTAGAGCACAAACGATGCTACACCAACTATACAAAATCTCAACACTCCCTCTTAGCACAGAGTGTGCTCTAACAATGCATTCACACCATGCACTACAAGATTTTGAAGATGGATTTTGTGATGGTGATGCTTGGCCTGCTGCCCTCCATCAAATGCACTGTTGCTCTCTGTACTGTTGCCCATGCCATTGCCACTGACATGGCCACATCTGTACTGCAGCTCCCTCTCAACTTGCTGCATCATGCTGCCCATAGCACTACCACTGCTAACCGCTGCACTGCAACTCAGTGGTCGAGAAGTAAGCAACTGAAAGACTTCTGCCCAACTGTTTGACAGATAAGTCAGGTTGCCTTCCATCATTGAAGCTCTCTGGGAAAGACAAAGTTTGTCTACTTCAGAGAAAAGATGGGGATGATGAAGAATCCCTTCTAGTCGTAGGAATGGAGGATTCAAAATACAGAGGGAGCTGTAGTACAGATACAACAAGTGACAATGGCAATGTCAAAGGCAGCAGTATAGGTGGAAACAACATAGAGGGTGCTTCAGAATCAGAGCAGAATGCATCACGCATATTGTTGGAACACTTTCCTCGCTAAGAGGGAGTGTTGATTTTTGTAGCATCTAGAAGTGTTCGAAGTCTCAAACTTTGCAGGGAAGCTTGGACAACAGTATTCCAAAGAACCCAGAAACAGTTTGTGGAAATTCCACTTGGTTCAAGAATTATTAAAATAATTAATTATTTTAATGGAGACCCTAAGTCCAAACTTCGGAAAAGGAAATAATTAAAGGGCATTAATAATTTAGAGTGTGAATCTTCTAGAAAACATGGATCAAGTCAAGATTTAATCTTAGCCATTGATTAATTTTTTAATCTGGGCCGTTGGTTCTCCAATAGGAAGATTATAAAAGAAGGCTTGAAGGTCACTTGGAAGACAAGCCGGGCACATACTCAGTACCCGAAGGAGATCCATTCTGATGTAGAATTCAATTTCAGCAGGAGAGTTGCAGGGCGAGAAGTTGCAGAAGCAGGAGGAGGTCAGGGGTGATCGAGATCAGGGTCGGAGAGCAGCAGTGGGTCACTGAAGGTAGCTTGACGCTACAACGCAGAGAACCCACGTAGTCTCCATGCAAATTCACGCAGTGCAGCTGTGTGACTGTGCAGAGAATCACGCAGACTGGCGCAGGGGCTTGCAGGAGCTGATCTGGGTGTCAGAAATTTGTTTGAGAAAGTTAGGCATTCAGTCTCAGGTGGTTCAAAATTTATCTGCCGAACATTTCCTTGTAAAGATATCGTTTTCTGAAGAAATAACAAAAACCTCATTTGCTACACTGGTTTTCCCACATTGGGTTTTTCCGGGGACATTTGTCCAAAAAAAACTGTGTACATGTGATTGATTCTTGTGCGTATGTTCTTTAGTATTTATTTCTCTGCATATATATTTGTGAATGTTGTAGTCGTATTTATTTCAATATTTGCCGAAAGATTTTTGAATAATAACTTATTGAAATAATAAGTAGGAGAAATAAATTTGTTACTGCAATTGGTTGAGAATTTTCACAACAAGGCTTTCTAGATTTTTAAGGCAATAGAACCCTTTCAAGTTCTTGAGCGTCTATGTTAGAAATATGAGGTAATGATTGTTAATGACACACTAAACGTTGGAAAATCAGAAAGGTAGAAATATTCTCTTAAGTTGATAGTTGTGAAAATTCTACTGCAGTATCATGGTTTATTTCTCCTACTTGATTTAAATTATACAAGTTATTTCCAAAAATTAGATTCAGAAAATACCTAAATAAACACAACTACAGTCTACACATGCAGATCATTTACTGAATAATACGCTCATCCAACAAAGTGACACATGGATTTTTGGACATAAGTCCCCAGAAAAACCCAAAGCAGGAAAACCGGTGCAACAGATTTGAGGGTTTATTTTATTAAGTAGATTCTTAGTACAGTAAATCTGGGTTCCAGATCTGGAAAACCCGACAGAGAATAAAAGAAATCTGCAGCTAACTTGATGTTCTAAGACCAAATATTTGACTGATCCACACCCTCAAACGGGATTTACAAGACTAAGCCTGGATTTGGCCCTAGAAACCCCAGCGCTGCCCCTGAAGCCCCAACGTCAGCCCTGCTAGCCTCAGAGTGTCACTGCGCTGCGAGAGGGACTGCGTAACCCCTGAGAGGCTAATGCAGGCCTTATGCTGGCCCTGGAGACCCTCTACATAATTTTTGAAGCCCTCTGGAGCCTCTGCGCTGTCCTGCGTAGCGGCTGCGCAACAGTTGCGTAACTACTGTTTCTACCTTCTACTTCTCTGCGCTGTCCTTGTTTGCTGCTCCTTTGCCTCTTACTGACTCTTGGCTCCGGGATTAGATCATCCCCTCAGCCAATACTACCCCTCACTGCAGAAAATTCCTCTGGAAATTCTTAGCAAACCCTGCCCTAGAATTCCAGATCTATTTCTCAGCTCTGCAAGTGTGTGTGTGTCTCCAACTAACCCTCAAGCCTTTCTCTTATACTTTTTCATTCATCTCATCAACGACCGAGATTAAAACATTCATCAACAGTTGAGATTAAAAGATTGCTTGATCCGTGTCTTTTAGAACATTTCAGCACATGTGTTAATTAATTCACTTTAATTATTTAATTTTCCTAAGTTAAGACTTAGAAAATCCACAAAATAATTAATTATTTGAATAACTTGAACACCAGCTGAAATTTCACAGAACACTTTTTGGGTTTTGGAGTTCAAGTGTGTCCTAGCCCCTCCACAAAATTTCAGGGCTAGAGCACACACGATGCTACACCAACTATACAAAATCTCAACACTCCCTCTTAGCACGGAGTGTGCTCTAACAATGCATTCACACCATGCACTACAAGATTTTGAAGATGGATTTTGTGATGCTGATGCTTGGCCTGCTGCCCTCCATCAACTGCACTGTTGCTCTCTGTACTGCTGCCCATGCCATTGCCACTGACATGGCCACATCTGTACTGCAGCTCCCTCTCAACTTGCTGCATCATGCTGCCCATAGCACTGCCACTGCTAACTGTTGCACTGCAACTCAGTGGTCGAGAAGTAAGCAACTGAAAGACTTCTGCCCAACTGTTTGACAGATAAGTCAGGTTGCCTTCCATCATTGAAGCTCCCTGGATGCTGATTTACGCTGTCCTCCTAGAGGCACTATTATGCTGCAACATTGCACTGCGTGAGCACAACCTCTCTGCGCTACTGAAGTCCCATCAACCCCTCTGCGTTGCTGCCTCTGCATTATGCTGCTCCCTCTTTAGCTCTTCAACTCCCTCTTTCGCTTCAATATGACCTTCTGCAACCATCTCCCGACTCATCCCGCTACCGTCTTAAGTCTCCTGTAGCTTGTATGTGATCCAAGAGTAGGGCTGACTCAAGGATCCCGCCACACTGTTTGTAGATGCTCTACAGATCCATGTCACCCCCCCTCTTCTTTCGAGACACATGAGCACTCAAGGCTGCATCATCATCAGAACCATCATCCTTTACTACTGCAACCTTGGAATTAGAAGCTCCTTTGTCCTTCTTCTTAGGACAAGTGTTGGGGAATTGTCCAAGTTCACCACAGTTAAAGCACTGGACCTTGGAATGGCCCCTCTTCTTCTTCCTTGCTGCTTTTCTTTCCTTAGATGCAAGGGCTGCATCATCTTTCTCTTCTTTCTTCACTTTTACATTCCCTCCACTGGTATTCTGCTTCTTGGTGATCCTCCTGATCCCCTCTTGGCGGAGGATAGTCCACATGTTTGCCCAGGATACTCTGGACAAATGTTTCCCATTCCTCGGAGACTGCATTCAGGGCAGTCCTCATTAAGAGCCCTTCTTCTGGAGTAGCACCTATGCCAACCAGTTGGTCTCAATTGGTCTGAAGTCGGAAAAGGAAAGGATCCATCTCCTCACCCTTATGCATCTGGAAGAGCCTCATCTGATTCTCTAAGAGCATCTTTCGCTAGACAGAGCTTCCTTGATACATCGCTTCTAGAGCAACCCACATGTCATTTGCTGTGGTCGTTTCAACAATATGTGGTACAACGTGATCTTTCACACCGTCCATTATCAAATGTTTTGTTCACGCTTGATTCTCCTTGAATTTCTTAAGAGGATCAGGATCTGCAAGCACAACTAGGACACTCGTTGCATGGTCCTTAATGCCGTACTCATCTAGGACTGATAGGATCCGTGCCCTCCAAATGACAAAGTTGGACACACCGTCCAATCTGTCTTGGTCTCTCAGTCCATGAGAAGCCATATAGCTCAGATTTGACAGAACAATACTTCTTCTCCCTCTTTCTGTGGATACAAATACTCTGGATCTGGGTTTCTTGGTGACTAGAAACCCTCTAGTAATTGCTTTTGTTGAAGACTGATTTCCTTCCTGGAAATCTTTCACCCAAACATAATCGGACAACACTCTCTGATCCTCCTGATCGATTCTCAGATCTGTTTGGCTCAGATTTGTTGAGTAACTGTCTTCCTCTCGCCATTATTGAGTCAGCTAGGCACAATTCTGCACCTGCAGAATCTCCACCCCACCAGCACTGCTGAAGATTTGAAGCACTGCTTCAAGATCTTGGCAAAATGTTTCCGCAACTTAAGAAATGACTAGACTGCGTCTCACTGACTGGCCCAGTGTACCCTCAACGCTGCTCAGAAGTGGACTACGTAACCCTAGACTGGGTGACGTAGTCCTTACACTGGCCTGGGAGGGCTCTGCGTAAGCCTGATGGCCTTTCGCAGCTACATCGCTGTCCTTTCTTGGATCTGCGATCTTCTGCTGTCAAGTTGCCCTTTCCGGATTTGCTGCTTCAGCTGCCACTCTGTAGACAAAATTTTCTTCAGCTGATTGCTGGAGATTAAGCTTGATCTGCGATCGCTTTGATACCATGTGAAAATTCTATTGCAGTATCATGATTTATTTCTCCTACTTGATTAAATTATACGAGTTATTTCCATAAATTAGATTCAGAAAATACCGAAATAAACACAACTACAGTCTACACATTCAGATCATTTACTGAATAATACGCTCATCCAACAAAGTGACACATGGATTTTTGGACATAAGTCCCCAGGAAAACCCAAAGCGGGAAAACTGGTGCAACAGATATGAGGGTTTAGTTTATTAAGTAGATTCTGAGTATAGTAAATCTGGGTTTCTGATCTGGAAAACACGACAGAGAATAAAAGAAATATGTAGCTAACCTGATGTTCTAAGACCAAATATCTGACTGATCCACACCCTCAAATGGGATTTATAGGTATCAGCTCATCTGGCCCTAGAAACCCCAGCGCTGCCCCTGAAGCCCCAACGTCAACCCTGCTAGCCTCAGAGTGCCACTGCATTGCCCAGAGAGGGATTGTGTAACCCCTGAGAGGGTGACGCAGGCCTTACGCTGGCCCTGGAGACCCTTCGTGTAATTTTTGAAGCCCTTTGGAGCCTCTGCGCTGTCCTGCGTAATGGCTGCGCAACAACTGCATAGCTGCTGTTGTTACTCTCTGCTTCTCTACGCTGTCCTTGCTTGCTGCTCCTCTGCCTCTTGTTGACTCTTGGCTCCGGGATCAGATCATCCCCTCAGCCAATACTACCCCTCGCTACAGAAAATTCCTTCGGAAATTCTTAGCAAACCTTGCCCTAGAATTCCAGATCTATTTCTCAGCTCTGCAACTGTGTATGTGTCTCCAACTGATCCTCAAGCCTTTATCTTATACTTTTTCATTCATCTCATCAACGACCGAGATTAAAACATTCAGCAACATTGAGATTAATAGACTGCTTGATCAGTGTCTTTTAGAACATTTCGGCAATGTGTTAATTAATTCACTTTAATTATATATTTTTCCTAAGTTTAGACTTAGGAAATCCATTAAAATAATTAATTATTTGAATAACTTGAACACCAGCTGAAATTTCACAAAACACTTTCTGGGTTTTGGAGTTCAAGTGTGTCCTAGCTCCTCCACAAAATTTCAGGGCTAGAGCACACCCGATGCTACACCAACTATACAAAATATCAACAATAGTTACTTGTGATGTTCTTGTAGTCTTATTAACTTTCTTTATGTTCTTTTGTCTTCTTTTTGTCAAGAAATTATCAAATCAAAACATGAAGATCAATGACACCAGATATAGGCACTCAGCCAGGGATAAAACCCCTCTATAGGGGAAAACCCAGTCAACCTCTTCCACTAGTAAATCAAGATGAGATAATCCAAGACCCTTTAGACCTAGACACAAACCTCCTCTAATCACCAAGTCAACCCTTCCTTCTAGTAGATGATCTATGTCAAAGTGCTCAAATGTCAGCTCTTCAAATGAAACTTCAATCCAAAATTTCGACCCCAAGCTTCAGAATTTCGGCCCCTCAACTTCAAAATTTCGGACTTGCAACTAATTCAGAAATTTCGCCCCCCAACTTCAGTCCAGAAACCCTAGCAGATTTCACACGTGTGAGAGAGATGCCCATAAAACTTAGATTTTCTTCTTTCTTTTATTAGGCCTTCTTTTCTTGCACTACGCTCTCCTTTTGTCCTCTATCTCTATGAAGATCGAACTTGTGTGAGTGTCTCTCCAAATGAATCGAGCTCCCTCTATTTATACTGCTTCCATGAGGTTGCATTGCCTTCAATAGGGTTGACTTCTCCAGTGCAGGGCTGACTTGGTGAGGGGGGACAAAATGACTTCTTTGACTCAAAAATAAATTTCTTTACATGATACAAAAGCCTAAGAAGGGTCTAATACATGTGACAGTGACTCTTTTGGCTCTTGACAAAACTTAGAAGCCTTCAATGGAGGTTATGACCTAAGAATCATTGACCCAAGCATGAAACCCATGCTTTGATAAGTCAATTTCATTATAATATTTTTCTTTCTTTCTTTCTTTTGAGAAATACATTACATGTCTCAAATACAATTATGAAGACCGACACTAGTTACATTTTTCAACACTCCCTTTTAACTAGGGGGTATTCATAATTACATATATATAGAGGTACATGGAAGATTTCAAAATGATATGCTCTATGAAGAGTCACAACACACTCAGTGCTACAGATTAGATACTTGACCAGGGTACTTTAATTGGGTGGGACTAAGGTGTACTAAAGCTTTAGCCACTCTAGGTACTATCATACTTTTGAGCTCTAACATCAACCCAGGGATCTAGGTGCGTATCCAAAGTCGGAGCTCCAAGACCAACACCACCCTCCCTACTTCGGTATTTAGACATCAACACATAGGCCGACCAGATGTCCTCTCAAGCATCATGTTGCTGCAAGATGCTTCATCTCTCCTTATCAACTAAACCAGATATATCCACCAATCCAAGCATGCTTCAAACGTTAAACCTTTTATAGAGAGATCCTGCACCGTCACAACCCTAATTAGTAATAAACCTTTAAAACATATATATAAGTAAACACAAACCTTCAGGGTCCTCTATCATTCTGATGCTACTTATATCATCATCAAGCTATTCCGATACAAATTGTTCGAAGTTTTCTTCTTTTATTTCTTCAGCAACACCAAATATAGCCTCAGTTACTCGATCAAGTCTTTTGTTTGTAACTTCATGAATCACGAACATCCATTTATAGTACTTTCATTCATTCTTTCTTCAAGGTATTCATTATGACTGTCATAATATGCCCTTCCTCTTAAATAGGGAGATATACCCTTTCTTCTATCCAAGCTCCCTCTCAGTTTAGGGAGATCAACAACTACCTTCTTTTATAACATTAGAGAAACTTCAACCTTTCAAGGCTTCATTCTTTCTCATGGCATCAAGGTCATCTCAATCATCGTCATTCTAATAGCTTCCTTCATCATGCTCATCATTATTATTATCTTTAGTTATGGACATCTTCAACATCTTGAAGATTATGTACCTACAAAACTTTAAGAACAAGTAAACCAAATACAAATATATAGAAGCATGAAGTCAACTATATGAAAATCATGTCATTACAATGGAAGCATCAAAACATTCAAGCTTTAGACATCAAATTCCTAAACCTAGTTAGGTTCATAATTAGCAAGGGTCATATATATTATATTCTAGACTTCAACAACTGGCTAGGGTTTTGTAACAAACCCTAGACTCCATCAAGACTTAAAGCAACTCAATCAAGATGCCAATCCAATCATAGTACTATACACCTAGGGCTTCAATATTATGTCCTAGAATTCATAACATATTTTACTAGGGTTTTGTTACAAACCCTATTTTTCATTAATCAACAATCAAGTAAGCATACTCGCATATACATATCTAGGATTTCATTATCATGCATGTTGTCACTCAGATTGCACAGGCATTGAGACAACGACTCAGGTCGGGGGCTGTCACTCTGATCCCCGACCTCTCCGTTCTAGCTGTCTCTCAACAATAGGCTATGGGGGGTAGCCCCTATGGAAATGTGAATATGAAGGACAAGTTGGAAACCAACAAGTCCGGGAGACATGATTGAATGGCTTAGCTACTTGGTTAATTTCAACAAGACTTAAAGATTAGATTAGATTTGACTGTCAGACCAGTGCCTTATGGAGTCAACTTCTTGCTGATAATCAATTAGATGCCAAGTAACCAAATGAACAATCGCTGCTTGGATTATTGACTATCCTAGATGAAGTGCAAATCATACAAGTTAGGTGAAATGCAAAATTTTGTTTGATTTTAAGTTAGTTGCCTATTCTAAATGTAACCTTCCTCTTAACTATTTTGGAACTAGTCTCTAGAGTAGGTTGTGGGATATAAGCCAACGGGAAGAAAGTGAAGGCTTGACTAACGATACCTCCTCCTGTGTTTTAACCATCCGGTGCCTTCGGCGTTGCAGAGACTATGGCTTTGACGACTGCAAGGTCACCGTATTAACCATTAAAGAGGTGCTAAGCCCCTCAAGCTAAATTGAGAAAAATGGTCCTATTCTCTATCAACCAAGCTTATGCTTGGAGATAAATTATTAATGCAAAAGGCTATTCTTAGAATGCAAGTGCAAGAGATGAGTGCTCTTAAGGTGTGATTACTTGATTTGTTAAGTACTTAATGACAATGATTTTCAATTAAGAACAATAAGGTATTTAAACAATAAATGAATAAAATCTCAACCACAAGAGAAAGTGTTCAAGGTTAATAGCACTAGAGAAATGCGGAAGTAATATAAACAGACAATTGCTCATAGACAAGATTACTGCTACTTAAGACAACTGACTATTTCCAAGTTTATAATCAATAATTCACCAATATGCCACTTAGATACAAGAGAGGAATTTAAATCTCTTATCACAATTATGATTAGAATAACATCCACAAGAGATATCCAATTTAACAATGGGCAATGAATCCACTTAATGACAGTAATGGCAATGAGAAATCAAGAGCATTAATCCACAATGTCACTTAGAGCAATTAGCCAATTAAACACTTGTCAAATTGATTGGAGCACTTGTGTGAATGCAAGAGTGTAAAAGATGCCAATGACTAAAATGAAGACCAAATCACTTCAACCATGAATGATTATGAATTGTAAAATTTCCTTACCCAATTTTAGAGACTTATATGTGATTTATTATCGCTGCAACCTTGTATTCAAAGGTCTGCAATTTTATATGAACAGTCAAGAAGTGATGTAGGATGCCAAAGATAAGTTAGAAAATCAATGCATTTAAATTCCAATGATATTTACTTGATTATAGGACTGGTTAGACACTATAGATCAGATTTATTATGCTCAGATCATACCTCAAATTGATGTACATCTGATCTGTAATAACTCAGAAAATCAGTGATTTAGTGCTTAATAAACCAACAAGGTGCCTAAATATTAATGCCAAATCAGCTCCAATGATTAGCTAATCAATTTGAGTGATTTTTAGATGATCTTTAGTCAATTTTGATGATTCTTATTTAGTTTACATGGCTGCATAAATGGCTGTAGCAAACATATTAAATCTAGAAATTGCCTAACAATCCTCAAAAATAACTTATATGCAATCAATTTAACCACAAGATTAATGTTCAATGCCTTGAGTGACTTGTTAATGAATTTAAGCTTATTTTATGTGTGTTTATCTACTGAATACACTGCTGTAACAATTATATCAGACCTGAAACTTTTAGATCAGACCTCTGCAATTTCAAATCAGACTTTTAAAATTATACGACAGCCAACATAAAACAATAAAATTGATAGATCAAACCCTTTTAATTTATTTTGATGCCTTGTATGAGTTATTAGATTAATGCGTGGGTTCTTTAGGATTGTATTATGATGATTATGCCACTGTTATATCAATATATTAGATCTGATATAAATTATGCAGTGAATTAAAATGAGAGATGAAGGAAATAGAAGCAAACCCCAAGGCCTAAAGGTCTATGCCAAGTTTGGAGATGTGAGAGAATTCACTTCTCAACACCTGCACTCACAAAATGTTAGCTCAAAACTGAAAGATCGAACCTTTATCACTGTTGCAATCACAAATTATTAGAGATAAATTGCCAATCCTTGAAGAAACCCGTGTTTTCAATGAGATCTAGCCATTGTAGGGCTTACGACCTTCTTAATGCTTGCAAAATAGGTCCCAAAAACTAGTCTTTTAGGTTGGGTAAGGGCTAGGGCCTTCAAAAAATGGGTTTCTTTGCCAATTTGAAAATAAGAAACCTGCAAAAATGGACTCAAAAACCCTAGACGTCTAGAATTTTTAAGGGTTGGAAACTTCAGAAGTTTACTCCTTTCTTTGATCCCTTGAGAGATTTCATTTGTACAAATAAAAATAAATTTTCCCAAAAAAACCCAATATATACAAAAATAAAATAAAAATCCCAGGATATTATATACAAGAAAAAATTAAAATGCAAAGGGTTAGTGAAATTATTTGCATAATAGAAAATATAAGGTGAAAGATTAGTATATATAGACACAAATTAGAGAAACTATTTTCAAATTTTGATTGTGGGATAAAAACTTTACAAGTAAAATTTCAATTTCAAAGTAAAAGTTAAATTTAATTAAAAAATTTAAACAACAAAATTAAAACTTAAATCAAATAAATATTTACAATTTTAAAATCTAAAAATTATCTACAAAATAAAATAAATCTAAAGAATATTTACAAGTACGCTAAAAAACCCCAAAACATAAAATTTAAAATAAAAGCCCAAACCCAAATAACCAAAACAAGGGTTAGAAAGTTTTATTTACAAAAATTATTCTACAAAAATAATTTATAGGTTATATACAAATATACAATGCTTGGAAATAAATATTTTTGAGTGTATAATTTTTTAAATGATGAATAATGACCATAGATCAGATGTGCTTCAAAAGTTATGGTATTGCCCGTAGCCCTAGCGAAGTAAGAAAACCAAACAAAATTCTCGGAGCCCAAACAAGGTCCACTCTCCTCCAAACTCTGTGAACTTGGAGCCCAATGGCTGGGGAACTTGCAAACTCTATATATTTTCTTTAAGAAAGCTTGTTAGAAATATGACAAATCATATCACCTAAAATAGACCCAAAATCTATCAATATAATGATCTTATCACAATCTAATGAATACACAAACTTTAAAGTTTTAAGCACATTATAGGAAAACACATACCCAACACATACCACAGATCATCGGACAAAGAAAACCATGAATTGAAGCCCAAAGCCTTTAATTATGACATTTCAAACGTTCTCAGTAGATAAGTGGAACAAAACCAACATTACACAATTACATGGACTAGAGTCAGAGCTTTCATCATGAGAAATAGAAGCAAAATGCCTTCTATTTATAGAGAAATTCCTCAAAGAGGAAAATAACGGCTAGTTGGCTTGATTCCTGTCAAAATAATCTCGATCATTGATAAATCCTTGATCAACTTTTAATCTCTGCCGTCGAAAATATTTAATCTTGAGGAATTTTCGAATTTCTGATTAAAACCATTTTTTATTAGCTCAAAAATAATTATTTTGAGCTAATTTCCTCAAATATTTGACTTTGACTTAACCACCAAGGTCCAAGGGTCCAATTTTTCTTGAAATTTCCAATGTTCCCTTGGTGGGGGACCTCCAAAAATTAATTTCTTTTGGACCCACGAATTTTTCCACTTGGAGAAATTAATTTCTCTAACATTTTAATTTTGACTCTAAATTAATTTATTTTCTAGCTAAGGATTTAATTTTATTTTTGCCATAAAAATTAATTAATCGACTCTTGAGGGGATTAATTATTTTTCCACCCTCAAATATTTTAGCCATGGTGTCTAAGTATGAGGGACCATGCACTAAAATATTTTTTACATAAGATTTATAAATTCAACCTTCAAAGGGGAAATACTCGTTCGTTATAGACCCTCATAACATTTACCTAATTCTGCGACACAATATGATCTAATAGACTAATTGATTTGTAATAAAATAACTTAGCCAATTAGCTTAAATTATTCCCATATCACTTTTACAATAGCCTTGACTAAAAACTAGGACTCACCTAAGACTTTGACGATAAAATCCACCCTCGCTTTGGGGTGAGGCTGAGGGAAAAACTTTGTCGATCATCCGTGTTTAGAAACATAGGTGAATCAATGAGATGAAAAACCTCCTAGGATTAAATTCGTCACCAAAATCCTAGGCTTACTTAGGTTGTTACATAATAAAATAGTTGTACTAACACCATTTACATTACAAACTTCCAAAATGGGTTTACAATGACACAAAACAAACTGCTGGCTGATGATTTTGGCTTTGAAAAAAATCCTTCAAGGCTTCGGATCCTGCTTTCTTGGAATGTTGAAAAAAATGGGTGCAACAATGCACTAGCATCTCATATCAATATCTACTAGGTAAACCTAAGATACAAACATCAATATATAAAAGTTAGATATACAACACTTTTGACTAGACTACGGTTTTGATCATACAGATGAATATACACCTAGGGTTTCATTCCCAAGATCTTATTTAAGTCATTATAAGGGTTTTGTTCATAAACTCTAATTCATCAAACATTAAAAATCTAGGGTTTCATTATATAACCTAGACATTAACAGTAAACCCTAAAGGACTAGTGTTTTTACCACGATATTATCAAAACCCTAAACTTCAAAAGAATAGGATTTCATCATATGTTCTGGACTTCATCAACAACACCTAAGTAGAATAGGGTTTCATTATTAACATGGACATACCCTTAACAACAAGAGGCTAGGGTTTTATAGTGAACGCTAAGGGTTAGGGTTTCACAAGAATGATCAAATGACAAGAGACAATATAACAAGGGTAGATTCAATCTAATGATTAATCACCCTAACAAGAGTCTTTATGATTAAAAAACCCTTGACATAAATATGCCAGTAATATATAGCAAATTTTAAGTGAGAATGATCATACCTTTTACAACAAAATTTGTAATCTAAGACATACCTTGAGGTGTTCTTTAACAAACCTTGTATGACATCAATTCCATGAAGGGCTTCCTTTGCCACAAAACTTCTTTTATGATTCAAGTCTTTCCTTTGAAGTCTCCTCCACAACCTTTGTGTATTTTGCAAGTTTTTTTACCAAGGAAAATATAAAGAAAAAAGATTATGAGTATACAATACAAATAAATCTTGTTGTGAGGAGGAAACCTGTATATTTTTGTAGATGTTCTATGCTTGAAGCAACTTTACTTTTCTTACAACAATCACACAAATAGTTAAGTAAAATGCTGATAGAACATATAAGTGGATCTTATAGAAGACAAACCAGAAACAGAAAAATGTGATGGTGCGTTACGGCGGTCAACAGGATGCTTCAACCAGCAAAGTCTCCTTGATCAGCCAACCCAGAATGTGTCACAACAATCCTCCAATCAGCTACCGAGTCAACCCAAGTCAACTCCAGAAAAGTCAACGCTGTCCAGAAAAGTCAATGCAGGGCAGCAAGCTAAAAGTCAATGCAGCAACAGTTTGGTCAACCCTTTGACCTCGATTTCTGTGCCAATGTGTACGGCCTCTCAAAATCGAACTCTCCAACAAGTTTCAGCCCTTTCAGACCATGCGTTAACCAAAGTCAACGCTGGTCAAACTTCCAGCAAAACCCTAGCTGCAGAAATTCGTCCTTCCCTTCAGCCGTACAGATTTCGTCCTTCTTCTCCACACGTGTGGGCTGAACTTGTCCTCTAATGAGCTCGTACTAAATCAGATGAGAGAAGAAGATGTGTGTTGAGTTGTGGTGAAATGCTCTCCAACTTTGCCTGTATTTATATCCATCATTGGGGTGTGTGACACATCTGCTGGGGGTGTGAAACCTTAAGGCCGACTTGCACATATAATTTATTATAAATAATAAATTCAAAATAAATGTTCTGCTCATCGGATTAAGATATATTTTATATGGATTTTACACCTCTCCGAAAGAGGAATCCAACAAAAATATTAGCCTCTTAATCTGAGCATCACAACATGGAGTTTGGACCTAGTTGTCCAAATTTAACAAAACATGAAAGATGAAACAAAGAACAATATACTTATCTTTTCGTAAAATGGTGAAGGCTCCCTCTTAATTCAATCCTTTTGAGGGATACCTACAACTTTTTAAGAACAATTCAAGAATCCTAACAAGTATCATGAATTCTAAAAATCAACACATAAAAGAAAACATTACAAAAACTTAAAACAATAATATGAAAGCATATGCAAAGAAAGACTTAATAGTATAAGTCTTTGACTTTGAATTCTTTAGTCTTGTTCTTCTTTGGTGGAACTTCATCAACAACATTTGCATGTTTTCTATCTCTCTTTTTATTCTTTGGATTTTCAAAGACATTGACTTTTGTAGTGTCCCATCTTATGACAATTGTAGCATCTAATCTTTGATAGATCAACCTTCTTCTTTGGTCCTTTGAGCTTCTTGTATGTTCCCTTCTTCTTGTGATGAGCAGAGTAGGAATTTGAATTGTTGTTTTGTTCATCCTCCTTTGTGTCATGTACTAATTGTTGATATTTTGTATAGTTGGTGTAGCATTGGGTGTTGTGCTCTAGCCCTGAAATTTTGTGGAGGGGCTAGGACACACTTGAACTCCAAAACCCAGAAAGTGTTTTGTGAAATTTCAGCTGGTGTTCAAGTTATTCAAATAATGAATTATTTTAATGGATTTCCTAAGTCTAAACTTAGGAAAATTAAATAATTAAAGAGAATTAATTAACACGTGCTGAAATGTTCTAAAAGACACAGATCAAACAGTCTTTTCATCTCAGCCGTTGATGGGATGAATGAAAAAGTATAAGAGAAAGGCTTGAGCATCAGTTGGAGGCACATACACAGTGGCAGAGATGAGAAATAGATCTGAAATTCTAGGGCAGGGTTTGCTAAGAATTTCCAGTGGAATTTTTCTGCAGCAAGGGGTAGTATTGGCTGAGGAGATGATCTGATCCCGGAGGCAAGAGTCAGTAAGAGGCAGAGGAGTAGCAAACAAGGATAGCGCAGAGAAGCAGAGGGTAGCAACAAAAGCTACGCAGCTGCTGCGCAGCCGCTACGCAGGACAACGCTGAGGCTCCAGAGGGCTTCAAAACTTACGCAGAAGGTCTCCAGGGCCAGCGTAAGGCCTGTGTCACCTTCTCATGGGTTACGCAGTCCCTCTTTGGGCAGTGCAGTGGCACTCTGAGGCTAGCAGGACTGACATTGGGGCTTCAGGGGCAGCGTTGGGGTTTCTAGGGCCAGATCCGGCCTGAGTCTTGTAAATCCCATTCAAGGGTGTGGATTAGCCAGATGTTTGGTCTTAGAACATTAGGTTAGCTACAGATTTCTTTTATTCTCTGTCGGGTTTTCTAGATTTAGAACCCAAATTTACTGTACTCAGAATCTACTTAATAAAATAAACCCTCATATTTGCTGCACCGGTTTTCCCGCTTTGGGTTTTTCCAGGGACTTATGTCCAAAAATCCATGTGTCACTTTGTTGGATGAGCGTATTATTCAGTAAATGATCTGCATGTGTAGACTGTAGTTGTGTTTATTTTGGTATTTTCTGAATCTAATTTATGGAAATAACTTGTATAATTTAAATCAAGTATGAGAAATAAACCATGATATTGCAGTATAATTTTCACACTAATGAGATGCAGGTTTCTTCTTAACTGCATGCATTCCACATTTGTTCAAAAGTTGATGTGTCATTCCAACCGTTAATTCGTGATGCAAAAGAGCTCCAAGATTTTAGTAGACCTAGTAGTGTAGCAATCGCAAGTTCTTTCTCTGGTACAACTTCATCAATAGCTTAGAGTTCATATCTTATTCTAGAGATCCTTACAATTTATGGTGGTACAATATCATCTTTTGTCATATTTATTGTTCTTAGTTCATTCTTGAGAGTAGCTATCTGACCAATGCTCTTGATCGTAAATAACTTGGAGAGGGCTTCATACTTTTCTTGAGCAAAATCTATATTTGATGTGTATGGGATTAGATTGTCCTTCACTCCATCTACTATTAGATTCATGGCCAAGATACCAGTTTTGCGGTACTTTTCCTTTCCTACATCATCTGCAGATTTCTTAACTTTTCCTTGAACACTATCCAAAACTTTATGCTTAGCAAAAATAAGATCGATCCTCTTCTTCCATGCCCTGTAGTTGGAGGCTCCTTTTGTTGAGAAATCAATAGGGCTAGTAAAGAAGTGATTTCTCGTAGGCTTGATAATTGCTTGTGATGTTCTTTTACTTTTCTTGATTATTAGCTTCTTCTTTTCTTCTTATTATGTATTTCTTATCTTCAAACAACTACCAAAACATGAAGATCAATAGTACACAAGTACACAAGATGTAGGTTGCAAGCAAGGGCCAAAACTTCTCCTCTTGAGAGGAAAATCTACAAATCTTTTCTCTTCTTATAGATTCTTCAAATGATGAATTCCAAGACCTCTAGACCAAGACCAATATCCTTCCAAGACCAAGTCAGACCTTCTTGATTATGTGCTTCCTCTATCCAAGTCAAACCAAGTCAAATCTCTTCCAGCTGCACAACTTCGACCCTCAACCACAGATTTCGGCCCCCATTGCAGGTTTGAAATTTTCGGCTCCTAGAAACTCGCTGCAACTTCTTATGTGTGGGAGAATTAGGGCTTCTTATAGCTTCTTCCTTCCTTCGCTTGGACTGCTTCTTCTTCTATGCCTTATGAGAGATCAAGTTGTCCAATCCCAATCAACTTTGACTGTTTCCTTGCTTCTTGAGAGCTTTGGCCTTGTTGCTGCAAAAGCCCTAGCTTACCTTCACATGTTTGAGAGAGAGGGAGTGCAAAAACCCAAAATCTTCGAATTTCTTCTTCCTACGCTTTCTTTCTTCCTTTTGCTTCTTCACTTGAATGATGAGAGATGAGTGCATGTCTTCAAGGAGGTTGAATGCTCTCTTATATATAGGCTTTCAAGGAGGACGACATGCCCTAATTAGGCCGACTTCTTCTTTAATAGTCTGAGTTGGTCTTAAAGGGGTATTTTTGACACTTTGACTCAAAAATAAATTTCTTGACTTGTCACAAAATGCCCAATGGGGTCTTTTACATATGACAATGACTCTTTGACTTCTTGACTCAATATCAAAAACCTAGAAGCACATAATGGGTGCTTTGACCTAAAATAAAATGACTTTGAGCATGAAACCTATGCTACAAAAACAATAATAATATTTATCTCTACGTTTCGAGTCTAAAACAAGACTCGTCTTCAGGACAAAACTTGCCAAGAAGAGAACAAATCTGAGGCTATAAATACTAAATGGAGAGAAAAAAGCGAAAGGTGAGAAGGGAGGAGCCGATCCACAAAATTCAAGAAAAGAAATAAGAAATAAGTTTATTAATAATATTTTATTTTATTTTTTAAAAATGATTCCAAAATAAAAAGGAATGTTTTTAATATTCAAGATCAATGATATTAATAATGAGAGGACCATATATTAATATTATTCATAATATTATTAGTAATCATTTTAATTACCAATAATATATTATTGGCACGTTAATATTAATAGTGGGCTAGAATAAATCAAGATTAAATTAGTATTAATGAAATTATTAGGTTTGATTATAGTTAATAATAGGTTAACTAGGGATGAAGATGATGTAAATTAGAATTAAATTATAATGAAGTTTTATTAGACACATTAATAATGCAATAATATTAATATTAATTATGATGTTAATTTGTAAAAGATTTAATATTATTTATTAAGTTAATAATGATAATAAAGTTATAAGGTTTATAGAATTATTAGAATATGGTTGCTTAATAATTAGGTAAATTTTTAAGAGTTTATAAGAAATATTTATTTTAAAGGTTAATTAAATATTTAAGTGAAGGGAAGGGAAAAAAGGGGGAAGTTGAGCTGCAGGGAAATATTCGGGTGTGTTATAATGAGTGATGGAGGGAGAAAAGAGGGGGGTTTATTGCATTTTATGAGAATGTCTGAGGCCATATAAGGGCTATAGGATTATTTGATAGGTGCGAGAGGGAGCAGAAATGAGGATGTGTTAGGGGGGTTGTGGCGGGGGTGAGGGGGGGATGGAGTTTTAGAGGGTGGGAGATCATGAAAGAGGTGGTATTTATTCTTAATCAGAGCGTGAAAATAAGGGGATCCAATTTTTGCGAACCTCCAAACCCCCATCCCTATTGAGGTTGTGCGAGTGTCACCATTGGCAATCACCTTGGCGTCCTCTAGGCAGAAATGGTGACAAGTATTATTAGTGTGTTCTACCAGAGCCGAGGTTCGGGTTCTTCCATTTCTGTTGTTAGTGCCATGTTATTTAAGCCTGATTTTGAAAGAACTTCATGTTTCTCCTATATAACATGTTGAGAATTTAGAGGGTTGGTGTTTAATACAAATTCTCTTCTTGATAATTACTTGTGAGCTTGCTTGAGTTACTTATGTCTTTCTTTCTTTAGCTTAGTTAGTCTTTCATCAAGTCAATTATCAAAATGCACGAGACACAAAATTAGGCTCCTAGAGCCAGGGCAAAACCTCTCCCTCTTGGAAAGGAAAACCCACGAGAAGTTCTTCTTATAGATTTTCAAATGACAAGTACCATGACCAGGACTCAAACCCTTGACCTAGACATGCCTCCAAGACCTTGTCACTATGCCTTAGCTGATCCAAAAATCGACTCTTCTCTTCTATAACAATCTGCACTGCTTTGCACTTGGCCTAGAGAACTTGATCTCTTTTCACACCTTTCAAATTGATCTCTTTTCATGCACTATGGGAGTGTACTTACTTCAAGACCTTCTTTAAACATATCTGCACTTTGAATGCTGCTCTTACCTTTACTTCTATATCACGCTGTCATTTCCTCCAAGACTGTTCCTGTAGAGTCTTGTTCTAACTGATCTGTGATTGATTTGAATTCCTCACCCTTTTTCTTCTTATATAGACATTATATATAATAGCTTCTTGACCCTGTGCTTATACACAAAAATACGCAATACTGTCCCTTACTGAAATCTGCTATATAGTCCAGTGTAATCCACAATGGGGGGGGGAGGGGAGAGTGGAGTTTTAGAGGGTGGGAGATCATGAAAGAGGTGGTATTTATTCTTAATTAGAGCGTGGAAATAAGGGGATCCAATTTCTGCTAACCTCCAAACCCCCATCCCTATTGAGGTTGTGCGAGTGTCACCATTGGCAATCACCTTGGCATCCTCTAGGCAGAAATGGTGACAAGTCTTATTAGTGTGTTCTGCCAGAGCCGAGGTTCGGATTCTTCCATTTCTGATGTTAGCGCCATGTTCTTTAAGCCTGATTTTGAAAGGCCTTCTTGTTTCTTCTATATAACATGTTGAGAATTTAGAGCGCTGGTGTTTAATACAAATTCTCTTCTTGATAATTACTTGTGAGCTTGCTTGAGTTACTTATGTCTTTCTTTCTTTAGCTTAGTTAGTCTTTCATCAAGTCAATTATCAAAATGCACGAGACACAAAATTAGGCTCCTAGAGCCAGGGAAAAACCTCTCCCTCTTGGAAAGGAAAGCCTACGAGAAATTCTTTTTATAGATTTTCAAATGACAAGTACCATGACCAAGACTCAAACCCTTGACCTAGACATGCCTCCAAGACCTTGTCACTGTTCCTTAGCTGATCCAAAACTCGACTCTTCTCTTCTATAACAATTTGCACTGCTCTGTACTTGACCTAGAGAACTCGGTCTCTTTTCACACCTTTCAAATTGATCTCTTTTCATGCACTGTGGGAGTGTACTTACTTCAAAACCTTCTTTAAACATATCCGCACTTTGAATGCTGCCCTTACCTTTACTAATATGTCACGCTATCATTTCCTCCAAGACTGTTCGTGTAGAGTCTTGTTCTAACTGATCGGTGATTGATCTGAATTCCGCACCCTTTTTCTTCTTATATAGACATTATATGTAATAACTTCTTGACTCTGTGCTTATACACAAAAATCCGCAATACTGTTCCTTACTGAAATCTGCTATACAGTCCAGTGTAATCCGCAATGTTATCCCTTTAGACTATCTGAACTGTTCTTAATAGTCCACACATATATCTCCACAATTATCCTTAGAATAGTCCACCCTACTTCAGAATTGAATCCGCACTTGATCTTGTCTTTCATCCGTATTTGATCTTGTCTCAAATCCGCACTTGATCCTATCTTACATCCGCATTTGATCCTGTCTCAAATCCGCACCTTTTTCATCAGAGATATCCGCAATTCTGTCCTCCAAATGGCCAGAGAGAGGTCTGGTTGTAGACATTCTTCCACAGTTTTTTGGCCGAGTGACAAGGTTCATGACAAGGTCTGGAGCATAAACCGATGACTAGATCCTTCATATATATATATATATGACACTTAATTACATTTATAATTAGATGACAAAACCCTAGATAGACATCAAGAAGAAGTCTATTAACCTACAATAAAATCTTGCTCATGAAACCCATGAAGCAAGTACAAAATACATTTTTTTATCTTTGTCTTCTTCTTTAAATACATAATTACATAGTCAATATGAAGATTGACCTAGTTACACTTTTCAACACTCCCTCTTAACTAGGGAGGTATTCATACAGGTACATGGTCACTTTCAAACTGAAGAATCTCATAAGAAGAATCAGATTGATAATCGCATCTATATAGCATCATATCAACCGGCATTGTCCTAGTGTAAGGCCTTGACTAACACCCCCATCTCTCAACGAGACAATGGGTTACAATGCTGGCGAGACACATGACTTATAGACGCCATAGTCATTGTCTCTCAAAGGTACATACTCCACTTGGGTGTTCCCAATGTAAGACCTTCTTGGACTATTCTTCTCTTGGGTAGCTAGCCCTCAAAAAATATCGGTCCCTGACTACTCTTATCTTGAATGTCCTAACACATTCTCAAAGAGTATCGAATGCTAGATGATTACGCAATCCTCCATTCTGTCTTCCCAAGTGAAGACCAGAATGATGTGTCTATCTCTCCCTCTCAGCCAGGGAGGACCCATTCCACAAGGGAATGTGTTCATTCCTGTATAAGGAATGTACCTAAGCTCATTCTTAGGAATTACCCAGTTTCTTCCAAGAAACTGATCACCAGGCTCCCTCTCAATCAGGGACCTGTAGCAGCAATGGTGAGATACCCAGTTGTTCATGAAGAATTCCTCCCTTCGATGTCATGGATTTTGATATTGAGGAATCTTCAACTTTAGCTCCATAGGGCACATATCATCCATCACTTTCGTTCATGAGTCATGTCATCTACCAGAAAGTGATTCATCTATCTTTCTCATCTGGTTCACCGTTATGCCATGCTGCTTTCCTTCGAATCATCTCCAAGGATCATACATTCTTTCTCATGATTAGCAACCCTGCACAAATTCATCCAGATAAACATATACATATGAACTTTTAAAACAAAAGTTACCTCAGTGATGATCTTTCACCGTGACATCTTACTGTAGGCTTCGACATCCTTTATTCAGATTGACATATCTCCTAATGATATGTTTTGTCAAGGGTCTTCTTCTTTACCAAACTTCTGTCAGAGTCTACATATCCTCTCAGGAGATCTCTTAATCACATCTTCTTGGCTTCCAGATGATAACGGCCTCTTGACATGGTTGCATTTCATGATCTCTTCCTTCCTGCACATTCTTCATTCCCAGGAACTTACACATTTTCCAGTTCCTCGTTCATATACAACCACCTCATATTCCATGAGGACATATTATGTTGATTTCATCTGTTAGTGCATCGAGAGATCCTTCCTCATGGATCATACTTCTAAATATGGAAGTCTATTGCCTGCAACCATATGACATGACTTCACAGCATCCAGTGTCAGCATATAAAAATGTATTCCTACCTCATACCGTTTTCTCTTGAGTCATCCTGTAGCAATATCTCTAGAATGAAGACCTTCATTCCCTTGGTCTACTCCAGCAATATGTCATCACACCCTAGAATTCTGTTTTCATGATGACCCTTGATCTTGATGACTTCCTTCCATCAATATTGTTATTAGAGGGGCTTTTCCAGGAGTTGTTTCACCAAGAGCTCCTACGATGCTTTTATCATGATGCTATAATATACATTGCTTCCTATCATACTATTTTACAACCAACAGAAATCACTTAAAGGAGAAGATGATCTCAATCATAGTAGAGATCCTTTGCTTCTTCTTTCTTAGATTTCTTTACATCATGTCCTTCCCTCATATCTCAGATATGGGCTTCTTCCCTTTTCCTCTCGTCCTCGTCAGATTTAGGACAATCTCTTTTATAATGCCCAAGTTCATTACATCCAAAGCATCACACGTTGTCCATGTTTCTTCTTTTATTCTGAGGACCAAATTTTCCAAATCTTCCTTTCTTCCTGTAGGTGGCTCCAAAGGCTTGATTCCCTTCACTTGGTTCCTGTATCAGCTTTGGCTTTTAGTCTTGTTTCCTCTATTTTACATAGAGACCATAAATCATGGAATGGAGTGGCTTCTTTCTTTCCGTATAAACTTGAAGTGAAGTTTCCCGATTCCTTTGGTAGAGCATTCAACACCACCGTAGTCATCTCAGTGTTAGACATTACTTCTCCTAGTTCCTGCAGTTGATCTCTTATTCTAGAAATCCTCATAAAGTATGGAGTGATTCCTTCTTCCCTTGACAATTTCATTTTATATAGTTCTTGTCTTAGAGAGATTGCTTCTCCTGTAGTACTCACAGAGAATAGCTCCACTAGTTTCTCATATATTTCTTTAGCAGACTTTAGTTTTGACACATAAGGAATGAGTGAGTCCTTGATGGATTCTATGAGAATCCTTTGAGCTCGGATTTATCCCTTCATGTATTTGGTATAAGCTGGATCATCTTCTTTTGATGGTTGAATTTTCGATCCATTAATGTAGTCCATAAATTCGTCTTCAATTAAATTCAAATCTGTCCTCTTCTTCCATGCGCTAAAGTTTGATGAACCAACTAGCTTGTTGCTCTCTTTACAATAAGTCATTTTAACAGATTTAAGTAAGGTCATAGAGACTTACTTGAGTAGAGTGGCTTGCAGCTTCCTTGATGATGTTTGAAGATGAAGTCAAGAGTTTCTTTTAAGATAGAAATCTTCCATGTAGGTGTTCTTGAATCCTTGATGAAGAATATCTTCAGAAGTTGAGGTCCTTATTTTAAGGAAGTCTTGAATGTGAATCTTTGATGGCAAAGATTACTTTCTTGATTGAGTCGATCCTTTAAACGAGATAGGAGATCTTTCTTGAAGTAGGTAGAGAGTTTTCCTTTTCAAACTGATTGGATTTTCAACCCAAACTTTGATCTTTGCTTCCTGGAGTGTCTCCTTGGTCAAGCAACCCTTGAGTTCAACATCTTAGCTCTGATACCATGTTGAGAATTTAGAGGGCTGGTGTTTAATACAAATTCTCTTCTTGATAATTACTTGTGAGCTTGCTTGAGTTACTTATGTCTTTCTTTCTTTAGCTTAGTTAGTCTTTCATCAAGTCAATTATCAAAATGCACGAGACACAAAATTAGGCTCCTAGAGCCAGGGCAAAACCTCTCCCTCTTGGAGAGGAAAACCCACGAGAAATTCTTCTTATAGATTTTCAAATGACAAGTACCATGACCAGGACTCAAATGCTTGACCTAGAGATGCCTCCAAGACCTTGTCACTGTTCCTTAGATGATCCAAAACTCGACTCTTCTCTTCTATAACAATCTGCACTGCTCTGCACTTGACCTAGAGAACTCGATCTCTTTTTACACCTTTCAAATTGATCTCTTTTCATGCACTGTGCGAGTGTACTTACTTCAGGTTCTTCTTTAAACAAGTCCGCACTTTGAATGCTGCCCTTACCTTTACTTATATGTCACGCTGTCATTTCCTCTAGGACTGTTCGTGTCGAGTCTTGTTCTAACTGATCTATGATTGATCTGAATTCCACACCCTTTTTCTTCTTATATAGACATTATATATAATAGCTTCTTGACCCTGTGCTTATCCACAAAAATCCGCAATACTGTTCCTAACTGATATCTGCCATACAGTCCAGTGCAATCCGCAATGTTATCCCTTTAGACTATCCGAACTGTTCTGAACATTGGTCCACACATATATCTCTGCAATTTTCCTTAGAATTGTCCACCCTACTTCAGAACCGAATCCGCACTTGATCTTGTCTTACATCCGTATTTGATCCTGTCTCAAATCCACACTTGATCCTGTCTTACATCCGCATTTGATCCTGTCTCAAATTCGCACTTGATCCTGTCTTACATCCGCATTTAATCTTGTCTCAAATCCGCACCTTTTTCATCAGAGAGATCCGCAATTCTGTCCTCCAAATGGCCGCAGAACAGATGCATATATAGGAGCTATTACTCTGTCTTTAGGCTGACCTGTCTGTAGGCTTGAAGGCTGACTTATCAACTGTAGGGTAGCTGACTTTAACATATTATTATAGCTTCTTTTCCAACATTTGTGAGAGGTCTGATTGTAGACATTCTTCCATAGTTTCTTGGACGAGTGACAAGGTTCATGACAAGGTCTGGAGCATAATCTGATGAGTAAATCCTTCATATATATATGACACTTAATTACATTTATACTTAGAAGACAAAACCCTAGATAGACATCAAGAAGAAGTCTATTAACCTACAATAAAATCTTGCTCATGAAACCCATGAAGCAAGTACAAAATACATTTTATTATCTTTGTCTTCTTCTATAAATACATAATTACATAGTCAATATGAAGACCGACCTAGTTACACTTTTCAACATAACAGTCCCCGCAGGAGCAGTTAATTTTGTAAACACCCTTTTGCTGGAGGTGATCGGGGTTGTTTTTAATTGATTTCATTCTGTCTTAATGTCGTTAGAGGCTTGAAAGAGGTTCCTTTTTTCTCCCTCCATCACTCGTTATCACACACCCGGATATTTCCCTATAGCTCACCTTCCCCCTTTTTCCCTTCCCTTCACTTAAATATTTAATTAAACTTTAAAATAAATATTTCTTATAAACTCTTAAAATTTTACCTAATTATTAAGCAACCCTATTCTAATAATTATATAAACCTTATAACTTTATTATCATTATTAACTTAATAAATAATAAATAATATTAATTTTCTTTTACTAATTAACATCATAATTAATATTAATATTATTGAATTATTAATGTGTCTAATAAAGCTTCATTATAATTTTAATTCTAATTTACATCATCTTCATCCTTAGTTAACCTATTATTAACTATAATCAAACCTAATAATTTCATTAATACTAATTTAATCTTGATTTATTCTAGCCCACTATTAATATTAATGCGTCAATATTATTGGTAATTAAAATGATTTCTGATAATATTATGAATAATATTAGTATATGGTCCTCTCATTATTAATATCATTGATCTTGAATATTAAAAACATTCCTTTTCATTTTGGAAGCATTTTTAAAAAATAAAATAAAATATTATTAATAAACTTATTGCTTATTTCTTTTTTTGAATTTTGTGGGTCGGCTCCTCCCTTCTCACCTTTCGCTTTTTTCTCTCCATTTAGTATTTATAGCCTTGGATCTCTTCTCTTCTTGGCAAGTTTTGTCCTGAAGATGAGTCTTGTTTTAGACTCGAAACGTAGACATAAAAATGAAAATTGTGGAGATTCCGAATCCCCTATCTCAAAACTCACACCACAAAAACCTCCAAACTATCATAATAATAATAATTATTTTATTTATTTATTTATTTATTTTTTTACAATATACAAGAATCAAGAGTACATATGAAGACCAAACCTAGTTACATTTTTCAACACCTTCTAGCTTAATTTCTGTCTTCATTGAGGTTGCCATAGACTTTATAATATCTCCTTCACTTGATATAGATGATCCTTTCCTTAATGATCTTCTTTTGTTCCTTCCTTCTTAACCCTCCTTTCATTAGACCTTCAAGCTGCCTTTTTCTTTCCTCCACCTTAGCTCTGATTCCCTCTTAGAAAATCAGAAAGGCAGAAAGATTCTCTTAAGTTGATATTTACTTGTGATGTTCTTGTAGTCTTATTAACTTTCTGATGTTCTTCTTTTATCTTCTTTTCGTCTTCTTTTCATCAAGCAATTATCAAATCAATACATGAAGATCAACAACACTAGATGTAGGCACTCAACTAGGGCTAAAACCCCTCTATGGGGGAAAACCCAGTCAAACTCTTCCACTAGTAAATTAAGATGAGACAATCCAAGACACTTTAGACCTAAACAAAAACCTCCTCCAATCACCAAGTCAGCCCTTCTAGTAGATGATCTTTTCCCAGGTGTCAGCTCTTCAAATGCAACTTCAATCCATAATTTCGACCCCCAAGTTCAGAATTTTGGCCCCCCAACTTCGCAATTTCAGACTGCAACTAATTCAGAAATTTCGCCCCCCAGCTTCAGTCCGGAAACCCTAGCAGACTTCGCACGTGTGATTGAGATACCCAGAAAACTTCGATTTTCTTCTTTCTTTTATTAGGTCTTCTTTTCCTGCACTTCTCTCTCCTTTTCGTCCTCTTTCTCTATGAAGATCAAACTTGTGTGAGTGTCTCTCCAAATGAATCGAGCTCCCTCTATTTATACTGTTTCCATGAGGTCAAATTGGCTTCAATAGGGCCGACTTCTCTAGGACAGTGCCGACTTGGTGAGGAGGGACAAAATAACTTCTTTGACTCAAAATTAAATTTCTTTTTGTGATACAAAGGCCCAAGAAGGGTCTAATAAATGTGACAATGACTCTTTTGACTCTTGACGAAACCTAAAAACCTTCAATGGAGGCTCTGACCTAAGAATCATTGACCCAAGCATGAAACCCATGCTTTAATAAGTCAATTTCATTTATAATAAAATTTCTTTTTCTTTCTTTTGATAAATACATTACATTATGACTCAAATACAATAATGAAGACTGACGCTAATTACATTTTTCAACACTGAAGAGTCCCAGGAGAAGACCAAACCATCCTGTTACAGTTCCAGCATGCAATAAATATGCTCCATAAATGTGGGGTGCGTGTATGGCATCATTGGGAGCATCTTGGGTGGGACCATTCTGGAGAGGGATGGCCCTGAAAAATGTGTGAAGTTAAATATTGTTCACGTGATGTTTTTGTGTGCATTTGGGTTAAGCTTTCTTTCAAAAAATTGTGGAATATTTGATCTGGAAAAAGAAAATACAGAAATTGATATATGCAGGCATAAAAGTTTTAAATGTTAATTTTTTTATTATCAATGTTAGTATGCTTTTTCCTGTATTTTCTGCACCCTAACCAGCTTCCACACCCAGGAGTGTTTTCAATATTGGTTACTTTATTCAAGGAAAGGATTTTGTTTATGGATTTTCTAGACTGCATGTACATTTTATATTTAAAATCAATAAAAGTAAATTTGGAAGTGTGAGATGATGTAAGATTCCCTTGTCTTTAGCAAAGAGAATTGTAAAAATAAACAGTTATGTGAGGGAGGGGAGAATCAACTGAGCAGTTATATTGGGCAAATGATGATCCCTAGCTGACTTTTCCTATTTTTCTACTAACCATTGCAGGATGGAAGACGTATACATGCAATTGAGAGAGACCTGAGTGAGCCTGACAGGATTGTAGGGGAACTTTTACAGCCAGGTGGATATTTGAAATTGGTTGAGCTAGGACTTAAAGGTAAGTGTTTTGGTTGCATACTTGATACAATGTGTGATTTCTCTAACCTTTTAGTTTGAAAGAGTTCATTCTCTTGTCATGCTGGTTCTTATTTCCATTTTTTTTCAAATTTTGAGGCAATTTCAAAAAGATTGGTCAATTTATCAACAAAGCTGATTGATCAAGATTGCATTTAGGTCAGTCTGAAATTTGGTTTATCATGTAGTTATGTATTTACTGTTTTCTGATGATTAGAAGCCTGTGAAGCTCATGCTAATTTAAAGTTTTCTATTTGAGTTTGATTAACTAGGAAAAAGAGGGCCTTAATTGTTCTTTTTTTTTCTATATATACTGTCAACACGCTTATATACTTCTTACTCATATGCAGATTGTGTTGAAGGAATTGATGCCCAGCGTATATTGGGGTATGCTTTATTCAAGGAAGGAAAAGATACCAAAGTGGCATATCCATTAGAAAACCACCATGCAGATATAGCTGGAAGGAGTTTCCACAATGGACGCTTCATCCAGCGCATGCGGGAAAAGGCTGCTTCACTACCTACGTAAATGCAATGCCTTCTGCATGCTTTGTTTACTGTTTGGAAAATACAATTGCATTTTGTTATTATTTGGTCAACAGGAGTTTTTTTCTCTGTGAGTTGCATAAGCTGCATCAATCCCTATGGACATTCCTGATTAATTTGTTTATAGTTTTCTTCTTACCAGCCAGTTTTCTTATTGTTTTATATGAGATTTTAAGTTTAGGGTGCCATAATATCGTGATATCACAATGTTTTTATATGGTGGATGAATCTGGGTAGTATACTGAGAATTCACTGCCATGGTTTCTTAAATTATCTCAACTGATTCCTTTTATGCAATGTTCCACCAAGTTTCTGGGACAGGTGGATATGGAATTCATACAGAGATATGTGGACGCATCCCCCAAATTTTAGGAAACATTGTGTTGATTTTTCCTCAGCACATCAGAATCAGGTTTATGTCTAAGAACACGATCATAAACACACTGAAATACCATAACAGTAGCACTTTGCACAGCGGAAAACTTACAACAGTGAATCAATGTAGTACACAAGACAAATTTTCAACCCAAAACTTGTTATATTACAAAATTTAATACAACAAATTAAGGGCTCCTGTACCAGGGATCATGGCCCTTACAATTAGCCCTGATACAAGAACAACTAGGGCTTGGAGTCAACAATTTATGACTACCAATCTACCCTGAAAAAAGTACACTTGACTTGTTAATGGAGTGCTCAACTCAGCCTTTTCAGTCCACATACCTTGAACACTTTTAGCAGGTCCTTTACCACCTCTTCTGCTGCTCACAAGACTTCTGTAACTTTAGAATGCTTGCATCTCCAGCTGACTGATCTGCCTCTACCAATCACTCCTGTTGCTCCAAGGATGACTGATCATAGGTTTTCCAAGCTGCCCACTTACAGTCACTTTGCTCCTCCAAGGATGACTATTCTAGGGCTCAACAATCTGCCCTCCAACAATACTTTTAGCTGCTCCAAAAGACACTGTTCATAGGGTCTTCTAAGGCTGCCCTTACACAGTGGCATGGCTGCTCCTTTGTCACACAACTTAGGGCTTCTTACAATCAGTCCACACACAACTGTACTGATGCACTCAGGGCTTGCACAATGCTGCCTCCCATCAGTGATATTGCACCACCAATATCACAGAACTTGGGCATAAGAAGGATACTCAACACAGTGATCTAATCTCCACTAAATCACTGTACATTAGACCTTCTTTCCAGCATCAATTCCCTACAATCATCCAATGCAGAACAGAGGGATCTCATCCACAACCTACAGCACTTCTTACCTTCTTTCTGAGCTTCATGAAGAGCTCAGCCTTACACACAGAGATATGTCCCAACAACTGAAGTACCTATACTGCCCTACCTTAGGTCTGTCCACAATATGAGATTTTTGGCCCCTTTTACCAACCACCCTGAGGTCTTGGCCTGCCTGTAGTAGATGAATTAGGGCTTCAGCCCTCACAAAAACACGTGACAGAACTCTGTTAGGGCTTCAGCCCCTCTTACATGGACAGAGCAGTCTCTCCAAAGCCCTCGGTCAACCCTTCCTTCAACTTGGTCTGCTCAGAAATCCACAGAAGATTCGGACCTCTTCTAGAGACTTTCCCTTGCTCAGAATTTCTCCAGCTCGGCCCTTGGATGATCCTCAACGAGCTAATCTACCCCCCTTCTTACAATGTTCAAGGTGGGTTTACATCTCACCAATGGTCATGACATTTCACTCAAGCCTACCTAAGCCATTTGCTTAAACACCAATTTTTCGAGGAGTAAAAATTCATTTTATTTAATCTTTGCCACATCATTGAAGCCATAGTTTCCCTTAGCCGTTCATGGATGCCCCACATGCTCTCAATGAATAAAATATCAATTTCTCTACTTGGTTTTCTGACCGCAACTTTGGGTACAAAACCCACTGTTTGGGTACACTGCCCACAAACCACTTTTGTGGGTCAACTCCTCACAAGCCCAGTACCCCAGGGGTTGTGGGAGTACCTCCCGAGTCCCAAGCTACACAAATCAACACATTGGGGTTCCCAACATAGGGAACTGTTTTATTTATTTATTTATATTTTATATTAATTTATTTTTTAACTGTTACTTATATTAACAACAAATATATGACAGGGTACAAACAAGGACAGTTCCATGAAAGCTAGAAGAAAGGTCTCCAGGTCTGGTTGTGCATCGGCCCTTGGTAGAGCATATATGTGCATTTCTTAAAATGATATCTTAGATCACTGGAAACTCCTCCCTTGGGTGTTGGAAGTATGTTTAAGTGTCTTAAAAACATTTCCTTGAATGAAATGCCTTTGAAAAACTGCTGAAACATTTGAATGATGCTAAAACATTTTTGAAATGTTGTATCAACCATTCAACTGACATATTGGCCGTTGTTTCAACCATTTCAATGGGCATTTATATATAAGTATGCTAAAGATATTTCCTGCAAATCAAGTTCTAAATAGAGGGCTTGGGCCTCTCTTAATGGTAAATCATTTTTTTCTCTTTATTTTGAAATTTGAAATTCATGAATGGTGTTCGGAAATTTGTATGTATATATATTTCTCCAAAGAAAACCTTGCTGGATCCTTGCCCTTCCTTGGAATACCCAAATGGGAGGCGGCTCAAGTGGCAGCCACAATAGCTACTAGTACTTGTTACCCACCCATGTGTGTAACCACTAGGAAAAAGAAATTCTCCTATTGTTGCTGCTTTCCAGCCAGCAATCCTATGATGATCCATAGATAGCTAGCTTTAGATTGCCTCTCATGCTATGGTCAGTGCTTATTCTTATTTGGCCTACTCATCTGAAGAAGGTGGGTCATCTATGTAAGGTACAATTTTCTGTTTTTGTGTTCAAGTTCTTCCATTTGATGTTTAAGGGCATTCTAGTATGGATAATAGGTTGAATTGGGTGATAGGCCTCTTTTGGTTGTACTCTTGTTCACATGCTTCACCTTGGTGGTTATCTCTTGCCCCTAGTCTAGTGTGACCTTCCTTGAGGCCTTTCCTTCAGTGTCTAGGAGGGCCACAAATAGGAGGCTCTGATTGATGTTGCATGTCCATTCTAATCCATACTTAGCACTTTCCATCTCTTCCTTGTATTCACATTTCGCCTTGTTGATTGCTATTTGCATTAGTATTGGTTCCTTATTTTCCTCATCCTTGAGGAGGGGCTTGGAAACTTTGCCCTAAGAGGTTGATGTGGTAGAAAGAAAAGAAAGAGCATGAACCATAATAGTAAAATGCAAAAGATTGGTAGGGGTATATGAAAGTGTGTGGATTGTTGATTTTTCGGTAGCTATAGGAGGTATTCCCTAGCTACACAAGTCAGCCCATGAAAGAAAAAAAGAATTAAAATTAAATTATAAATTTTGGAGCTCATGTAGGTCCCACAAGTGAAGGGGTGTCACTTTTGGTCAAAAGTCACCCCACTCCGTCTAATATAAATCAAGGTTGCAGGGAGCACCCCGCCCCCCCTCAAACCCGCTTCCGAAGCACTCCCGAAATTCAAGGAGTGAATTTGGGGAGCTCACTCCCTAATTTTTTTTCGCAATTTTTTTTTATGCAAACACGGTCCAAACACAATTTTTTTTCAAAGAAACAAGAATTTTTGAGTGGGGAAACCTAGTGATCAAGCCTATGGCCCTAGTATTGATATGCAATTCATGGTAATGTTAAATTCTTAAAGTAAAAGTGACATAATGAATGTCACTTTTACTTAAATTTTTAACATTACCATGACATGACTCAGGATGTTTGAGAGTGGTTCTGACCTCATTGGATTTCATATGGAGAAAATAGAATTTTAGTGTCAGGCCAGGAGGTAACTCCGCAAAACTGAAGATGAATTAGATGGAGGTTGTGTGTGTACTTATACATGGAGGTGAGACTATTGGGATTCACTTCCCAATGTCTTTTGGCCTTCCTTATTTACTAATTTGCAATAATATACAATCTCATCCAATCCCTTAGGATTAGGTACCAACATTCCCTCCTTTAATCTGAAGGGATGTTGTTGAGTCCAAGCATCGTTTTGAACTTTTCAAACTTTTCTCTTCCAAGCGCTTTGGTGAAGATGTCTGCAGTCTGCTCATTTGTGGAACAATGACGTAGATGGATAGTTTTGGCCTCAACATGATGTCGAATCAGATGGTATTTTGTATTGATTTGCTTTGTTCGATTATGGAACTTTTGGTTCTTGGCCAACTTTATTGCAGAAGTGTTGTCGATCATGAGTGGTGTTGAATGCATTTGTTTCATTTGCAAATCTTCTAGGATTTTCCTGAGCCACACAATTTCCTTTGATGCTTAAGCTGTTGCCACATATTCTGCCGTAGTTGTGGAATTTGCTGGAACTGACTATTTGCATGATCTCCACTAGTGGTGCTGTGATAGCCAAACCTGGCTCACAGCTAAATAATCCAGAAGACTTGGAAAATAAAATAATCCATTTGGGATATAGATATAATATATTGAATAATGTATGAAAGTTGATTTTGTTCAGTTACAAATGACTCATGAGGGCCCTATATAAATACTAGGTAGGATGCCCTTTCATGAATAGTCATGTGGCATGCCCCAACTAACAAACATGTCCTTTCATAATTATTAATTATACTTATTATTTATTTATTGATATATTTATGTTCATAACATTGCCTTTCTTTTTAGAAATACTTTGGCCTCAAAAAATTTGATGAAAAGGTTGTTGAGATTTTGAGGTAGCATCGGGTGTGCTCTAGCCTTGAAATTCTGTGGAGAGGCTAAGACACACAAGACCTCCAAAACCCAGAAAGCGTTTGGAGATATTTCATTTGGTGTGTGAGATGTTAAAATAATTAATTTTTTTAATAAGGACCCTAACTCTAACTTAGGGAATTAGAAAAAATAAAGTGAATTAATTAAACACATGTGATGAAATGTTCTAAGTGACGCGGATCAAGCAATCTTTTAATCTAAGCCATCGATAAGAGATTAAATCACGACCGTTGATATGTCAATGAAAAAAGTATAAAGGAAAGGCTTGGGGTCAGTTGGAGACACACACAAAGTCTAAGAGATCGAATTCTTTTGACAAAGTAGCGCTCGGATGAAGATCAGATCTGAGTGACTTAGAGTTACAGTGAGGGGTAGATGCAGTGATTGGCCAAGAGGGCCAAGAGTACAGTGCATAGCAAGGGCAACAGAGACGCAGTGGAGGCAGTGCAACCATCAAAGGGTATGACGCAGTCCCTCAGGAAGGTGACGCAGGCCCACGTAGAGGCAGCGCAACATCTCCAAGCAGAAGTCCAAAATTCTGTCAGAAGAAAGGGTTTCTTAGCCAGCAGGGCTGAAGCCGAGATCCCAGAGAACCAGATCCACGCAGAGCTAGGGTGACGCAACTCCTTAGCCCAGGCTACGCAGGTTTACACAATTGCTGCACAGAGCTAGCTGGGGTTTCACCAGTTGCTCATCTGGATAAACCGCGACTTGCGAGAGTGAGGTATATCTCACATTTTCTCTGATTGCCGAGGTTTTCTCTGTTGGGTCAGCCAAGTTTATGGCACCCTAGATGTACTCAGAAACTACTGCTTAATAATAATAAACCCTCATATCGGCTGCACCGGTTTTCCCGCATTGGGTTTTTCCGGGGACATCTGTTCGAAAAATCTGTGTTTCACTTTGTCATATGAACATGCTATTCAGTAAATGATCTGTATGTTTAGGCTATTAATTTTTTTACTTCGCTGTTAATTTTGAATATTCATATTAATAACTTGTATGTTTAATCAAGTAGAAGTAAATCGAGATTTAACATTAGGGTTTCTTAGTTAAGAAATTTTCACAAAGGTTTGCTATCTTTTTCTGTCTCTTAATGTCTTTGCGTCTTTCCTAATTTTTGGAACTGTCTTTTTTGATGATACAAGACAATATGAACTTTTGAGTGTTGAGCAAAATTGTCAAATTGAAAAATGATCTAACCATCTCAATTCGATCTTTTGTGGAACCTTGCACTTACTTGATACCTAAGATGAATTGTTTTCATAAGACTTAAGTGTGCTAGCATCAATATTTTTCGGAACATAAGTCAATTGTTTTTGTTTGGGGTATTATTGATATGCTATGTGGTTGAGATGCCTACTCTTATGATTGGGATGTCGATAAGGAGTTCTTGTGAACTGATTTTCCCTTATCATTCTTGTGGCAATTTCTTGATTTGCTTCAGGTACTGATGTTGCTAAGTTGATTATGGAGTCTTAATTAGAATTTCCATCGTTTGTATTGCAACATCTGAGTATGTTTTGACTTCAATCGGATTGGCATCTGTCTGAGCTATGAAATTAATGAGGTCTGTATTTGTTCCCTTCTCCAGAAGTTGGACCATTTTACTTGAAGACTTCGATGCTTCCATCTGCTTAAGTTGTCTATTCTTTCTTCCAACCGCTGCTTGTCACTCTTAAGCTTCTTAATTTGATAAGTAGATTCTGATTATGATTTTTTAAACGTGAAAGTTCTATGTTCTTTGGATGTTTTTACTTGAAGACTTCGATGCTTCCATTTGGTTAAGTTGTCTATTTTTTCTTCCAACAACTGCTTATCACTCTTAAGCTTCTGAATTTGCTGAAGTAGATTCTGATTATGATTTTTTAAACGTGAAAGTTCTTTGCTCTCTGGTTTGTTGACTTTATTCTCATCTTTTAAACTTCTAATTTGTTCTATTAACCTTGGTTTAAGGTCTTTTAAGCATGATTTTTCTTCTTTCTTTGTTAGATTCTTTTTGAATTCTTTCTTGTGATCTTCCTTTTCTTGTTCTAGTTTTTTATTATACTACTACATATCTTTTGTTTTCTTGGCCCACACAAGTAATTTTTGATTGTGGTCCTGTAGGCAAAAAGTTTCCCCACCCTTTTCTGCCGACTCTTTGTAAAACTTATTTTCAAGATCTTTATATTTCGTTTCTAATATCTTCTTTCTTTGTTGAAGTTTTACGAGTTCGTCCTTTAATCTTTTTATTTGTATCTGCGTATTACCTAATAAATAATTTCCCATATATCAGACAACAACGTTTGTAATGCAATTTTTAAGAGTTGAACAATACTCATTCTGTTTCATAAAAACTACATTTGGTCCAAAATGTTGACTTATTTATGGAATTCATCTTTTGCTCATTCATTTTTTATAACTTGACTTGGGCTTAGGGTTATTTTTAATCTACCTAACTTTAAAAATACTCCCTTTTATAACTTATAAAAAAGCATCGTTTTCTTAAAAAATGGCTTTGTATATTAAAAAAGGTAAAGGAGCAATTATAATTATATTGTTTAATGATAATTCCTTTTTCTATTTACTTAGCTTGTGAACCTTTTAATACTTTTACTGAAGGTTTGATACTTGAGTTCTTGGTTATTTAATTACTTAGGGTTTAATATAGTGAGAGTAATTTCAAGAAATGGTTAACCATTCTTTGCTTGACGAAAATTTAGTGGCAGTTTAGACTTTATTTTTATGAAAATTTTAACACTAACCTGAAACAACGTTGCCGACTAGTTGCCATGCTAATTACTTCAATTTTTCCTTTTTTTTGGGCAGCACGAGATTCTTGAGTGGTAGTTTGATCTCCAACAAACACAAGAAATATCTAACCCTTGAGAAACTTGCCTCGAATCCACTGAGGCATCGAATTGATTAGAACCACAGCGAGTTTTAGTGGCATCTACAGAAAAGGGAGTGTGACTGTAGCGGAATTTCCCTTGTAACTAAAAGGCAATTGTGCCTTTCGTCCTTTTACCTTTTTGTTTTTTCACAGATCTAATGGCTAACCCTAGAGTTACACAATCTGTTGATCCTGGGGTGCTTCGATGTTTTGAATATTCGGTGAACAGTTCCCTGGCATTTGCCTTCCGGCTTTTCTTTGGAGTGGTTCAATTATTTAATTATTTTTTTGTTGTGTTGTGGAATAGCTTCACAAAATTATTGGCCAAAGGCTTGAATGTGGTCAATGACCAAAATTAGATAAACTTTGAAAAAGTAGGATTTGGCCAAAGGATGCATTAAAAAACTGTGATAAGAGCATGACCAAGGGCCAGATTATAAACGAAGCTCTGATCTCAAATATGATGGCCAATCCTGGCTCACAGTTAAATAATCCAGAAGAATTGTAATATAAAGTAATCCATTGAGGATAAAATATAATATATTGAATCATGTATGAAAATTGATATTGCTCAGTTACAAATGAGGGCTTCGTATAAATACTAGGTGGGATGCCCTTTTATGAATAGTCATGTCCCAACTAACAGACATGTCCTTTCGTAATTATTAATTATTATTATTTATTTATTGATATATTTATGTTCATAACAGATGGCTTCCATAGAGTTCCCTTTTTTGGGTAAAAATAACCAAAATTGTACATATTTGAATATATAAATAGTTAAAGGAAGCCTTCTTTACTAAAATTATTCATAGAACTCTTCAAACTTAAATTGAGTCTGTAGATAATTAAAATCTCTTCCCTAGAAATCTTTCTTGTTGTTCAGATCGTTTGTTGCAGCACACAACAGCATTTTGCAGCAATACATCCACAAGCCTATACAGTAAATTCCTGTGCACTCTCGAGTGTTTGAACTCTTGTTCCCGATGGAAATGTTCTACCTTCATTTCTAAGTCAAAGATGTGGGTACATTTCAACTTCAATATGCTAAGGGGATCAATTCTTTAGTCTTTTAAGGTACTAGTACTACTATTATGATTAACTTATTTAGGCCATTGTAGTAACGGCATGTCTTAAGCCTTCTATGCCTGCGTTACTGGGCTAAAACTTACACCAATCCAAACTTAGGCCCTCTTTTCAGCTTCACATGATTCTTGGTGGATCTCTTTGCAATTAGTATATATAAATCAAGGGGACTTACAATTATAACCAATTTACATAACTGAGACAGTTTATTAGATTGCATGCTTCTAAGGTCCATTTCTGTATATTGCTTGGTTGTATGACCATTTGACCAATGTGAACTAGAAGCTGATTTGGATCAGACTTCATGCGACTGCAGGGTTCATTTGGAGCAAGGAACAGTACTTTCTTTAATTGAAAAGGATGGGGTTGTGAAGGGTGTAAAGTACAAATCTACAGCTGGCACAGAACTTGAAACATTTGCTCCTCTCACTGTTGTTTGTGATGGGTGCTTTTCAAATCTGAGGCGCTCACTTTGCAATCCAAAGGTGCTTATCTCTATTCTTTGACACAATGTTTGCTTTTCCTTCAAGATCAATATAACACGCCAGTGGCATTTCTGGTGCATGATAAAAGTGCCCTTAGTAAAGGAAGACTTTCATTCACATGGGCTATACGAAGTGAATTGTTTGCTACATATACAACAGATTAGTGTGCTTAAAGTTATGTTTCTTCATTATGCCATTCAAGCATTGTCAAGCATTGTAAACACGTAAGTTCCAAGTGATAGTTGTGTTATATTTCTTACATCAATTAAGAAAAATATCGTGGTAAGAGAATTTCACTTTGCTTTAATAGTTCATATCTCTTATTGTTAGAATGGCATGGTACCTTCCTGGGTGCAGAAGTTCCTAGTATGTATTCAAGAGTCATGGTTTTGACTTCTGAATATTTATATTTCATACATATTTTGTTGGTGTAAATGGCATTCTCTGCATTATTCAATTGAATGTTTCAGTGCCACTTGTTAGGCTTTTTTTAATTTTTATATAATTCGGGAAATGATGATTTGCTCCATTGCTACCTTATTTGCAAATTCTATGATGCTTACCTATCTATGATGATTCATTCTTGTAAATCAGCACCACAACTTGAGATTTTTGGCCTCTATAGTGAATTCAGCCTTTCTTGTGGAGAATTCGTATCTATGAATGCATTTTGACATTTGGAGCTAAATTGTTTGTCTTTGGTATTCTTTGGATCAATGGGTGGAATCTTTTGCATGTTGTCTTGCAAGTGCACCTATTGTTAAATATTTATCTTTTTACATGTCTAATGTATGGAATAATGTTGAATCTAGGTCTTGCTATTGTGCCCTAATTTGTTGAAAATTAATTGAATGCTATCTAGATGATCTATCGCATGCATTAATCATAAATAACATGTGAATGAATATCCTGGTGGTGAATTTTAACTAGCTCTCGCATGAAAATTCCATTATCCATTGCATAGATAATTGCTTGAGTTTTGGTGCTAGGGCATCAAGATTTCTACCTCCTTAGAAACGTTTTGGTTGATCTATCACATCATAGATTCCATATTCCAAAGGAACAAGGCAATGGCCTATTTTTTTGGTTATCAATCCTATATCTCATCCATAAATTTCTCTCTCTAATTTGGCCCCTTTAAGGCCAAGCTTGCTAACTAGGGCTTGGTGTGAGTCCCTAGGCAAGGAGTGTTTCTGACATTGAAGAGCCTAAACATAAAGAGGTTATTTTCCATAAAATATCTTCTTTTTGTGGGCATCCACTTCAATCTTGTCCATAAATTTCTTTGCCCTAGTTGTTTGCCCTAAGGTAAAACCCTAGTCTAGTCTTGCTTCAATTTAGGCGCTTGTTTGAGGGTTTCATGTGCCTTGATCTTGTTGATATACATTGTTGGAAACCCTTTCTCCTTGCCTTGACCTTTGGCGATCCCAACACTCAACTTACCAATCAAGCCCTAGATCTTGTGCTCTTAACCCTAGGTCTCTATAAAGAAAACAAATTTCCTCCAATTGAAGCCCTAATCCTAAATTGTGCCTTTCTTGTAGGTCTCATTAAGTAACCTTGTACCTTGACCCTAGAATATCCATTAGGTGACCTTCTCACATGCTGGGACTCATCCCATTGGTGAAAAATCGTAAAGAGTAGGGGAATTTGTCTGTGGTGACAATGGGCTACTACCCCATTGTTGTCTCTTGATCTAGTAATAGCCTTGTAGGGTACCCCTCTCCAAGGCCTGCTAGATTTTGTGGCAGTGCTCCCCATTCGAGCATATGGATCTTGCACTCTACAGATGCCCTTGAGTTGGAGCTAGATGTCACCAACCAAAATATGTAATGCTATAGGAGAGAACGTTTTCTCCTATCTTGGATAGTTAGAAAACCGACAACCCTACACATTGCTCGTTGACGATGATATGCTATATTGCTTTGCCATCCACACCAGTCATGCACATCTCACCATATGACATTCCTCTTGAATGAGGTGGGCTACTGCTCAACAGGTATTTTAACCATTGTATAATCAAGTGCTTTTGCTTAATGTTTTGGGCATTATAACATGGATAAGGGGGTTATTTGGAGGAGTGACTGATCTTGACTGTAAACTTGTGCCCTCACCTTTCCAGGGGGGTTAGTCTTTAGTGCTAAGTCCAGTGGGACCTCCTCTAAGGTCATAGGAGGGGTACTACTTGGGAAACTTCGATTGAAGTAGCATGCTCATTACCCTTTGCATGCAGAACATCTTCCATATTGCATCATTCCTTTGATACCACCTCCATCCTTCAGGTTAATTGTTAGTGGTTCATTGGATTTTGGCACTCAGATATCCACATCCTTGAGTAGGGCCAAAAATATTTGCCATGGAGGTTGATGCAACTAAAAGAATGAAAAAGCATAAGATGCCCACAACAAAAGAAGAAAATTAAATGCAAAAGATGGTTAGGAAAAAAGTTAGCATATGGGAAAAAACCTATCATGAGCTCTACCCCCCTCATTAGCCATCACCCGGTTCTTGAGCACTTGATGCTCCATCCCATTAGAAGGAACCCTTGCATGTCCCAACCATGATGAGCGAAAAACTATGTCATCTTAAGCGGTAAAACAGATGCTAGATCATAAAGTGTAATATCTGATCCTTGATCTATGAACTAATAAAAAAGAAGAAGAAAACATTGTATAGAAAATGTAAAAGGCACACCAAAGTGGTGGAAAAGGGAGGTTGAGAGGCGTAACTCATGTATCCACTATTGGACTCTCATTGGTTGATCCCTTGATCATGTCACTTGGCCATGAAATCCTTCCCCTCGATTGCCACCTATTCTCACTAAAACCTATGGATTGAATGGTTGACCTTGGAAATGCCACCTTGCTTTGGGGGCTAGAAGCACCTAATAGGGTTGACTACATAGGCACCCCTACAAAGGTAGGGAACACTTGTATGACTTGGTCTCGTTAGATATTTGAAGGTGATCCTGGTTTGAAGTATTGATATGCCCTTAACACTTAAGTATGGTACACATAGATGCATCTATGGTTTTAGTCTCTAATGAATGGTTGCTTTCGCTTGAGTTTGAGATGGTTTTTCCAAGTGTTTTAGAGCAGCCAAGGCCTTGAGGGCAACTTATTCTACTCATACTCCACATGAAGCCCAAGCCATACTTCTTTCGGAGAGTATGATGATCTCGCAGATGCAACATTGCCCTTATTCAACAAAGCATTGGGCTCATAGATGATCTTAACAGTTGATGGACACCGCAGAGTGTTGAGAAAAATGGTACCAAGGCAGTGTCTCCTAGGCATTTATCCTTTTGGCCTAAGAAGACACATTAATAATCTTTGTCTTTGGACATTATGAGTTTATTAATGTCTTGAGGAAAAATCACCTTGTTATGGGTTAGGGACTATGTACTTTAATATATTAAAGTCACTAGTGTTATAAAGTGACTTTATGTGAAAAGTACATAGTGCACTTAATAATATTTAAGTGACTTTTATGTTTTAAAAGTCACTTTATAAGAGAAAAAATGCTCAAGGTACATAACATTAAAAGGTACCTAGGAGTGTTTTAAGTGAGGGGGTCAACACCAGAAAGGGGTCAAATGGGGACTTGATCTCTACCCTTGATCTAATGAGTTGAGATTTAAGATCAGCCATTAGATCTCTAGATTTAGGTTTTCCTCACTTTAGAAGACTAAAAGGGAAAAAGGAAGAGTTAACATATTCATTCCTCACAAGGACTTGAGGAGAATGTAGGAGAGCAAGGAGCTGCTCAAGAAGGCTCAGATTACATCAAGGAAGAGCAGCATACAGCAAGAGAAGAGATAATTCTCTCATAAGCATTTGAGAGAAGGGGCAGAGAGAGCTAAGAAGGAGCTCGAGCCAACCAAAGAGAGGAGGAAGGGAGGCTGTGATTATAGGTGAAAGGAAGAAGTTTGAAACACATTGGAGAGGAGACTGAACTTCCAACTAAACAGTGGCACGCATCTCGAGTTTTCAACTAAGGTTTGACATGTTCCCAATTTTTTTGGACCAGTAAAATCAGGCCGAGTTTCAATAGAGAAGGGGCTGAGTTTCATTTGAGAGCAAGTCAAGAATCCTGCTGAGGGTAGTCACTAGGATTAAAGCTAGACTGAGTGTGAAACTCGACTAATTTCGTGGAAGAAATAAATAGGAACTTGCACAAAATTCATGGTCTGTTTCGGGACTGAATTTTGGGATTTTCTGTGAGTTTTTCAAGTTTCTTCCGACACATTTTTCATGGCTGTTTTGGTCAGTAGTGAGGCATAAATTTCAAGGAGGATCTTTGCTATACTTGGCACGAATTTCTTGTTACTGTTGGGTGGTAGCTAGTTCAAAGTTCGAGTCACATCAAATTAGATTTATATGACTATGTGAATAGCTCGATTTTTATGTATCCTCACAGTGACTTCAACAAGCTTGAAAAAGGGAGACAAGTGTTTTTATCTCTATTGTGTACTCATTTTCAAAGGAGCAATTAAAATCCTCCCTTAGAGCTAGTTTCCACTAGAGGGTTTTCCCATGGTTAGTTGACAAAAAATAACTGCGCTCACTGTGTAAAATATGGTGTGTGCTTGTATTTATTCTTGCTTCAATTTAGGGGCTTGTTTGAAGGTTTCATGTGCCTTGATCTTGTTGATATACATTGTTGGAAACCCTTTCTCCTTGCCTTGACCTTTGCGATCCCAACACTCGACTTACCAATCAAGCCCTGGATCTTGTGCTCTTAACCCTAGGACTCTATAAATAAAGCAAATTTCCTCCAATTGAAGCCATAATCCTAAATTGTGCCTTTCTTGTAGGTCTCATTAAGTAACCTTGTACCCTGACCCTAGAATATCCATTAGGTGACCTTCTCACATACTGGGACTCATCCCATTGGTGAAAAATCATAAAGAGTCGGGGAATTTGTTTGTAGTGACAATGCGCTAATTCCCCATTGTTGTCTCTTGATCTAGTAATAGCCTTGTAGGGTACCCATCTCCAAGGCTTGCTGAATTTGTGGCAACGCTCCCCATTCGAGCATATGGATCTTGCACTCTACAGTGAGCATATGCCCCTGAGTTGGAGCTAGATGTCACCCACCAAAATATGTAATGCTATAGGAGAAAACATTTTCTCCTATCTTGGATAGTTAAAAAGCCAACAACCCTGCACATTGCTCGTTGACGATGATATGTTATATTGCTCCACCATCCACACTAGTCATGCACATCTCACCATCTGACATTCCTCTTGAATGAGGTGGGCTACCGCTCAACAGGTATTTTAACCATTGTGTAATTGAGTGCTTTTGGTTAATGTTTTGGGCATTATAACATGGATAAAGGGGTGATTTGGAGTGACTGATCTTGACTGTAAACTTGTGCTCTCACCTTACCAGGGGGATTAGTCTTTAGCGCTAAGTCCAGTGGGACCTCCTTTAAGGTCATAGGAGGGGCACTACTTGGGAAACTTTGATTGAAGTAGCATGCTCATTACCCTTTGCATGCATAACATCTTCCATCTTGCATGATTCCTTTGATACCACCTCCATCCTTTAGGTTAATTGTTAGTGGTTCATTGGATTTTGGCACTCAGATATCCACATCCTTGAGTAGGGCCAACAATATTTGCCCTGGAGGTTGATGCAACTAAAAGAATGAAAAAGCATAAGATGCTCACAGCAAAAGAAGAAGAAAATTAAAATGCAAAAGATGGTTAGGAAAAAAGTTAACATATGGGAAAAAACCTATCATGAGCTCTACCCCCTCGTTAGCCATCACTTGGCTCTTGAGCACTTGATGCTCCATCCCATCACGAGGAACCCTTGCATGTCCCAACCATGATGAACAAAAAACTATGTCATCTTAAGCGGTAAAACAAATGCTAGATCACAAAGAGTAATCTTTGATCCTTGATCTATGAACTAATAAAAAAGAAGAAGAAAACATTGTATAAAAAATGTAAAAGGCACACCAAAGTGGGGGAAAAGGGAGGTTGAGAGGGGTAACTCATGTATCCACTATTGGACTCTCATTGGTTGATCCCTTGACCATGTCACTTTGCCATGAAATCCTTCCCCTCGATTGCCACCTATTCTCACTAAAACCTATGGATTGAAGGGTTGACCTTGGAAATGCCACCTTCCTTTCGGGGCTAGAAGCACCTAATAATAGTTTTGACTACATAGGCACCCCTACAAAGGTAGGGAACACTTGCAAGACTTGGTCTAGTTAGATATTTGAAGGTGGTCCTGGTTTGAAGTATTGATATGCCCTTAACACTTAAGTATGGTACACAGATGCATCTATGGTTTTAGTCTCTAATGAATGGTTGCTTTCGCTTGAGTTTGAGATGGCTTTTCCAAGTGTTTCAGAGCAGCCAAGGCCTTGAGGGCACCTTATTCTACTCATACTCCACATGAAGCCCAAGCCATACTTCTTCCGGAGAGTATGATGATCTCGCAGATGCAGCATTGCCTTTAGTCAACAAAGCATTGGGCTCTTAGATGATCTTAGTAGTTGATGGAGACTGCAGAGTGTTGAGAAAAATGGTGCCAAGGAGGTGTCTCCTAGGCATTTATCCTTTTGGCCTAAGAAGACACATTAATAATCTTTTTGTCTTTGGACGTTATGAGTTTATTAATGTCTTGAGGCAAAATCACCTTGTTATGGGTTAGGGACTATGCACTTTAATATATTAAAGTCATTAGTGTTATAAAGTGACTTTATGTGAAAAGTACATAGTGCACTTTATAATATTAAAGTGACTTCCATGTTTTAAAAGTCACTTTATAAGAGAAAAAATGCTCAAGGTACATAACATTAAAAAGGTGCCCTTGATCTAATGAGTTGAGGTTTAATATCAGCCATTAGATCTCTAGAGTTAGGTTTTCCTCACTTTAGAAGACAAAAAGGGAAAAAGGAAGAGTTAATATATTCATTCTTCTCACAAGGACTTGAGGAGAATGTAGGAGAGCAAGGAGCTGCTCAAGAAGGCTAAGATTACATCAAGGAAGAGCAGCATACAGCAAGAGAAGAGATCATTCTCTCATAAGCATTTGAGAGAAGGGGCAGAGAGAGCTAAGAAGGAGCTCGAGCCAACCAAAGAGAGGAGGAAGGGAGGGTGTGATTACAGGTGAAAGGAAGAAGTTCGAACCACATTGGAGAGGAGACTGAACTTCCAACTAAACAGTGGCATGCATCCCGAGTTTTAAACTAAGCTAGACTCAGTGTGAAACTTGACTAATTTCGTGGAAGAAATAAATAGGAACTTGCACAAAATTCATAGTCTGTTTCAGGACTGAATTCTGCGTTTTTCTGTGAGGATTTCAAGTTTCTTCCAGCACATTTTTCAAGGCTGTTTTGGTCAGTAGTGAGGCATAAATTTCAAGGAGGATCTTTGCTATACTTGGCACGAATTTCTAGTTACTGTTGGGTGGTAGCTAGTTCAAAGTTCGAGTCACATCAAATCAGAGTTACATGACTGTATGAATAACTCGATTTTTTTGTCTCCTGGCAGTGACTTCAACAAGCTTGAAAAAGGGAGATAAGTGTTTTTATCTCTGTTGTGTACTCATTTTCAAAGAAGCAATTAAAATCCTCCCTTGGAACTAGTTTCCACTAGTGGGTTTTTCCAGGGTCAGTTGACAAAAATAACTGTGCTCACTGTGTAAAATATGCTGTGTGCTTGTATATATTCTTTTATATCAACTGGAAAAGGAAAGAGTAGAGTAGTTCTTATGTTTCAAGTTAAATGCATGCTAACATATATATATATATACATATATATATATCAGTTCATGTTATGATGGGGTTTGGGCATTCAACCTTTGCAAGAACTTGAAACTGGGCGGGCTACAGTAGTACATTAATTTTCTACACAGAGGACCCTGAGATGCTAGAATCTTGAGCTTCTCTTACTTAGCCTTGAGAATCTTGATGATTTACTAGTGGACATAACATGCCCCAAGGCTGGCCTTGGCCCTACTTGATCTAGAGCCCAGATGAGGATGATTATCTACTAGGATGATTGAGGAGGGCTTATTGCACCTAATGGAACCCCAACGTTGGAGAGAGAGCACACTACATTGTCTTCTTGGCACCCATAGAGATGACACAAGGCACCCACAACTGGCTTTTGGACACAAGGAGATGCTTTGAGGCTTGATTTGAGGAATTTCCCTTGAATTGAGGTCAATTATGATGCTTGGAGTGCTGAAAATCGGAAAGGCAGAAATATTTTCTGTTTGTTGGTAATTAATTGTGATTTCTTTGAGTTATTATTATCTTTCTTATGTTCTTAGTTTATCAAACAATTACCAAAACACGAAGATCAAGGACCCCAGATCTAGGTGCACAACAAGGGAAAATTCCCTATATAGGGGAAAACCTACTCAAGAACTCTTCCTTCAATAGATTCATATGACAGTGAGACAACCAAGACCTTAACAAACTTTTCTCCTCCACCAAGTCAACCTTTCAATGAGATGCAACAACATTCAATAGTCCCTTCTTGTCCAACAGCTTCAACCCAACATCAACCCCAGAAATTTCGGCCCAGCTTCACCAGAATTTCGGCTTACCCAACAACTGCAGCATTTTGGCCCCTCCAGCAGCTTCACAACTTCGATGCAACTTCACAGCTTCGATGCAGCTTCCCAGCTTTGATGTAGCTTCATAGCTTCGATGCAACTTCACAGCTTCGATGCAGCTTCAGAATTTTGTTGCACATGAGAGAGAGATAGATACCCAAAGACTTCGATTCCAGCTTCCTTCTTCAACTTCGCACTTTTTCTGCTCCCAGCTACTGCAATTTGAACTTGGGAGAGATGTGTCTTCAAATGCTCCAATATATAGTGAGTTTGTAAGGTCGAATTCTCTTCTTTGAGGCCGACTTGGTGGAGGAGGCCTAGAAGACCTAAAATACAACAAAATAAATTTCTTTCTTGACAAATAATTCCCAAGAATGGTTCTTTACAATATGAGATGGACACAGACACTTGAAATAAACCCTAGTAGCCTTCAATGGAGGTTTTGCCTTAAAAACAATTGACCCAAGCATGAAACCCATGCTTTAATAAGTCAATTTATTTAATAATAAAATATTTTTTTCTTTCTTTTGATAAATACATTTTATTATGACTCTTACAATTATGAAGACCGACACTAGTTACATTCTTCAACAATCCATCTTAACTAGGGAGGTATTCATAATTACCTATATCTATAGAGTTACATTGAAGATCTCCAAAATGAACAACGAAGAGTTCTGGCACACTCAGTGCCACGGACTAGATTCCTGACCAGGGTATGTTGGAAAGTGTAACTAGGTTTGGTCTTCATAATGACTAAGTAATTATGAATTTATGTAATGAAGAAGACAGAGACAATAAAATGTATTTTTGTAAAGCTTGCTTCATGGGTTTCATGAGCAAGGATTTTTATTATAGGCCAAAGACTTCTTCTTGATGTCTTTTAGGGATTTTTCATCTTGTCATAAATGTATAATTTAGAGTCATGTATATGAAGTGGTGTTACACTTGCAAAGACAATTTGTTGATGAAATTGTATGCCCTAAACCCTTGTCATGCTACTCCAAGAAGTCGGCTTAAAAGTGCTGGAAATACTCCTTGAAATTAGGAATAACCTCCTAGCTATTGGGGAAGCAATATCTGATCGAGAGATGGTTCTTATTGTACTTGGAGGTCTCCCCCGTGATTGGTATGTATTCAATACCACTATTCTTAATAATAATGTGAATGCTGATTTTGATGAAATATTGACGAGATGCACTCAAGAGGAAACAAGAATGATGGAATATGCCTCTAATGGAAATGGAAGTGACCCTACTACCTTCGCCGCTCATGTAAAGAAGAAGAACCATGGTGGCCCGAGAAATCAAAACCATGGTAGAGCGGGGCCCAAAGGAAGGAAGGGAAGATGTTACACTTGTAACAAGACTGGTCACTATGCAAGGGAGTGCCCTAATAGAAGGGACTCTCCCAGGGATGGTGACAACAATAACTCGAGAGGGAGTGGCAGGAACCAGGGATAATTTTAAGGATGGAAAATTATCTTGAAGTTTAAAAAATTGGTGAATCTCACTAGTCCTTAATATGAAAACTATAAAGTGTTTATTGATGTATTTATAAAATTATTCAAATTTATAATGATATTATATATATTGTCTATATAATTTTGGCGATTTTCAACGTAAAATAATTTTATACTATAAAATTTGGGCGAATCATTTTTATAAAAAAATGGAAATTGGTGAATCTTTTTTTTGGAAAAACCATGGAAAATTAGCCCACCTGCGAATATTAGCCCCTAAAATTTTCCATGGCAGGAACAACAGGTTCAAAGGAAAAAGGAAGGCTCCCTCTAATCGTAGTGGAAATGGGAAACCTTTCAAGAGGTCAAGAAATTCCAGTTACAATGAGTCTAATGTTGTTGATAATAAGAGAAATGAATTTATTCTTGTATCTTCCCTCTTTGCTGCATCTCTACCTGGCACCCTGGATGTTTGGTTGCTTGATAGTGGTGCTTCAAGGCACCTCACTGGTTATAAAGAAGCCTTCTCTGATTTGGTTGAGAAGGACACTAATTTGGAAATTATCCTTGGAGATAATGCCACCTATCCCGTGAAAGGGACAGGGACTGTGACCCTCCTTCTATCTCAAGGTCAAGTCCTTCGATTACAAGATGTGTTGTACATACTTGATTTGAAGAAGAACCTTGTGTCCATTTCGACAATGGAAGACAAAGGGTTCAAGGTGGCATTCGTTGATGGAAAGGTACTTATCTGGAAGAAGAACTTCAAGGAAGCTCTTTCTATTGGTTTTAGAGTTGATACACTCTACCAGGTTGGAGGAAGTCCATTGGGGGCTATGTCATGTGATAAAACTCTTCAAACAGAGTTATGGCACTGAAGGTTTGCACACCTTCATTACAAAGCCCTTCCCGAATCAAGGAAGGTGGTGATAGGGATGCCCAAATTTAGAGATGATCATGAAGGTATATGTCAGGGTTGTGCCGAAGGGAAGCATACAAGGGGACCAATCCCCCTCCAGTGTCACAAAGACCACTGATATCTTGTAGTTGATACATTTTGACTTGTTTGGTATGCTGCCCGTGACATCCTTGGGAGGATGTTCCTATTACATGACTTTTACAAATGACTTCTCCTGCAAGACCTGGATATATTTTTTGAAAAAGGACGAAGCATTCAAATGGTTCCGTACCTTCAAGGCCTTGGTGGAAAATCAAACCAAGAAGAAAATCAAAGTTTTGAGGACCGACAATGGGACCGAGTATGAGTCAAATGAGTTTAATGACTTTTATAGAGAAGCTGGCATTAAGAGGGAGACCACAACTGCGTATACTCTTGAGCAAAATGGTGTTGCTGAAAGAAAGAATAGGACCATTGTGGAAGCTGCGCGCGCCATGCTATGTGACCAAGGTCTTTCGAAGTTTCTATGGGGATAAGCTATGAACACTGCTGTGTATGTTCAAAATAGATGCCCGCATTGCGCTCTGGACTCCAAAACTCCCAAAGAAGTCTTCTCTAGTAAGAAAACTGATGTTTCTCATTTTAGAGTTTTTGGTTGTCCTGTTTTCTTTCATGTGCCGAAAGAAAAGAGAAGCAAGTTGGATGCTTTTGGAAAGAAGGGAATGTTTGTGGGCTACAGTGAAACTTCGAATGCATATAGGATCTATGTGCCTGGTCAAAGAGAAGTGGAGATATGCCACGATGTCACCTTCGATGAAGATGCTGCTCTCAAGAAAGTGAGAAATCTTCCTAGCTCCAAGGAAGACAAAGAAGATGAAGAAGCAGGGTGTGAAATTTTCAGGAGGAAAATATTTCTGCAATACTTGGCTTATTTCTCCTACTTATGAGATAAGTTATTTACAGATGCTCCAGTAAATTCTGAAATAAATACATTTGCAGATTTTCACTATCGTTAAGAGCATAAGAACAGAAAGATAATTTACACAAGTAGCACAATAGAAAAAACCACATGAACACAGCTATTTTTGGACAATTGTCCCCGGAAAAACCCAATGTGGGAAAACCGGTGCAGCATATGAGGGTTTTATATTTATCTTCAGAAATGGAAAGTACATTTACAAGAGTCTGATGAGTAGAGAAAAAATTGCAAACACCTGGCTGAATTTTCTAGACCTTCTAGACGAATTTCAGACCCTCGGGGTGACCTCCTTCACCCTCTACGTCATCCAGCGTGAGAGCTCTATGCAGTCCCTCTTTGGACTGCGTGATTCTGCGTGGAGGGGTTCTTGCTGCTGATGAGCTCACCCTTCCCTTCATCCTCCTGTCTTCTGCTTCCCGATAACTGACTCCTCCCTCTTCCTTTTGCTTCTGCAACCCTCCCTCTACAAACTTACCCACTGAAATCAAATTCTCTTGCTCCAGAATCGATTTCCTTCGAGTACTGAGAGTGTCCCCGACTTGATTTCCAAATGAGCCTCAAGTCTCTTCTTATAGTCTTCTAACTGACGAATCAACGACCAAGATTATTTTGTTAATCAAAGGCTCAAATTAAAAGATGACTTGATCTTCGTTTTCTAGAAGATTCACACTCTGCTCTATTAATACCCTTTAATTATTTAATTTCCCTAAGTTTAAACTTAGGGTCTTCATTAAAATAATTAATTATTTTAATAAAGTCATATCCGAGTGGAATTTCCACAAACGATTTCTGTGTTCTTCTCTGGATAACTGATGTTTCAAGCCTTTCTACAAAAAAATGAGACTTAGAACACTTTCCGATGCTATAGAAATCAACACTCCCTTTTAACGAGGAAAGTGTTTAAGCAAAGTACCGTTGTACTGCTCTGACTCTACATCATCTGCTGCGTTGATGATGTCTTGGCTGCTGCCCCTCATCTCTATGCCGTTGCTTCCTGTACTGCTGCCCTGCCACTGCATCATCTGTACTGCAGCTCCTTCTTCTTCTGAAGGCCACCCTTTCCTCTAATGTTAGGGGTTTTCGACCATCCCCATCTTCTCTTTGAAGTAAGTGAACTTGATCTTACTTAGAGCCTTTGTGAGGATATCTGCCGCCTATTCTCCTGTAGGAGTGTATTACAACTGTATTGCTCCCCTCTGGACATAGTCCCTAATAAAGTGACACCGAAGGTCAATGTGTTTCAATCGATCATGAAACATTGGATTTTCAGAGAGCTTAATGCAGCTTTGATTATCACACATAATCCCGGTTGGTTCTATCCGCTTCTTGAGTAGGTTCAAGAGCAATTTGCGGAGCCATATGGCCTCGCACGAAGCTGTGCTTGATGCCATGTACTTTGCCTCGGTTGAGCTCAATGTTGTGGACTTCTGTTTCCTACTGCACTAGGAGGTCATTCCTGATCCAAGACTGAAACAATACCCACTGGTACTTCTCCAATCTAATGTGCTTCCAGCCCTGTTTGCATCCGTGAATCCACTCAATTGGATCTCATTACCTTTGGTGTACTTTAGCCCATACTCGACTGTCCTTCTCAAGTATCTGAGAACATGTTTGGCTGCTGCCCAGTGAGCCTCCTTGGTTCCACCATGAACTGATTGAGGGTATTCACTGCATAACAGATGTCTGGTCTCGTATTGACCAGATACATCAATGATCCGATGAGCTATCTGCACAATGTGGGATCAGCCTCATCATCCTCTGATGTGTCTATCTTCTTCCAATTAGTAATTATTGGTGTGGCCATGGGTCTACAGTCTTCCATCTAAAATCTCTTCAGGATTTATGTTGTGTATCTTCCTTGTCCTAGGAAGATTTCCCCTTTCTGCTGCCAGACTTCCAATCCAAGAAAATAGTGCATCTGCCCTAGGTCCTTCATGTCGAATTCTGTTGCCAGATTCTCCTTGCAGTCCTTGATGAGCTTGGATGATCCGGTCAAAAACAGGTCATCCACATAAAGAACAAGAATAAGCGGCTCATCTCCTACTCTCAAGTAGTATAAGTTGGGATCTGCGTCACTCTTGACGAACCCCATCTTCTGCAAGTAGCTATCAATCTGACCATACCATGCCCTGGGGGCTTATTTTAAGCCATACAAGGCTTTCTTAAGTTTGCAAACATGAGTCTTCTGCTCATGTGTCTCGAAGCCCTCTGGCTACTCTATTTACACTTCCTCCTCTATAATCCCATTCAAGAACGCCGTCTTGACATTCATCTGTTGAATCTCCCATCCCATCTGCGTAGCCAGAGAGATGACGGATCTGATAGAAGTGTATCGCGCTACTGGAGCAAAGGTTTCTTCATAGTCAATGCCTTCCTTCTAGGCAGACCCCCTAGCTACAAACCTTACCTTGAACTTCTCTATGCTGCCATTTGCAGCATATTTGATCTTGTGGATCCATCTGGACCCTACAACTGATCTGTCCTGTGGTCTAGGGACTACTTCCCATACATCATTTGTCATGATGGAGCTATACTCCTCCACCATGGCATCCACCCATACCTGATGCTGAGCTGCTTCCCGAAAGGTAGATAGTTCTCCAACTTGAGCTACCAGTGCCTGATATCTGTCTGGTTGTTTCCTTATCCTCTTTCCTTCTTTAGGGGCTCCAACAAATTCTTCTGCATCCCTAAAAATTTGTTGGAGTTCTCTGCTCAATCACCCATTAGTTGTGGGTAGTCTCACCTGTTCTTCCTCTTGTTCTTCGTCGGAGGAGCTTCCCTTAGAATTATTGTGCCTTGGAGAGGCACTTGATCTCTTCTCTGTAGGTCGTTGAGGCTGTACCAGTGGATCTTCCTCAATTTGCGTATCTGTGGCCATCTCTCGAGATTTCCTGAAGGCTCTCTCCTCCAGAAATTTTACATCCCTTCTTACCACGATTTTGCTGCTTTCTGGAATATAGATGCGATATGCCTTTGCATTCTCACTATAGTCCATCAGGAAACCCTTCTTTGTAGTTTGATCCAACTTCTTTCTCTTTTCATCTGGAACGTGGCAGTACACTATGTTGCCGAATATCTTGATGTGGCTTACTTCTGGCTTGTTGCCTATGAACACACTCTCGGGAGTTACCTTCCCCAAAGCTCTATTGGGAACTCTGTTCTGAATATATAATGCTATGTTGCAGGCCTCTGCCCATAAGAATTTGGGCATATCTTGGTTGTACAACATCGCCCTTGCAACTTCTATTATGGTCTAATTCTTCCGTTCTGCAACTCCATTTTTCTATGGATTGTATGGAGTTGTCCATTCTCTCTTGATGCCTTCCTGTGCACATAAATTTGTGAAGTATTTATCAATATATTCTTCACCGTTATCTGACCACAACTTCTTGATCTTCTTCCTTGTAGAGTTCTCCACTAATGCTTTGAAATCTTTAAACCGATCAAAGACTTCATCTTTGGTTTTCAAAAAATAGATCCAAGTTTTCCTGGAATGATCATCAATGAAGGTGGCAAAATATTTTGCCCCACTGAGAGCAGTTGTGGACATTTGACTGCAAATGTCAGAGTGTATTAACTCTAAAACAACTTTGGCTTTGCCGCTGCTTCTTGGAAATGCTGCCTTAGCATACTTCCCTAGTAGGCATCCCCTGCAAACTTCGTCTTTCTTCGTGCTGAGTTTAGGAGCCCCTATGACAGTATTTTTTGAGAATCCCCAAGGCTCTATGATGTAGATGCCCCATCCTTCTGTGCCATAATTCATTCAGATCTCTGTTGTCTATATTGCCGATCAGGGCCACCGGAGATTCAAGCTGGAGCTTATACAGCTTGTGATTCCTTACTCTGATTTGTGCCTTTTTCCTCCAGTTATGGTGTTTGACATACACTTCATCTCGAATAAGGTATACGTCATAGCCCTTGTTCTGAAGTTGAGACACTGAGAGTAAATTCATCCCCAACCTTGGTAAATGCACAAGATTTGTGGCTTGAATCTTGTTGCCATCCTCGGTCTGAAATGTTATGGTACCTCTCCCGATGGGGGTACATTTTGCCTTATTTCCCATAGTTATCTGGAAATTCATATGTTTTTCTTGGTAGCTCGAAAAACATTCTCGAACCCTCGTCATATAAGCAGATGCTCCACTGTCAATGTACCAAACACTTCGAGGAGTTGTGCTCCACACACAGGCAAGATCCTCCTCTAGTCTGGATGCCATCACCTTCATGTCGTGTTCTCTCTGGAGGATTGTGTGAGTCCCTTTGATCGCGTGAACCCTTCCGGATGATGGAACTTTGGTCCATGGCAGATCTTCCCTTTCTGTTTTTAGCCCTTTGCTCTGATACCATGTGAAATTTTCAAGAGGAAAATATTTCTTCAATACTTGGTTTATTTCTCCTACTTATGAGATAAGTTATTTACAGATGCTTCAGTAAATTCTGAAATAAACACATTTGCAGATCTTCACTACCGTTAAGAGCATAAGAACAGAAAGATAATTTACACAAGTAGCACAGTAGAAACAACCACATGAACACAGTTATTTTTGGACAATTGTCCCCTGAAAAATCCAATGTGGGAAAACCAGTGCAACAGATGAGGGTTTTATATTTATCTTCAGAAATGGAAAGTACATTTACAAGAGTCTGATGAGCAGAGAAAAAATTGCAAACATCTAGCTGAATTTTCTAGACTTTTTAGACAAATTTTGGACCCTCGGGGTGACCTCCTTCACCCTTTGCGTCATCTAGCGTGAGAGCTCTGCGTAGTCCCTCTCTAGACTGCATGATTCTGCGTGGAGGGGTTCTTGCTGTTGATCAACTCACCCTTCCCTTCATCCTCCTGTCTTCTGCTTCCCGATAACTGACTCCTTCCTCTTCCTTCTGCTTCTACAACCCTGCCTCTACAAACTCACCCATTGAAATCGATTTCTCTTGCTTCAAAATCGATTTCCTTCGGGTACTGAGAGTGTCCCCGGCTTGATTTCCAAATGGCCCTCAAGTCTCTTCTTATAGTCTTCTCGCTAACGAATCAATGGCCAAGATTATTTTGTTAATCAATGGCTCAGATTAAAAGATGACTTGATCTTCATTTTCTAGAAGATTCACACTCTGCTCTATTAATACCCTTTAATTATTTAATTTCCCTAAAGTTTAAACTTAGGGTCTTCATTAAAATAATTAATTATTTTAATAAAGTCATATCCAAGTGGAATTTCCACAAACGATTTCTGGGTTCTCTGGATAACTAATGTCCAAGCCTCTCTACCAAAAATGAGACTTAGAACACTTTCCGATGCTATAGAAATAAACACAGGGAAGCAGGAAGAGCTGAAGGATGACCTGATGCCTGATGTTGAAGGACCTCTGGATCCCATTGATCCACCTCCTTCAAATAAGAGAAGACCCTCATGGCTTCAGGATACTCTTGCAGATGCTGAGAGACATGTTGCCCCAAGGGGGACATTCCATGAAAGCAAGAAGCCGAAGAGATACCAAGGGTATCTAACAGCCATGAGTACGATAGTATAATCTGAGCCTAGATCATTTAAAGAAGTCGTAAAGCATCAAGTTTGGAAGGATGCTATGCACGAAGAATATGAGTCCATTATTGGAAGTGATGTCTGGGAAGTGGTCCGGAGACCGGAGGACAAATCTGTTGTCACCTCGAAACGACTCTATAAGATCAAGCATGGATTTGATAGAAGTGCTGAAAAGTACAAGGCAAGATTTGTTGCCCGAGCCTTCTCTCAAAAAGAAGGCATAGATTATGATGATATATTTGCACCTGTGGCCTGCTTTACCACCATCCAATCTATTATTGCCCTTGCCGCAACACAAGGATGGAGTCTACATCAGATGGATGTGAAGACCGCTTTTCTGCATGGATCTATAAAGGAAGAGGTGTATGTGGAGCAACCTTTGGGGTTCGAAGTCCAAGATAGAGACACCCATGTATGTAGGTTGAAGGAAGCCCTCTATGGGTTGAAGCAATCCCCCAGGGCTTGGTATGAGAGGATAGATAGCTACTTGATGAAGTTGGGCTTCACTCGAAGTAATGTTGATCCATACCGTTATTTTAAGGTTGATAGAGAAAGGCCTCTTATTTTGGTTCTCTATGTGGACGATCCCTTCTTGACAGGTGCTGACCCTCTCATTCATCAGTGTAAGAGGGAGCTAGCTTCCGAGTTTGAGATGAAAGACATAGGGCTGATGCACTACTTCCTAGGCTTGGAGGTCTGGCAGAGGCTAGGCGAGATTTTCCTTTCTCAAGGAAAATACGTAGTGAAGCTACTGGAGAGATTTGGTATGGTGGACTATAAGTTTGTGTCAACACCGATGGAACTTAACTTTAAGAAGTTGTGTGGAAATGTTGTTGGGCCCATGCTAGCAAATCCTACCGAGTATCGACAACTCGTAGGGGCCCTGATGTTCCTAGTGAACTCCCGTCTGGACGTATGTTTTGCAGTGAACACTTTGAGTCAACATATGGTTGATCCTCATCACATTCACTGGATTGGTGCCAAGAATCTATTGAGATATCTTCGGGGCACAATCAACCATGGGCTGAGATACACTGCTGGAGTTTGAGACTCCATGGATATACTGATGCCGATTGGGCTGGCAGTGTGGTGGATCGCAAGAGAACATCTGGATGTTGCTTCACCTTGGGTTCTGCTTCGATGAGCAGGAAGTAGAAGTCGGCTGAGGCCGAATACATTGCAGCGAGTAAGGCCTGTTGTGAAGTTGTTTGGTTGTGAAAGCTCTTCAGTGAGTTGTATGGGCATGTGCTAGATACCACCGTTATCCTTTGTGATAACCAGAGTGGGATTCATCTTTCTGAAAATTCCGTGTTCCACGATCGATCAGAGCATATTGATATCAGGTACCATTTTATTCGGGATATGGTACAACGAGGCGTCGTAAGGCTCGATCATATAGGAATTGATGAGCAGGTCGCGTATATTCTCATGAAGCCCCTTGGGAAGGTCATGTTCCTAACCTTCTGTGAGAAGCTTGGAATTGTGGAAAGACCTTATTCTGAGGGTCATGCTTGAGTTGGAATATGAGCTCTGGGAGCTCCAAGGGGCTCAGGGATAGCTTCTTGGAGCTATAAGCACATACGGGGCTAGGCTTGCCAAACCTTGTTGTGCTTCTTCCCCACCGTTATGATATTGAGTTGGTTCACCTCTCTTTGATCTATGCCCCGCACACATCCTACCCATGGAGTTTTGGACTCATGGGAAGTACCTCTCATTTGGCCAATGAGGTGGGAAATGTGGATAGAGACCAATAGCAAGACCAATCGACCGATCGGAGATTGCCGTACTCTCTATGTCTAGGATGGCACGTGTCCAACACCTTGATTTGGGATCAAGTATGATGAGGTTCTTATCTCTAAACTGACTTCGGGTCAGTAAACTAACTTCGGGTTAGTATGAGACTCGTTTTGAGTCCAAGAGAGGTTTTAACCTCTAAGCTGACTTCGGATTAGCTGAGTGTGATGTCTTTGTGACTTATTTTTTTGTTCTATCTGAGAACAAGAGCTAGAAAAGCAAGTTACGGCAGGATGACACACGATGTTTGGTGAAAGTACATGATGGTACTGATGGATGGCACTTGTGGACAGATGGAGTTCTCCCTAGTTGAGAGGGAGTGTTAATTTTGGGAAACTAGGTCCAAACTCCATGTTGCACTGCTCATATGATGATGGTCATATTTTTGTTGGATTCCTCTTTCGGAGAGGTGCAAGATTGATCTAAAGATCATCTTGTTTGGATGAGCAGAACATATATTTTGAATTTATTTTCCACACATGTGCAAGGTCGGCCAGATTTGTAATGTAGGCTCACATTCCTAATAGATGTGTCACACACCCTCACTGATGGATATAAATTGGAGAGACTTGGAGGTCATTTTGATCATCAACTCATCACACATCTTTCATTGTGATTTGATCTGTTCGTTAGCCTTTGGAGGCCTCTTCCCTTCACACGTGCGGAGCTAGAAGAGCTGTTTTCTGCGGATCTGTTTAGGGCTTGTTGCTGTAGCATTGACCATGGTCAACCCTTGGTCGTTTGACCTCAAAACTCTGCCAAAGTTTTGATTTTGAGAGGCCATAGTGCTGGGCACTAAAATCGAGGAAATCCGAGAAGTTTGACCAAATCCCTAATTTGCAAAGTTGACTTTTTGTTGTTGTCCTGCGTTGAATTTGGGTTGACCAATGTTGACTTGTGATGGTCTTTGAGGGCTGTGGGTGTGACACTTGGAGGATTGGCTGACTGAGAAAGACTTTGCTGGCTGAAGCATCCTGTTGACTGTCGTAATGCAACAATATCTCATATCTTTGTTGGACAAAAGGAATTGTAAATCTGATCTATATTTGGCTTGTCTTATGTTGATCTATTATTGTGTTCTATCAACATTTTACTTTCATGTTTATGTGATTGCTATTTTGTATTGGGCCTAAGAAAGATTGAAGTAAAATTGCATCAAGCATAGAACACCATGGTTATCTAACTTCAACAAAGATGCATCAATGGACTTTAGGAACATGGTTCCTTTAGAGCAAGCAACAATAAAGTTGATGATTGTCCTACCCCTTTGATCTGTCCACCCCTCTGACATAATTATGCACGCAGTGGTCTTCTACGAGTTTTTAGTGCTCTCCAACTATGCCTTGACACACCCAAACTCCTCATTAAGGTCTTTCTTCCTAAGTGAATTATAAGGTGTTTTGTAGCTAGGGCCGACACATGCAATTGCATCTACCATGGGCTGAAAGAAAGGTGACTTTGTATAGTTAAATGGAAAGCTATTATGACACCAAAACCTTCTCACTACCATATCTACCCCCTTTCTTTTTTCACTAAAACTTTCCAAGCTTGGCTGAGATCCCTATCCAATGTGAGGAAGGAAGAAGGGAGAGGTTATATGAGATGCATTTCCTACAACATTTGATGAGCCAATACCTGTAGGAACATGTTAACCCTGTGTGTGTCTGAGATCCACCCATTGTTGTAGCTTCATGCTTCATTCTTGTGCTCTTAGAAATTTTTCCTGAATGGCATCCAAATTAGCTTGCATTTTGGCTGTGACTTGTGGAGGGTAATGATCACAAATTGCCACATCTTTATCCTCTATTCTAACCAGATGTACTTCAATCTGTTTATACCCATGTACACCACAATGGGACAAAAATTGCATTTGATTCTTGTGTCAGAATTGAGAACATCATGGGAACCATATTCCCAAACTTCATCAAGAGGCCTTCAAAACCTGGATTTAGGAGCCATGGAATTTATGGATCATGATGTCAATCTGATTTCAAAAAGAAAAGTTATATTATAAAAGGTATTTTTTTAATCGTTGATGCTTGCAACAGGAAATGCAACAAAAAAAATGCCCCACAAAGGCCTGTAAGAGCCATAGTCTGGTTGTAACAACTACACTCTGGTTGTTACAGGCCTTTGTGGGCCTATCTTAAGGCCAGAGAGGCCTGCAACAGGCCCTCTGCTTGGACGGGGGGCATGTTGTAGGCCTCTATGGCCCTGAGACAGGCCCGCAAAAGCTCGTTGTAGGCTTCTACGACCCTGAGACAGGTCCACAAAGGTCTGTAACAATTGCAACCACATTGTGGCCGTTACAGGCCCCTATGGCATTGTCTCAAACTTCAGGGGTGCAAAAGCCTACAACAGGCTTATGTGGCCCTGAGATAGGCCCGTGGGGGCTTGTAACATCCTCTATTAACAATAAAAAAAAAAAATTCAAAATGAAATGAAGGGGTCAATCAATGGTTACCTGAAGGCTCGTTGTCAGATTGTGACGGCTAGATTCTAGATTGTGAATGCTGGATGCTGGAAGAGAGCTTGTTTCGATGAGTGTGAGCAAGTAGAGAGGGGGCCTGCTTTAACATGAACAAAAGGGAGGAAGGAAGCCAAGTATGGACAAGTATGGCAGGTCGAGTATGGCCAAGTCACTCGTAGTTGACTAAGCCATACTCAACCCACTTAGCGAGTTGTTCTCCATTGATTTGGTCAACACTAGGCAGTTATATGTTTTGTAGTGAATACCTTTTGTCATTTTATGGTGGAGCCAAGGTAAGAGCATCGGGTAGTAGAAAAACATGTCCTTAGGTATTTGAAGGGCATAATGGAGTATGGTTTGAGATTTTTGGAGATGGTGAAGTGAAGTTGCAAGGCTATTTTAACTTCGATTGGCCAGGTAGTGCAGTAGATAGGAAGAGTACCTGAATGTGCTACTTTGACTTGGGATAAAAATGGTATCATGTTTCAATAGGAAGCAAAATTCTATGGCACTTGGCTCAACAACGATAGAATTCATGGCAATGGTAGCTAGTACTGCTAGTTGTGAGGCCATTTGGCGTTGCAAGTTACTTGTAGGATTTTTTGATTAGTAGCTGGAGCCTATAGTCATTTACTATAATAATCAGAGTTGTATCAAACTCTCTAAGAATGCAATATTTGATGACAAGTCCATGCATATCAAGTTCATATATTTGTTTATAAAGGACATAGTTTAGAAGGGAGAAGTGAAAGTAGATGCCCCATCCTTCTGTGCCATAACTCATTCAAATCTCTGTCGTTTGTACTGTCGATCAGGGCCACCAGAGATTCAAGCTGGAGCATATACAACTTGTGACTCCTTACTCCGATTTGTGCCTTTTTGCTCCAGTTAGGTGTTTGACATACACCTTATCTTGAATAAAGTATACGTCATAGCCCTTGTTCTGAAGTTGAGACACCGAGAGTAAATTCATCCCCAACCTTGGTACATGCAGAACATTCGTGGCTCGAATCTTGTTGCCATCCTCCGTCTGAAATGTTACGGTACCTCCCCCGATGGGGGTACATTTTGCCTTATTTCCCATAGTTATTTGGAAATTCATCTGCTCTTCTTGATAGCTCAAAAAACATTCTCGAACCCCCGTCATATGAGTAGAAGCTCCACTGTTAATATACCAAACACTTGGAGGAGCTGTGCTTGACATACAGGCAAGATCCTCCTCTAGTCTGGATGCCAGCACCTTCATGTCATGTTCTCTCTACATTTCTGCATGCTTTGGAGGACTGCGTGAGTCCCTTTGACTGCGTGAACCCTTCCTTTGGTCCATGGCAGGTCCTCCCTTCCTGTTTTTAGCCCTTTGCTCTGATACCATGTGAAATTTTCAAGAGGAAAATATTTCTGCAATACTTGGTTTATTTCTCCTACTTATGAAATAATTATTTATAGATGCTTCAGTAAATTCTGAAATAAACACATTGTAGATCTTCACTATCGTTAAGAGCATAAGAACAGAAAGATAATTTACACCAATAGCACGATAGAAATAGCCACATGAACACAGATGTTTTTGGACAATTGTCTCTACAAAAACCCAATGTGGGAAACCGGTGTAGCAGATGAGGGTTTTATATTTATCTTCAGAAGTTGAAAGTACATTTACAGGAGTCTGATGAGCAGAGAAAAATTAGCAAACACCTGGCTGAATTTTCTAGACCTTCTAGACAATTTTCGGACCCTTGGGGTGACCTCCTTCACCCTTTGCGTCATCCAGCGTGAATGCTATGCGTAGTCCCTCTCTGGATTGCGTGATTCTGCGTGGAGGGGTTCTTGCTGCTGATCAACTCACCCTTCCCTTCACCCTCTTGAGATTTTCTTCCCGATAACTTACTTCTCCCTCCTCCTTCTGCTTCTGCAACCCAACCTCTACAAACTCACCCACTGAAATCGATTTCACTTTCTTCAGAATCGATTTCCTTCGGGTACTAAGAGTGTCCCCGACTTGATTACCAAATGGCCCTCAAGTCTCTTATAGTCTTCTTGTTGATGAATCAACGACCAAGATTATATCTTTAATCAATGGCTCAGATTAAAAGATGACTTGATCTTCGTCTTTTAGAAGATTCACACTCTGCTCTATTAATACTCTTTAATTATTTAATTTCCCTAAGTTTATACTTATGGTCTTCATTAAAATAATTAATTATTTTAATAAATTCATATCCAAGTGGAATTTCCACAAACGATTTCTGGGTTCTCTGGATAACTGATGTCTAAGCCTCTCTACCAAAAATGAGACTTAGAACACTTTCAAATGCTATAGAAATCAACACGTACCACCCTGTAACATATGATATCCTGCATGTGCTAAGGTATCTACCACTTTGCTAGTAAACCCTCCATGATGTGGGCTACATCTCCCCATTTTCCTTGAAAGAATCGAGAGGCCTGACTCCTCACATGCCAATGAGAATGACACTACTGTGCCTATCCTTAGTAGCTCCAGTGTCGAATATACCAATGAGAGAGCACTGTCTCCATGTAATGCTCTGTCTGGTGGCCTGCCGATGCCACCTCCTCCTATGAGCTCCTGCTAGAGTAAGCTAATCACCTTGTGACTCCACGCACAGTCAATATGCCAAGACAACTCATGAAATTTGTTTGCTCCCTTGTCGAACCATCTTGTCACTAGTCTTGTCTGTGGCTCTGATGGAGATCTGAAAATGTGTGCGCCTAAACATCAAATCCATCACACAGCTACTACCATCACCTATCGACTCTATGATGTGATGGGAAATCCCACCTGGATCCCAACAACAATCTGGCCATCGTTTCCCTCTGGTAATCCATGGTCTTCGCTGAAATGTGACCATGGATGTATCCTACCGCCTAACCTGCTCCATCAGGTACCAGCTCAGTACCTTTTGCCATCCAATCCCAAAGGAGGGATCGAATGTACAATCCCTTGTGGAAGGAACAAGCCCTCCAAGCTGATGTGGTGTCATACTCAGCTCATGTCGCTAAGTCCTACTAACCTGTCCATCCTCTTGAGTATGTCTAGACGACTATGCCTACCTCAATCCAATGCGTAAGGGTGGGCTAATAACATTGTAGATCCCGTCATTGTGCTTATGAAGTGAACTGTGCTGAAATCCCAATGCGTGGCCTCTATGCTGACCCTTATCAAAGGCTATCCCAAAGGATGGCTCCACGTCCTCCTCCATCATGGACTCAACATGAGCCTCCAACTGCTCCTCCAGAGACTGTTGAGAAATTAGTGCTTTTATTAAGATATCTCTTTCATGATAATTACTTGTGATTTCGTTATGCTTCTTTCACTTAGATCTTATCTTCGTTAGATTATTACGTTCTTCATCAAGTCAATTATCAAATGCACAAGAGACGCAAATATTTAGGCTAGCAAGCTAGGGCCAAAACCTCTCCTTCTTGGAGAGGAAAACCCAAAGGTAATTCTTCTTATAGATCTTTAATTGACGAGTACCATAACCATGACACAGACCCTTGACATGAGTATGCCTCCAAGACCCTTGTCACTGCTCTTCTAGGCTCCTTATGATGATCTTCTTTTCCACACCAGCCCTAGGGAAGCTCGGTCCCTAGCCTTCTATTCTTTCTTCCTTGATCTAGCCTCAGTCACCTAGACACTTCTCCTCGGCCTACCTTTCTTCGTCCTTAATGCCTAAGACCAGGGTTGCGGGGAAGCTTCATACCCCCTTCGCTCCCGCTCCGGAAACGCGCTCCGTTCGGGAGCGTTTCGGAAACGCTAGGAAACGCGCTTCCGAAAACGCTTCTTGTCGGGAGCGTTTTTCGGGAGCGCGTTTCCGACCTGAAAAAACGCTCCCTGTTTTTTCGGGAGCGTTTCAGGGAGCGTTCGGAAGCGAACGCTCCCGAAACGCTTCCGACGTTAAAAAAACGCTTCGGGAGCGTTTTTTAAACGCGGGAAGCGTTCGCTCCCCGGCAGGAAAAACGCTCCCCGCCGCGCGGAATTTTTTTTATGAAGAATTTTCGATTTTTATAAAAAGGGGGGGGGGGTTTCATTGTCAGTTATTGTTTGTTAGTTGAGAATTGAGATTGAGCGAGAAGGAGAGCCGAGAGCACAAGGTTTGGTTGACAGCAATCAGGAGAGCAAGGAGCAAAGCTGACAGGAGAGCAAGGAGCAAGGCTGACAGGAGGATTGCAAGAAAGAGGTAGGCCTTCTAATCCAATTTTGTATTTTCTAAGATGAATTTGTAGATTGTTAAATGGTTTGAAAATGAAAACTGGAATTTTGCTTGAATGTTGCATTTTATTGGATTTAAAACTTTTAAAATGAGTTGTTGTTTTCCTATGTTGCATTTCCTATTCCCATTTGGCATTTTTCTATTTGTTTTGCAGGCTAGATTCTAGAAACTTGAAACTTGTTTCCATCATGGCTATATGGCTAGGAATTTTCCTCATGTTGGTTCCTTTCTTTGTGATAATGGTGTTGGAGAGTGCTAGAAGAAAGAGACAAATCAGAGAAGAGGAGGATGGAGAGGAGGGTTATGGTGGATCTGAAGAAAATCCTGAAGAGGAGGATTATGCTGAGGAGGAAGTGGGGAGTGGAGACCCTGAGAACCTAGAATCCCCAACTAAACAAGACCAATATCCTTTGTGGAAATATGTTCAAAAACAAGAAGGAGGGAAAGGTGGTGGAACCACTAAATTTATTTTCCCCCATTGCAATAAACAATACCATGGTTCATACACCCGTCTGAGAAGGCACCTTTGTGGGATAATGCCAGGAGATGGAACTAAAAATTTTGGAATCAAAGTTTGTACTTCTATGGCAGCACCACAGAGAGAGATATATAGGAAGGAAGAGGGGGTTGCCATACAGAGATCATCTAAAAGATCTAAGGGTATCGCTGATTCAGGCCCAACACATTCAACTTCCACCCATGCCAGTGGTTTCGGAAGCAGTGGCATTGGATTAAGGCGTAGAACCATATCTGATTTCCTAGACGAAGGGTGTAGGAATGATGTGGATTCAAAAGTTTACCGGTTTCTATATGCATGTGGGGTGCCATTCAATGTTCTTCGCTCACCTTATTGGCATGAAATGGTTTCTGCCATTAATGATGCCCCAAAGGATACAAAAGCCCTGGGTATGACAAGGCCAGAACCGTGGGTCTTGATCATGAAAGAGCTAAAATAAACAATTCTTTGGCTAGAATGACAAATTCGTGGAATGAGCATGGGTTGTCCATTGTCTCTGATGGATGGACCAATGTAAAAGGAAAACCATTGATAAATGTTTTGGCTGTGTCGGTTAGTGGTGCAGTGTTCCTGGCAGCTTATGATTATTCAGATAAATTCAAAACCGGCATTAACATTGCAGAGCCATTACTTGAAATAATTGAAAAGACTGGGCCATACAATGTGATACAGGTCATCACTGATAATGCTGCTAACTGTAAGGCAGCAGGAGCAATTGTTGAGGATAAATACCCCAACATTTTTTGGTCTGGGTGTTTGGTTCATACAATGAACCTTTTGATGCATGATATCATAAAAAACAAACAACCTCAGTTCAAATGGCTTGGTGATTTGTACAAGAGAGGTAAGAAAATGATCAAATTTATTACAAATCATAGCAATACCCATGGGCTTTTCCGTACTCACTCCAAATTGGAGTTGTTGAAAATAGGAAAAACTAGATTTGCTAGTTATTACCTCACCTTCAGGCACCTTTGAAGGTAAGAGAGTCATTGGCTGCAATGGTATCAAGCCCACACTGGCAGCTATTAAAGGACAGGGCGGCAACAGTAGTTGACAGGCAAAGTTTTGAACATGTGGAGGAGACCGCCCTTGACCCTCAGTTTTGGGCACGTATGAGGGAAATTGTGAGTTTTACCAAGCCCATTTATAACATGATTCGCTTTGTAGATACTGATAAACCAGTGATTGGAGAGGTTTATGAGCAGATGGATAGCATGTTGGAGCAAATAAAAGATATTGTTAAGGATAATGATCCCAACTTGTATGCTATGATTCATGACTGTGTGTGTGCACGGTGGAATAAACTCAATGTTCCACTACATGCTTTGGCATATATCCTTACGCCAAAATATTACTCTCCATCTTGGTTGGGCCAACCTGCACCTGGAGGTGGGGTTAGGGTGAAACCTCACACAGATCCAGAGGTACAAGAAGGGTACATGAAGGCATTGGACAAATTGGTACCTGAAAGGGAAGAGTGTGCTAAATTGCGCCTTGAATTAGGCAAATACTTCAGTTGCACTGCTAACTTTGGTTCATTCCATGCAATGGAAGACAGGGACAGATTCGATGCTCTCACATGGTGGGAAGCATATGGCGGCATGGGACTTTTGCCAAAGTTGGCTAAAAAAGTTCTCTCACAAGTTGTGAACACTTCTTCAGCAGAGAGGTGTTGGAGCACCTACAACTTTATACACAATGTGAGAAGAAACAGGCTGAATGAAAACCGAGCTGAAAGCTTGGTTTATGTGCATTATAACTTGAGCAGCTGCCCATTGTCCCCAGATCGGCAACAGGACTGACCATGCAGCCCGAGCACAGAATCAGACAGATAATTTGGAGGGTCATGATATTATATCTGTATGAATTGAAGCAAGAATCAGATAGGGATGATGATGAAGCATCACGGTGACCACACACAGTGGCTGCCCCTGTTCAGATTTATCGGGTGGAAGGCAGTGTGCTGCTGCCATTCTCAAGTATCACACTATTGTTCCTAGCATCCTGGGCTTCCACCTTCAATGGTCATGGTACTCCTGAGAGTACTAGAAGACCAACATTTCCTCGTGGCTCACAAAAATTAGACATTTCTCGTGGGCGTGGCAAGGGGTCAGCCATATAAAATATATTTGTTGTTTACTATTTTCTATTTGTTGTTGACAGTTGAACAGTTGAAACTTGACTCTTTCTGATTTCATATATTTAATGACAATTTAAGTTTGAAGTTTGAATTTGAAAGGTGAAACTTTGAAGTTGGCATTTATAAGTTTACCGTTTACAAGTCATTATGAATTATGAATATGATGCTTCATGAAAGTTATATGGTGATCAATGAATCAATGATGATAAATGTTATATAATATCAATGATGATAAATGTTATATATTGAATTTTGAAATCAATGAATCAATGATAATAAATGTTATATATCAATGATGATAAATGAAAATAAATTTAAAATAATAATTTATTGATATAAATAAGTTATAATATATATATCAATGATGATAAATGTATATTGAATTTTGAAATCAATGAATCATTGATGATAAATGTTAGATATTGAAATTTGAAATCAATGATGATAAATGTTATATATCAATGATGATAAATGTTATATATTGAATTTTGAAAGCTTGAAACCTTCAGATTGATGATTTGCGAGACTCAAGAGTCAATATGTTGTCTGCTTCCAACTCGTGGGCGTGGTTGATGAAGATTATAACTTCTTGATGATTGATGTTATATGATTCAATCTATGTTTTTATGTTTTTTATGTCTAATTCATCATTCTACATGTTTTTGTTGACATATATGCATCAAAATATAAAAAATATTAAAAATATTAAAAAAAATATATATATATATAAAAACGCTCCCGAAAACGCTCCGGACCCGGAAACTTTTAAAAATGGCGCTCCGCGCTTCGCTCCCGCTCCGCGCTCCCGCTCCCGCTCCCGCTTCCAAGTAACCTTGCCTAAGACAAAGATCTCCCTTTCTACAGTAGCTCTCCTTTTCGCTGTATATATATCCTTGGTTCCTATCCAAATAGAATGACCCAAGACCGAGGTTGTACAACCTCTCCTACGCACTGATAACAGTCTCCTCACGCACTGTATTGTAGGCCTTTTCCTTCATTGTATTGGTCCTTGACGGAATGGGAGATATCGTCAATTCAGAGGCTAACACTTACTCTCCTCTGAATTGATCACATTCTCCTTTACACACCGCAATTCGAACTTATATCACAGACTTAGACCCAAAACAGAGAGCCCTTATTCTTCGTTGTACTACCTCTTCTCTTCGTTGGAATATCTCCTCTCTTACGCACCAATATGCAGACCTTATCCTCGCACTTGATTGCAGACTTGTCTGAAAACTTGTTGAGCTAATGAGGCTGCAGTCGACCCTTTATATAGGGACTGTCATTCCTGTCTTAGGTCAACACGATCACCTGTGTGTGGGCCGACTTCATCAAGGAGACTTTTCAACATATTTGAGCCGAATTTGTGGAGCATATTGACAAGGTCTTGGAGCATACAATTACATCAATGATTTGTCCCTTTACAAGTGTAACATCACTTCATATACACGACTCTAAATTGTTTTTATGACAAGATGACAAACTCCTAAAGACATCAAGAGGAACTCTTTAGCTTATAATAAAAACTCCTTGCTCATGAAACCCATGATGCAAGCATTACAAAATACATTTTATTATCTTTGTCTTCCATAAATTCATAATTACAAGTCATTATGAAGACTGAACCTAGTTACACTTTTCAACACTCCCTCTTAACTAGGGAGGTATTCATAATGGTACATATTCACTCTCAATCTAAAGAATCTCATAAGAAGAATCAGATTGGTAATCCCATCTGTATAGCATCATATCAACCAACATTGTCATAGTTCAAGGCCTTGACTAACAGCTCCATATCTCCACGAGATCTTTGAGCTCCAATGTTGGTGAGACCACTGATGAATAGACACCTACATCACTGTTTCTCTTGGATCATATCCCACCCGGGTTCACTTAGGATATGTCCATGACTATTCTTATCTTAGATTGCCAGTCCTCAAAGAATATCGGTCCTTCCACGACTACTCTTATCTTGGATGCCCTAATACATCCTGAAGGGTATTGGATGCCAAATGATTACCCAATCCTCCATTTTGTCTTCCCAGGTGAAGACCAGAATGACGTGTCTATCTCTCCCTCTCAACTAGGGAGGGCATATTCCACAAGGGAATGTACTCATTCCTACATAAGGAATGTACTTGAGCTCCCTCTCGGCTTAGGAATTACCAAGTTTCTTCCAAGTAAGAAACTTATTACCAGGCTCCCTCTTAATTAGGGACCTACAGCAACAATGATAAAAACACCAAGCTGCTCATGAAGAACTCCTTTCTTCGATGTCATGAATTTCTTTGATATTTAGGAATTTTCATCTTTGAGATCTCTTCATAGGGCAAAAATCATCCATCACTTTCATCCATGAGGCATGTCTTCTATCAGAAAGAAATCCATCTGCTCTAGCTTCATGTTATGCTGGTTTCCTTCGAACCATATTTCTTCCAAGGATCTTTCATCTTGCCATATGGTTGTCAACTTGTGGAAGACATATACTTCCCTTTGGCAGCTCTGCATAAGCTCGTCCAGATATTATTCAATTAGAAATATGAACTTAAATTTAAAATTACCTTAGTGATGATCCTTCATCATGACATCTTCTTGTAGGCATTGGCATCCTTTGTATAGATTGACACATCTCCCAAAGATATGTATTGTCAAGGGTCTCCATCTTTTTTCGACTTCTTATCAAGGTCTACATATCCTCCCAGGAGATTTCCTACTGAAGTCTTCTTGGCTTCCTTGGATGTTGACTTTCCTCTTACCATGGTTGTACTTTCTCACAATCTCTTCCTTTCTTTCTCCACACAATTTGATTTCATTCCCAGGAGCTTTCCAATATGTAGTTCTTTGATTGTGTACAGCCACCTCATATTCCATATGAGGACATATTATGTTGATTTCATCTGGTGTGGATCATTGTTAATTTTGGACAACTAGGTCCAAACTCCATGTTGTGGTGCTCAAATGAAGATGCCAATATTTTTATTGGACTCCTCTTTCGGAGAGGTGCAAGATCGATCTAAAGATCATCTTGATCCAATGAGTAGAACATTTATTTTGAATTTATTCAAAATATGTGCAGGTCTTCCCTAAATGAAATGTAGGCTTGAAGCGCCAGCAAATGTGTCACACACCCTCATTGATGGATATAAATTGGTCAACGTTGGAGGACATTTTCACTCATCCATCTCATCACATCCTCTCTCCTCATCTGATTGGTTCGAGCATCTATTGGAGTCTCTTCTTCACTCACATGTGGGAAAAAGCAGCAGCTAGGGTTTCAAACTGTCCAATGTAGAAATTGACCAACGTTGACTTTGGTCAACGCTTGGTCAAATTGACTCAAAACTCTCCCAAAATTTCGATTTCTTTAATCCGCATTTTTTGGCACAAATCTCGAGGCTGTACGTTGACTTTGACTTGGTTGCGTTGACTTTGCTGCTGCTACTTGCGTTGACCGTTCACTGACAACGTTGACTTTCATTGACTTTTGGGGTTGATTGATCTGGCTGTCCTAGAGGGTTGTGTGACACTTATGGTTGGTTGACTGTATTGAGACTTTGCTAGGTCAAGCACCCTGTTGACCGCCGTAATGCATCAACACACATATTTTGGCTTGTCTTTTGTCGATCTATTGGTATGTTCTATCAACATTTTACATTCTTGTTTATGTGATTGCTGACTGATATTGGGATAAAAAGTAAAGTTGCATCAAGCATAGAACATCTACAAAAATTTACATGGTATCAGTGCTGAGGTGAAGACAAAGCCCTAGTTTGTAGCAATCACTGAAGAAAAGCATGGGTTCCTCAAACTACAATGGCTTTAAGGCTGATGAAAAATTGACTAGGAAGGAAGATTTCCATGCTTGGAAGATGACACTGGATCTTAATTTGCAAGACCAAGATGTCATGGACTATGTGCAGGGTAAAATCCAAGATCTTCCATCCACTGCAACTGCTGCTGCGAAATCAAAGTACAAGAAGGGGGAAATCAAAGCAAAGCTGATGATCAGGGACTCAATTCATAAGAGTCTGGTTGCCTACATCTTTGAGCTGGGCACATCCAAGGAGATGTATGATAAGTTGGTCAACATGTTCAAGGCCAACAATGTGAATCAAGTCCTATTCTTCAAGAACCAATTGAAGAATCTAAAGAAAGGCCGGGATGAGTATGTTCAATCATATTTTTTGAAGCTAACCGAAATCAGGAATAATCTTCTGGCTATTGGGGAGACAATAGCTGATCGAGAGATGGTTCTCACTGCACTTGGAGGTCTCTCATCCGAATGGCATGTTTTCAACACTACCATTCTCAATAACAATGTCATACTTGATTTTGACGAAGTACTATCGAGATGCGTACAAGAAGAAACAAGGATGAAGGAATATGAAAATGAAGGAAATGTTGCCTTCACTACTTGTGCTAAGAAGAAGAAATTTGGTGGTTCGAAGAACAAAGGAAGAGCAGGGGCCCAAGGAAAGAAAGGCAAATGTTGCACTTGCCACAAGCCTGGACACTATGCTAGAGAATGCCCTTTCAAGAAGGATTCTCCCAATGATGATGACAACAACAACAACTGGAGGAATGGCAATCAAAGGAACAACAGGTTCAAAGGAAAGAGGAAGGCTTCCTCTGGTGGAAATGGGCAACCTTTCAAAAGGTTGAGAAATTCCATGTATGAGGAATCAAATGTTGTTGATAAAAGAAATGAATTCATTCTTGTATATGCCCTCTTTGCTGCATCTCCACTCGACACTATGGATGTCTGGTTGATAGATAGTGGTGCCTCAAGGCACATCACTGGGTTCAAGGAAGCACTTTCTGATATTGGTTGAGAAGGATACTAATTTGGAAATTATCCTTGGAGATAATGCCACATATCCCGTGAAAGGGATAGGGACTGTGACCCTCCACTTGTCTCGAGGTCAAGTCCTCCACTTGCAAGATGTGTTGTATGTACTTGACTTGAAGAAGAACCTTGTGTCTATATCGGCCATGGAAGACAAAGGTTTCAATGTGGCATTCGTTGATGGGAAGGTGCGTATCTGGAAGAATAGTTTCAAGAAAGCTATCACGATTGGGTTTAGAGTTGATACACTCTACCAGATTGGAGGAAGTTCACTGGGAGCGATGACGTGTGATACTATCCGACAGACTGAACTATGGCACAGGAGGTTTGGACACCCTCACTACAAAGCCCTTCCCGAAGCAAGGAAGGTGGTGATGGGGATGCCTGAGTTCTCAAATAATCATGAAGTTGTATGTCAGGGTTGTGTCGAAGGAAAGCATACAAGGGGACCTTTCCCCTCAAGTGTCACAAAGACATCTGATGTCTTGCAATTGATACATTCTGATCTGTCTGGTATGTTGCCTGTAACACCCTTGGGAGGATGTTCTTATTATATGACATTCATAGATGACTTCTCTCGCAAAACCTGGATATACTTCTTGAAGAAGAAGGATGAGGCTTTCATGTGGTTTCGTACCTTCAAAGCCTTGGTGGAAAATCTGTCAGGGAAAAAGATCAAGATATTGAGGACCGATAATGGCACTGAATATGAGATGAACGAGTTCAAGAACTTTTGCAGAGAAGTCGACATCAAGAGGGAGACCACAACTGTCTATATTCCTGAGTAGAATGGCGTTGCTGAACGAAAGAACAAGACCATTGTGGAAGCTGCCTGTGCCATGCTATGTGACCAAGGTCTTCTGAAGTTTCTGTGGGGAGAAGCTGCGAACACTGTTGTGTACATACAAAACCGATGCCCGTATTCCACTCTGGACTCCAAAACTCCCAAAGAGGTTTTCTCTGGTAAGAAACTTGACGTCTCACATTTTAGAGTTTTTGGATGTCTTGTTTATTTTCATGTGCCAAAGGAGAAGAGGAGCAAGCTGGATGCTTCTGGAAAGAAGGGAATGTTTGTGGGCTATAGTGAAACTTTGAAGGCCTATAGAGTCTATGTGCTTGGTCAAAAGGAAGTGGAGATATGCCATGATGTTACCTTTGACGAAGATGCTTCCCTGAGGAAAGTAGTCAATCTTCTGAGATCATGAAGCAAGGCCTGGAAATCAAGAAGAACCGAAGGATGAGACGATGCTCAGTGTTGAAGGACCGATGGACCTGATTGATCCACCTCCTTCAATGAGGAAGAGACCATCATGGCTCAGGGACACTCTCGAGGATGCCGAGGGACATATGGCCCGAAGGGGGACATTCCGTGAAAGAAAGAAGCCGAATAGATACCAAGGGTATCTAGCATCCATGAGTACTATTGTACAATCTGAGCCTGGATCTTTTGAGGAAGTCGTAAAGCATCAAGTCTGGAAGGATGCTATGCACGAAGAATATGAGTCCATTATGAAGAATGATGTCTGGGATGTGGTTCCAAGATCGGAGGACAAAGCAGTTGTCACCTCGAAATGGCCCTATAAGATCAAGCATGGATCTGATGGAAGTGCTGAAAAGTTCAAGGAAAGATTCGTTGCCTGTGGCTTCTCTCAAAATGAAGGCGTAGACTATGATGATATATTTGCACCTGTGGCCCGATATACCACCATCCGATCTATCATAGCCCTTGTTGCTACGCAAGGATGGAGTCTTCATCAGATGGTTGTGAAGACCACATTTCTGCATGGTGTGATAAAGGAATAAGTGTATGTGGAGCAACCTCTGGGGTTCGAAGTCTAGGATCGGGACACCCATGTCTGCAGGTTGAAGAAAGTCCTCTATGGGTTGAAGCAAGCACTAGAGCTTGGTACGAGAGGATAGATAGCTACCTGATGAAGCTAGGGTTCACTCATAGTAATGCTGATCCGAACCTTTACTTCAAGGTTGATAGAGAAAAGCCTCTCATTCTGGTGTTGTATGTGGAAGACCTCTTCCTGACAGGTGCTGACCCTCTCATTCATCAGTGCAAGGGGGAGCTCGCTGCTGAGTTCGAGATGAAGGACCTAGGACTGATGCATTATTTCCTAGGCTTGGAGGTTTGGCAGAGACCTGGCAATATTTTCCTTTCTCAAGGAAAATATATTGTGAAGCTTCTGGAAAGATTTGGAATGGTTGATTGTAAGTCCGTGTCGACATCGATGGAGCTCAACTTTAAGAAGTTGAGTGGCAGCGCTGTTGGGCCCGTGCTAGCAAATCCTACTGAGTATCATCAACTCGTAGGGGTCCTGATGTTCTTAGTGAACACCTGTCTGGACGTATGTTTTGCAGTGAACACTTTGAGTCAACATATGGTTGAGCCTCATCACTTTCACTGGGTTGGTGCCAAGAATGTATTGAGATATCTTCGGGGCACAATAAACCATGGGCTGAGATACACTGCCGGGAGTGTGACACTCCATGGATATACTAATGTCGATTGGGCTAGCAGTGTGGTGGATCGTAAGAGCACATCGAGATGCTGCTTCACACTTGGTTCTGCTTCAATATCATGGATGAGCAGGAAGCAAAAGTCGGTGGCTTTGAGCACTGCGGAGGCCGAATACATTGCAGCGAGTATGGCCTGTTGTGAAGCAGTTTGGTTTCGAAAGCTCTTCAGTGAGCTGTTCGGGCATGTGCTAGATACCACCGTGATACTCTGTGATAACCAGAGTGGGATTCGGTTGTTCGAGAATCCCGTGTTCCACGATCGATCCAAGCATATTGATATCAGATACCACTTTATTCGGGATATAGTACAACGAGGCACCGTAAGGCTCGATCATATAGGAATTGATGAGCAGGAGAAGGTCAAGTTCCTAACCTTTCGTGAGAATCTTGGTATCGTGGAACGACCCTATTCTGAGGGTCCTGTTGGACAATGAGCTCTGGGAGCTTTGGGGGGCTTTGGGGATAGCTTCTCGGAGCTATAAGCAACCACAGGGCTAGGCTTGCCGAACCTTGTTGGTGTGCTTCTACCCCACCATTATGATGATTGAGTTGGTTCACCTCTCATGATCTGTGCCTCATATGCATCCTACCCATTGAGTTTAGGGCTCATGGGAAGTACCTCTCATTTGGCCAGTGAGGTGGGAAAAGCTAGAGACTAGTAGCAAATACTGATGGACGCATCAGAGATTGCCGTACTCTCTATCTAGGATGGCACGTGTCCAACCACTTGATCTGGGATCAAGTCTAGTGAGGTTTTAGACCTCCTACCGACTTCGGGTTGGTATGAGACCCTCCGAGTCTTATAGAAGTTTCGAATGTCTGGGCTAAATTTGTCAGTCGGGAATGATGTCTTTGTGACTGACCCACTTCTGTTTTGAAATAAAGAAGCCAACAAAGAAAGTTACAACAGGTTGACGTACGATGTTTGGATTGCATAGGTGGATGGAGTTCTCCCTAGTTGAGAGGGAGTGTTAATTTTGGACAACTAGGTCCAAACTCCATGTTGTGATGCTCAGATGAAGATGCTAATATTTTTATTGGACTCCTCTTTCAGGGAGGTGCAAGATCGATGTAAATATCATCTTTATCCGATGAGTAGAACATTTATTTTGAATTTATTCAAAATATGTGCAGGTCGGCCTGAAATGAAATGTAGGCTTGAAGCCCCAGCAGATGTGTCACACACCCTCATTGATGGATATAAATTGGTCAACGTTGGAGGACATTTTCACTCATCCATCTCATCACATCCTCTCTCCTCCTCTGATTGGTTTGAGCATCTATTGGAGTCTCTTCTTCACTCACACGTGGGAAAAAGCAGCAGCTAGGGTTTCAAACTGTCCAGTGCAGAAATTGACCAACGTTGACTTTGGTCAACGCTTGGTCAAATTGACGCGAAACTCTCCCAAAATTTTGATTTCTTTAATCCGCATTTTTTGGCACAAATCTCGAGGCTGGACGTTGACTTTGACTTGGCTGTGTTGACTTTGTTGCTGCTGCTATATGCATTGATCGTTGACTGACAACGTTGACTTTCGTTGACTGATCTGGCTGTCCTAGAGGGTTGTGTGACACTTCTGGTTGGCTGGTTGTATTCAGACTTTGCTGGTTGAAGCATCCTGTTGACCGCCGTAATGCACCAACACACTTATATATTTTTGCTTGTCTTTTGTTGTTCTACTGGTATGTTCTATCAACATTTTACTTTCTTGTTTATGTGATTGTTGACTGATATTGGGATAAAAAGTAAAGTTGCATCAAGCATAGAACATCTACACAAATTTACAATCATGCATTTTGGCACCTGTGTATCGGAGGAAATTATATTTTCCTTTGATCATACTTTTAAAGATAGAAGTTTACTACCTGCAACCATATGACATGACTTCATAGCATCCAATGTAAGCAAAATATACATGTACCTCATCTCTTTTCCTTTTGAGTCATCCTGGAGCAACTTTCCTTAGAATGAATAGTTTCATTTTCTTGACTTGCTTTATCAATATGTCATCATATCCTAATCCCAAAATTTTGCAAGTTAGAATTCTCGATGAAACCTTTTGCTTTCTTTCTAACCACTAAATCCAAAGAGGATTCCATTAGAAAATGCCAGCACCTCTTTCCATATTGATTATTGAATGATGACCCTTGACCTAGATGACTACCTTCCATAAATGTTGTTTTTAGTAAGGTTCCTAGGAGCCACTATTTCCATAGCATGGTTGTCACATCAGTGTGCTACAGACATCCTCCTATGACAGGTGCTCCTCCTTCAATGCTTTCATCATGATGCCAATTCTAAAGTGATGAATCTATCTAATATACAATGCATCCTAACATACTATTTTACAACCGAAAGATACCTCTTAAAGAGGAAGATGATCTCAATCATAGTAGAGATCTTTCACTTCTTCTTTCTTAGGTTTCTTTGAATCTGGTTCTTCCATTTTTCCGACGACATGTGCTTCTTCCTTTTCCTCTTGTCCTTATTAGATTTGGGACAATCCCTTTTATAGTGCCCAAGTTCATTACATTCATAGCATCAAATCTTATCCATGTTTCTCTTTTTCTTCTGAGGACCAAACTTACCAAATCTTCTCTTTCTTCTTGACATGGCAGCATAGGCTTGATTTTCTTCATTTGATCCTGTATCAATTTTAGCTTTTAATCTAGTCTCTTCTATCTTGCATAGAGACCATAGATCCTGGAATGGTGTTGCTTCTTTCTTCCCATAGATACTTGAAGTGAAGTTTCCCCATCCCCTCGGTAGAGATTTCAGTACCATTGTAGTTATTTCTTTGTCAGACATTACTTCTCCCAATTCTTGCAGTTGATCTCGTATTTCAGAAATCTTCATAAAATATGAAGTGATTCCTTCCTCTCTTGACAACTTCAACTTGTATAGTTCTTGTCTCAGAGATATTACTTCCCATGTAGTACTCACTGAGAATAGCTCCACCATTTTGTCATATATTTCTTTTGAAGATTCTAGTTTTGATACATAGGGGATGTGAGAGTCCTTTATGGATTCTATAAGAATCCTCTGGGCTCTTATGTCTCCCTTCATGTATTTGGCATGTGCTTGAGTATCTTCTTTTGAAGGTCTAGTTCTTGACCCTTTGATATAGTCCATGACTTCATTCTCACTAAGATTTAGATTTGTCCTTTTCTTCCATGCAAGAAAGTTTGACACCCAACCAATTTGTTGCTTTCTTTGCAAAAAAACATTTTGATAGATTCAGATGAAGTCATAAATATACTTACTTGAATAGATGCTTTCTTCCTCTACTGGATTCTTCGTTGTTGTTGATTCAGATAGTAGTAGAAGATCCCTCTTAGATTTACTTCCTTAAGAGTGATGTAAAGTGGTAGATCACCTTGGATCCTTGATGATGATGATGATGATCAAGGATGGCTTGATGATGGCTCCAACAATGTTTACTCGGCTTCAATCACGAGATAGCTTTAGATGCTTTGAAGATAAAGATCACCTCCTTGATCTTGCTTTTCCTCTAGAAAGGACCTTGATGTGTAAGTCCTTTAAGTAAGGTCTTTGGTCTTCTTGAGATTGCTTGAGGGTTTCACCAACTCCTTGCAGACTGCTCCTTGAATGAGGGTTTTCTTCCTTGGATCTAGGGTTTTGACTTTACAACGTAGATCCCTTCTCTAATTGCTTTCTTGAAAACTGACCTTTGATCTTCTTTCTGTAGCTTGATCCTTGTGTCTTCTTGCTAAACTGCCCTTTCTTGTCTTCAACACCTTAGCTTTGATACCATGTTGAGAAATTAGGTCTTTTATTAAAATTTCTCTTTCATGATAATTACTTGTGATTTCGTTATGGTTCTTTCACTTAGATCTTATCTTCGTTAGATTATTACGTTCTTCATCAAGTAAATTATCAAATGCACAGGAGACACAAATATTTAGGCTAGCAAGCCAGGGCCAAAACCTGTCCCTCTTGGAGAGGAAAACTTGAAATAATTCTTCTTATAAATCTTCAATTGACGAGTACCATAACCATGACACAGACCCTTGACATGAGTATGCCTCCAAGACCCTTGTCACTACTCTTCTAGGCTCCTTATGATGATCTTTTTTTCTGCACTGCCTTGCACTAGCTCTAGGGAAGCTCGGTCCCTAGCCTTCTATTCTTTCTTCCTTGATCTAGCCTCAGTCACCTAGACACTTCTCCTCGGCCTACCTTTCTTCGTCCTTAATGACCAAGACAAAGATTTCCTTTTCTGCAATAGCTCTCCTTTTCGTTGTATATATATCCCTGGTTCCTTTCCAAATATGATGACCCAAGACCGAGGTTGTACAACCTCTTCTACGCACTGATAACAGTCTCCTCACGCACTGTATTGTAGGCCTTTTCCTTCATTGTAGTGGCCCTTGACAAAATAGGAGATATCGTCAATTTAGAGGCTAGCACTTACTCTCCTCTGAATTGATCACAGTCTCCTTTACACACTGCAGTTCGAACTTATATCACAGACTTAGACCCAAGACAAAGAGCCCTTATTCTTCGTTGTACTACCTCTTCTCTTCACTGGAATATCTCCTCTATTACGCACCAATATGCAAACCTTATCCTTGCACTTGATTGTAGACTTGTCTGAAAACTTGGTGAGCTAATGAGGTGCAATATTCCTTTTTTTGATAACCCTCATGACATGGTTAGGATGGACTTTCAGAGTTGGGAGTACATAGGTCATAGGTGCAGGTTGGCGTCATCGGTGAGCCCTGGGGGCTTTTGGAGTGGTTTTGAGGAGTTCTTGTGAGGTCTGATGGTATTTGCTTGGTATACTCCACCATCCGCACAGTTTGCCTTTTGTTTCGTTGCATTTCGACAACTTTCAGAAAATTGAGTTATTTATGGGCCTAACTCAATTAATTACGCCTAAGGTGGCATTTTAGGAGGAATTCTTGGCATAACACCTTAATGTAATAGCTCGCTGGAACTGGAACAAGAAGATCTACATGATGGGATGGCTAGGAGTGATTTTCAGTAACTTGAGGAGACATGGTGGCCAATTGACCATTTTCCCGCATTAAAAAAATATTTTAATTAAGGCAAATGTGCTCAATAATTAAAATAATAATAAAATAAGAGCTTCTAGAGGCGTCCATCAGATATATAAAAAGAGGAGGAAGGGCCATTGGAGAATATCTTGGATTTAATATTGCTTCTTGTATGTGAGGTTGAGAACCCAATTCTCTACTCCATTGGTAGCCCTAGGATGGAAACCCTCGATTGATTTAGAGAGGTTGGGCGAGCATCCATCTCCAGAATTCACAGGAGAGCTTAGCAGTGGTAGATCAATTCAGTTTTGGTGGAGGGTCGTGCAACATTGCAGTAGATCCTTTAGGCCAGTTCTATCTCCGCTATCTCAGCTATTTCTCAGATCAACATGTAAAACACCAGCTCATATATATTAATAAAGCTAAGATTATTTTGGGCACTTGTATGTTTGTATTACATGTATTTTACTGTTTAATTTTACATGGCGATCTTCTGTTAGTTAAATAGTTACTTGTTGAAGAAATTTTGGTTAAGCGCAATTCCGCAAAATTTGCCAAAATATTTAGTTTGAAATATTACAATGGTATTAGAGCCTTGGTCTTGGCTCGAGCTGCGGGTTTTTCAGTCTTTTGTGCAACTATGATGGTTCGAGGGTTACATGATCATTTGCAGTAATGTCACAAAGTGCCCAAATTCTTCTATTTTGGGAGAAATTTGTCTTGGTCATTCTGCAAAATCTCATTACTAAGCCTTAGACAAAATTCCTTATCATTTTATTTGCTACTTAATAGTTGAGCTACAAATTGGCCAAATTCTTATGGTGGGTTGTTGCTTATTATTTTTACGTTGGAAGGGCCGAAGTTGCAGTTGGACAAATATATTGTTTTGGCCCAAAGTTGAATTTATAAAATTAGAAGGGCTCACTTTAATATTTTGGAAGGCCGCAAATTCTAGTTAGCGGAACACATTATTTGGGTAAATTATCTGGTGTCGTCTATAGCCAATAGTGGCTTCAAGCATTGGTTGAAGAGGCCACAAGCAGATCCAGTAGTTGCCATCCAACCTGAGCTATTGCTCAGTCGCTAAGGAGAGTTGAATTGGGTCAATCACATTGCCATAATTTGTTTGGGCCGATAGCAAGCTTGGGGGAGTATTGTTTGAGCCGCAACCGAAGAGCCGAATAAGTATTAAAGGAGTTATGGAGCATCGGACAACGTATTGAGGGATGGTAGGCGGTGGAGGGCCGCAAGGCCATATTCCTCAGTATCAGATCATACTGTTGATTGATCCATCAAATTTCTGGTGCGCTTCTCATATATTTCGTTCACTGGGCATACATATTGCAACAAGGACATTATCGTGGAGACTAAGATTGTAAGACACTTTTGAAGCCGTGTTAAAGCTCAATCATTCTCGGTGGTGAAGGATTGATAGCAGCCTCAGACCTGTAGCTAATCGATCAGCTACGTGGAGATTCCCAGTTTAATTCATGTGGCGGAAGAAAATTCAAATTCGTAAATTTGAAGGCCAATTTCTATTTGTGTCACTGCTACTTGGGAGTCGTATTCTTTTTTATGAGGGACCCAACATATTGTTTTAAGTGGGCAGTAAGGATTTTTATCAAAGTTAAAAGGAAGAGTAATTTTTATTAAAATCGTGGCATATTGTCTCCATATGGGGCCGTGAAGACTAAGGTATTGTGAATCATTCCAAAGGGGTGGCGAATTTTATTGAGCCAAATGTGCAAAGGCCAAACACTAATTGAAGTGGAGCGCATCAAAGAGCAAGTGATCAATTGTTGCAGCAGATCGAAGGAAAATGGGTGCGACAAACTAAATAAGTGACCGTGGATTCGTAATGAGCTGCGCTTTGAACCTGAACAACAGGCCGAAAGCATCATCAAAATATTTTTTTTGTTTTTGCAGGAAGCCGTATTTGCTTAGCAAGGGATGAGATTGTCAATTGAGAAATTGTTCAGGGCATATTCTGGCTTGGTCAAATTTCTTGAGTTAGAGACCGCATCAGCAGTCAAACCCATTTAAAACTGAAGCGAATTCTAAAATGTTTTGTGCGGAATAGTTGTGGATGAATGAATCGAACCATTCTTGTTTGCTCATTGAAGTGTCCATCTATTCATTGAAGAAGCCGAGCAATTATTTCGGGGTTAAATTCAGAGGATGTCGAGTTTGTGTAAAGGAGTTAGTTGCACAAAGGAGTATTCACTATATCGCCACGTGGAAAGTCATCTTATTTCAACACTGCAAAACTAGGGTTTCTCATTCATTTCATATACTTGTGAACAACTTCTTATAACGGTCTGTCAATGTTTATTTGCTAGTAAACAAATTTGGGATTACGATGGAAATATAAATTCTACGTGAAAATTTTCAAATTTTTGTAAATCCTAAAGACCTCAGCCTAAGTCACCTGATACGGGGATACGGGGATACCGGGATTCAAAGAATCGGATACGGGTACGGTGACCTCGGAACATGATACTTCTGGGATACGATACTTTATATATTATTTTATTAAAAATATATATATATTTTAAAAATATATATGTATTAATATATTAAAAATTAGATATTTTTTACACAAATTCATACTTAATTCATTGATTTAAGCATAGATTTATCTATCATCTTAGATAGTCAAGGTTTTGTTTGAGTGATGGGTACATTTTTAGTAGGGTCATGATAGAGGAGTTTGACAACCAATGTCACTAACATCAAGGTACATAGAGGGATTGGTGCTCACTGCTCTTGATTAAATAAGAGTTCCATACCCTAATACATGACAGAATTTGATGGAAACATTGCAATAACCCAATCCTGAAATCCTGAAAAACTGATAAGTCTGCTGGATTTTGAATGAGATCTAAAATTCTACTTTCTCCATATGAAATCCAATGAGGTCGGAACCACTCTCAAACATCCTGAGTCATTTCATGGTAATGTTAAAAATTTAAGTAAAAGGATGAAAATGAAGCTTAAAGAAAATGAAGCTTAAAGAAAATGTCCCTTTTACTTTAAGAATTTAACATTACCATGAATCACATATAAATACTAGGGCCATAGGCTTGATGCCCTCTCCTGAAAAATCCTCCTCAATTGGTGAAAAACAATGAAATTGGTGAAAAACAATGAGCAAAAGCCCCCCTTTATAAAAAAAAAACAACGCTTTTTTGAACCCGCGGGCTCGGCCATATCCAGTTTTACGGGATACGGCGTATCCGAACGGGATACGGTCGGGATACGCCGTATCCTTTGAATTGGGGCCGAATCCGGTACGTGCAGGTATCCGGTACGGGGATTCGGGGATTCGGGGGCATTTTAGGAGTATCCGGTGACTTAGACCTCAACAAATTAAGGCAAGGACAAAATTGTAGTTGTTAGAGCATGGAGTCTAATTGATAGTCATTTTGTAATATCACTGCATTAGTAAAATAATATTGTATGTACGTTGGGCTAGGGCTCGAGTTTTTGGGGTCATGCATGCATATTGGGCTGAGTTATTATGATGTGCTAGGTTTGATGGTGTCATTAAAGTAGATAACATTGTTTCTTACTGCTAGAGGGTGTATAAGGAAGTGAGTCAAGGTATAGAGGTTAGGTCATTATTTCTGTTAAGTCTTGTATAAGACAACCTGATGTACTATCCTCATAAATTTGAACCATGGATGAACTCCTAAACAAATTGAAAAGATTGAACACAGAAATTAGTTCCTTAAACCACCATGCATCAGAAGACCAGAAAACAAAACTGAACAACATGTCCTTTTGAAGAGGGATCTATGCCATTCTTCAACAAGAGCAGCCAAAAGATTTACATAAAGAACATGAGTTGGGACACAAGATCTTTAAACTTGGGACAGATTTGAAGCACACGAGAGTCACATAGAAGGTTCTTTTCAAACTTGATGAACTAGATGAACACCTTTCTGAGGTGAGTCAGTTAGAAGGGAAGGAACTGATTTGGGCTTTGAAACCCACTATGCTTGCTCTTATACAACCCAAATTCTTGGAAGAAACTTGTGAAGGGTTCAAACTTCAGACTTCCAGTTGCATCATGCCTCAGTAACATTATGAGGTTGATCGCACCTATAGCTCCTTACAATGACGATGTTATGAGGAGAATTTTTAGATTGATAGTAGAAACTTTTCAGGACTTGGACAACAATGTAGGTTCAAGCTTTGGGAAGAAGCTTGAGGTTTTAGAAGACATGGCCATGGCCAGGACTTATGAGATCATGTTTGATCTTGAGTGTGATGGCTTGATTTTACAGATGTTCCAATGCTTCTTCAGCATTAGGAGACATCATCTTGACACAATCATAGCACACATGCAGTCCATCTTGTCATCTTGTATGAGAGGCCATGATACCGTTTGTCGGGAGCTACAGACTAGATTGGTAAGCATTTGGAGGACAAAGCAATTGGTGTCACCTGTCGCTTATGAGCTAGCCAAAAGGCTAGTTGAGTAGAACATTGGGTTGTTCAGGAGACAATTGACCAGCGAGGAGTTGCTCTAGTTTGGTGGATTAGGCAGCAAAAATGAGTTGAAGAGGAAGGGATGCTTCATCTGCAAAAAACCTTGGGGGCTTGATCACTCATGTTTGAGTGACACTAGGGAGATGACAGAGGTAGAGCAGGTGGATATTCCTTTTGACCTTTAGGGTGAGGATTCTTCTTTGGACGAGTCCATGAGGTCATACGAGGATGTCTCTAGGGAGCATGAGTAGTCATGCAAAGTTGTGGACAATAGGCCAGATTTATATTCCAGTATGCAGCCAGTGGACCCTATGGGAGACATTTAGGATGATGAGTCGTCCGTGATGATTTAGCGTGAGCAGCATATAGTGTAGCATGAGTCAGCTGAGGAGGAGGGTGCAAACAATATACATGATGATCCTTCTAGGGAGAGCCAGTTGGAGGTTCACATTGAGCCCATTGTAGAGGAGGATGGGCAACTACCCTTGGGATCAACCATTGATGAGGAGCGGGTAGGGGGATAGGCAACTAGTAGGGTGGCAGTATTAGCAGACACTTGTCCTTAAGCGGTGTTGGAGGCTGACAATGCAGTTTCACAACAGGCTAGTAGACGACAGGAGCATGGAGTTTCCTATCAGACGAGGGAGACAACAATGCATCCATCTTTGGCTCTACCCATTGATGAGGTGCAAGCAGATGTAGTGGTGGCCAGTAGAGCTGCAGCATTTTCAGGCAACAACCCTCTCTAGGGGTACATAAACAGGGCTTGCAACACAACTTGCCCACCTGGGTCCATTATAGGGAAAGTGGTAGGATTCCTTGGACAAATTTTGTTGGTTGATTGAGTAGAGCATCAGGACTTTAGCATGGACCAGCCTACTAGGAAGACTCCTTGCACAGGTGTCCATACATTAGATTGGCGGGAGATCATGAGTTGGGATATTATTGATGGTACTATCTTCTTAGTCCGGAGCATAGTGGAGCAGGGTCCCTTAGACATGACAGATACTAAAGTTTCCAGTTGGCAGTGGGACACAGGTCGACAACTCTTCAACATTCCATCCCGACATCAGGAGAGAAAGATTAGCATTGGATTGAGTCAAGGGTTGGAATAAGTGAGTCAACCCTTATGACATAGTTAGGATGGACTTTCAGAGTAGGGAGCAAATAGGGCACAGGTATAGGTTGACTGTTGGCATCATCGATGGGCACTGGGGGCTTTTGGAGGGGTTTTGAGGAGTTCTTATGAGGTCCGATGGTATTCACTTGGTATACTCCACCATCTGCACAGTTTGCCTTTCGTTCCGTTGCATTCCGACATATTTCAGAAAAATGAGTTGTTTATGGGCCTAACTCAATTAATTACGCCTAAGGTGGCATTTCGGGAGGAATTCTTGGCAGAACACCTTACTGTAACAGCTCGTTGGAACTAGAACAAGAATATCTACAGGATGAGATGGCTAGGAGTGATTTTCAGTGACCTGAGGAGACATGGTGGCCAATTGACCATTTTCCCGCATTAAAAAGAATATTTTAATTAAGGGAAATGTGCTCAATAATCAAAATAATAATAAAATAAGAGCTTCTAGAGGAGTCCATCATATCTATAAAAGGAGGAGGAAGGGCCATTGGAGAATATCTTGGATTTGATATTGCTTCTTGTATGTGAGGTTTAGAACCCGGTTCTCTACTCCATTGGTAGCCCCAGGACGGAAACCCTCGGGTGATTTAGAGAGGTTGGGCGAGCACCCATCTCCCCTTGGTGAATTTATCCAGAATTCACAGGAGAGCTTAGCAGTGGCTGATTAGTTCAGTTTTGGTGGAGGGTCGTGCAACATTGCAACAGATCCTTGAGGCTAGTTCTATCTCCACTATCTCAACTATTTCTTAGTTCAGCATGTAAATCCCCAGCTCATATATGTTAATAAAGTTGAGATTATTTTGGGCACTTGTATGTTTGTATTGCATGTATTTCACTGTTTAATTTTAGATGGCAATCTTCTGTTAATTAAATAGTTACTTGTTGAAAAAATTCTGGTTAAGTGAAATTTTGCAAAATTTGCCAAAATATTTCGTTGGGAATATTACATGAGGCCACAATCCACCCTTTATATAGGGATTGTCTTTCCTATCCTAGGCCGACATGATCACCTATGTGTGTGCACTTCATCAAGGGGACTTTTCAACATATTTGAGCCGACTTTGTGGAGCATATTGACAAGGTCTTGGAGCATACAATTACATAAATGATTCGTCCCTTTACAAGTGTAACATCACTTCATATACATGACGCTAAATTATTTTTATGACAAGACAAAAAACTACAAAAAACATCAAGAGGAAGTCTTTGACCTATAATAAAAACTCTTTGCTCATGAAACCCATGATGCAAGCATTGCAAAATACATTTTATTATCTTTGTCTTCTTCTTTACATAAATTCATAATTACAAGTCATTATGAAGACTGAACCTAGTTACACTTTTCAACATAGACAACCCAACACCCAACACATGCTCACGAGTCAGCTGCAAGTGATTGTCGTCCGACAACTCAGTTATAGATCTGGATGCCTCTGTACCTATCAGCTCCTCAACAATAGTGGAGATGTCTGGCGACACCTCATCAACTTGTGGTGCATTGCTATCACTTAAGAACTCGGTCACAACACCAAATACCTCATCAATGGATACCTCAACAACGAATGGCATCTCATCAACAGGTGTATGCTCAACTGCCTCCTTGCTAACCATGTCCCTTCAACTTCTCTTTCATATTCTGGCTTAATCCTCCTCATCATCCCTTTATAATTCCATTGAATTCCCATTGATTTGTGCATGTCTCTTAGTTCACAGAACTCCCAAAAAGAGAGGGACGCTTGAATGCCATGTCCAACTGATTGATATATCCTCCAGTATGCTACCAATAACTCCACATCAGTTGCAATCATGTCTTGCCATCTTGATGCATTATCCACAATTTGGGGCATAGTGGATTTGTTGTATAATTGAGAATGACCTCGATTCCCAATTGTTGTATGAATCAACTACTTCCCCATATCAATCATCATTTGTTGCATCCTAATCACCTCATTCAAGGTTATTGCCATGTTGTTTGATTTTAACCTTTCTTTACATCCCATGATTTCTTAGTTTTTTATTTTTATTTTTTTTATTCTATTCTGGGCTTGTCATAGAATGAAGGGTTTCCCACATGCTGAGCCAAGATTATGGCTTTAATACCATTGTAATGTTCCAAAAAGGAAATAACAATGATAAACGAAGAAAAATACACATACAACACCAAAATATTTAAATAACAATCAAACATCCACAATTTACACCGGAACTGCGCCAAAATTCCACCATTTTATTATATATGGAGAAGAGTACAATGCATGAAATGTTTGCACCTAGGCTTGCCAAAGAAAGCTAGATGATCCTGGGTGAGAAAAATGCTACCTGGATGCAGAAGAAAGACTTTTCCTCAATGTTTTGCACTGGCCTTGGAAATTCTGCAACTGGTGGCTGGAAGAAACCCTCGTTTGAGCCTCCAAAAGTGCTCAAAAAATCTTGTTCTTCCTGGTAGAAACTACTCTTTCATCTTCTGCCTTAATCCTCCTAATCATCCCTACATAATTCCACTGAATTCCTACTCATTTTTGCATGTCTCTTAGTTCACAGAAATACCAAAATGAGAGGAACGCTTGAATGCCATGTCCCAATATGCCTTCCAATTTGCTACCAATAACTCCACATCAGTTGCAATCATGTCTTACCATCTTGATGCATTATCCACAATTTTGGGCATAGTGGATTTGTTGTATAATTGAGAATGGTCTTGATTCCCAATTGTTGTTTGAATCAATTGTTTCCCGACATCAATCATCATTTGTTACATCCTAATCACCTCATTCAAGGTTACTGCCACGTTGTTTGATTTTATCCTTTCTTTGGATCGCATGATTTCTTAGTTTATTATTATTATTTTTTTATTCTATTCTAGTCTTGTCATAGAATGAAAGGTTTCCCACAGGCTGAGCCAATATTATCGCACTAATGACACTATAATGTTCCAAAAAGGAAATAACAATGATAAACAAAGAAAAATACACATACAACACCAAAATATTTAAATAAACATCAAATATCCACAATTTACACCAGAACTGCGCCAAAATTCCACCATTTTATTATATATGGAGAAGAGTACAATGCATGAAATGTGTGCACCTGGGCTTGCCAAAGCAAACTAGACAATCCTAGGTGAGAAAATTGCTATATGGATGCAGAGGAAAGACTTCTCCTCAATGTTTTGCATTGGCCTTGGAAATTCTACAGCTAGTGGCTGGAAGGAACCCCTGTTTGAGCCTCTAAAAGTGCTCAAAAAATTCCACCAAATTAATCTTGAGCTCTCCTCCAAAAATACAGAAAGAGTTTGGGCAAATTTCACCGACCAATCGGGACCCAAAATTTAAGCTTACTTCTCCTAATTGGCTGCCAACTAATTATGTTGTTTTGGGGCACCAAAACTCCTCCAAAAATTATGCAAAATTAGGAGCAACCTCCTTGACCCCTGACCAATAAAACCTAGAAAGGAATTGGGTTAATTCCGACCTCCCAGAATTACCCAATTTTTGGTGCCACGCCCTTCCTAGCAGAAATTGTGAAAATTTGGAAACCACGAATTTTACTACAACAACAGATTTAGCTTCTTCTATTTGTTAAATAAATGAACAAACTATTTACTGTGTTTTATGGTAAATATTAAAACTAATACATTGTAGCCTTCACAAATAAAATAATGTGGAAAAAATAATGCTGGAAAGATAGATGCGCACACACAAATAACACTGTTATTTTTGGACTAAGTCCCCGGAAAAATCCAACTCTGTAAAACCGGTGCAACAACTGAGGGTTTGATTATTATGCAGTAATAAATCTGAGTACATATCTATGGTTGCTTAAATCTAGCAAACTATACAGAGAAATAACTAAGTAAGAGTCTAGTGAGAAAAATATCACTCCCACTAGCAATCCGACACTGACCTTGGCACAAAATGAGCTGCTCTGCGCTGCCTCTACGCAGTCACTGTGTCAGCCTACGCAGTACTACGTCCCCACAACTTGGAACAACTTTCCCTCTCGCTTTCTGATCAGCTGTTGTCTAGAAGATGGATCCTCCTGGTCTCCGAACTCTCTCTCCGACATCTGGCACTGAATCTCTGCTTCTCCCCAGCAAAATACAAAATCTCCTCTGAAGCATTGTGCTACCTCTGCGTGGCTCTGCGCTGCCTCTTTCTGCACCCGCTGCCTCTCTGTTGTGCACTCACCAGATTTGGAAAATCTTCCTCTGACCTTACTATCCATGCTCTTCTCACTGCATCGAGCTCACTAGCTCTCTCTCCAGCAACTCAGCTACTTTGGAAATCGATCTACCAGTGAAATCAAACTGCTAAAGTATGTTCTCCAAGACCCATCGAGTTTCTTCTTATAATCCTTCATTGAGACATCAAAGACCACGATTAAAACTTAATCGATGACTAAGATTAACTAGAACTCGATCCAAGTCTTTTTCTGGAAGATTCTCATCATGACTTAATTAATACCTTTTAATTAATCATATTTCCTAAGTTTAGACTTAGGAAATATTAAAAGCTGATTAATTATTTTAATTAAGTCGTCTCTAAATGGAATTTCCATAAATGATTTCTAGGTTTTGGAGAATGCATGTATTCTAACCTCTCTGCCAAATCTTGAGGCTAGAACACATCCGATGCTACAAAAACTAACACTCCATCTTAGCGAGGAAATTGTTCTAGTACTGCAACTGTAACTACTGCTACAATACACTCTACCTTTGCACCATCTCCTGCTGCGTTGTTGATGTTTGGCTACTGCTGCCCACCAACTACTGCGTAACTCTGATATGCGTTGCATCTGTGCTGCTGCTGAACCTACCAACTACTGCATTTGCACTGCAACTCTGTTGTTGCTGCTACTAAAACATCTACAACTCCCTCTCATCTGTTGGTGCTCCAACTGCAACATCTGCAGCTAAGTACTATCCATCATATTGAGCCAAATGTGTTCAGTTTGATGCATCTGTCACCTGAGTCCTGACTGTTGCTAGTCTCTGCGCTATCGCTGATGCCTTCATGCTGCTATTGACTCTGCATTGTGCCAACTACACTGCTGCCAACTCTGCTTTGCGCTGCTCAGTCTCAGACCACTACTAGCTACTGCATTTGTCACTCTGGCACCTGACTGCACCAACTACCATTGGTCCATCCTGCTACTGCCGCTATGGGCTCTCGTAGCAAGGTATTGATCCAAGAGGTGGACTCCTCAAGGATCCTACCCATCTGTAGCTCTCTGGGGCTACAAAACCAAATCACCCCACCTCACTCCTAGAGGTATATTTGTGATCATGGCTAACTCTTCCTCTAGCCTGGAGGATAGCCTATCAGTCTCCGCAGATGCAACCTGCTGATCCTGCTTCTCCTCTTTGTCCTTCTTTCTGAGAGGACATTGAGTGTTGTAGTGACCAAGTTCACCACATCTGAAGCACTTGACCTTGGAAATGTCCTTCCTCTTGTTTTGCTCCTGCTGCCCCTTTTATGCAAGGGCCACATTCTCCTCTTCCTTCACTCGCTTCGTCCCATTGCTGCTGCTGCTGCCACTGATGGTGCTCTTCACCAAATCTTGCCTCATCTCCTCCTGCTGTAGATCAACCCACATTTTGTCCTACTTTGGCAACTTGTCTCTTCCCAGGATACTCTTGACAAAGCCCTGCCAGTCCTCAGAAACGCTTTTGAGGGCTAACCACACCAATTCTGTAGGTTGAGGCGTTGTCCCGACTATAAACAACTGATCTCGGACATCCTCAGTTTTAGTAAGGAAGGGGTCTATAAGCTCCCCTTTTTGCATCCTGGTACATCTCAGGCTTCATCTTCTCCTCAAGATACATCTTCCGCTGCTCGGAATATCCCTGGTACAGCGTGGCAAGAGCATCCCACACCTGCTTGGCAGTGTCATTGTCGGCTATGTGTGACACCATGTGATCTCAAACCCCATCGAGAATCAGTGTCTTCGCCTTCACCATTTCCTTCTTGTAGGCCTTCAACTGATCTGGATCCGTGGGTACAATCACCATGTTATTAATGTAGGCCTTGAGATTGCATTCATCTAGAACACAAGAAATCCTTGCTTTCCAGATCACGTAGTTAGACGAACCATCCAACCGATCCTGATCTCTCAGCCTTGTTGATGCCATCTCTACAAAAATGTCGAACTCTTCCTCTTCTCCTTTGTGCAGCTGATGCTAGGCTCTACACACTTCCTGCTGGAGTGGGCAAATCTACTCACAACTACTGCTACTTTGCAGTGAGAAATCAAATTTCCGGGCTAGAAATTCCCTGAGGAAAGAATTCCCTCAGTGTGTGTTCTTCCTTCCTTCTGACGCTATTCTTCTCTAGCAAACTGCTGCAGAATAAATACGTCCCAGTTGAAGAACTGCTCTGCAAGAAAAACGTTGCTGCTCCTTTTGCCTCTGACAATCTTCGATATGGAAAATTTGTTCTCTGTCGACTCACTTAGAGAAATAATTTTTCCTCAAAAATTTGCCCTCCTGGCCAATGGGCTACGTAGCCTCCTGGGGTTTCGAGAAGTTGCTCATGCAGTGCTTCGAATCTCCCTCTTCCTTTCTGCAACTGAGCTCTTCCTGCTTGTATCTGCGCTCTAATACCATGTGAAAATTCGGAAATCCTGAATCCTACTGCAACAACTGATTTAGCTGCTTCTATTTGTTAAATAAATGAACAAATTATTTATTGTGCTTTACAATAAATATCAAAACTAATATGTTGCAGCCTTCACAAATAAAATACTGCGCAAAAAATAACGCTGAAAGATAGATGCGCACACACAAATAACACTTTTTTTTAACTAAGTCCTCGGAAAAACCCAACTCGGGAAAACCAGTGCAACAACTGAGGGTTTGATTATTATGCAATAGTAAATCTGAGTACAAATCTATGGTTGCTTAAATCTAGCAAACCATACAGATAAATAATTGACAAAGAGTCTAGTGAGCAAATCTCACTCCCACTGGTGATCCGACACTAACCGTGGCTCAAGATAAGCTGCTCTGCGCAGTCACTATGTCAGCCTACATAGTACTGTGTCCCCACAACTTGGAACAACTTTCCCTCACGCTTTCTAATCAGCTGATGTCTGGAAGATGGATCCTCCTGGTCTTCCAACTCTCTCTCTGGCTTTTGGCACTGAATCATTGCTCCTCCCCAGCAAAATATAGAATCTCCTCTGAAGCACTGCGTGGCTTTCCGCTGCCTCTCAGTTGTGCACTCACCGGATTTGGAAAATCTTCCTCCGACCTTACTATCTTTGCCTCTCTCTCGCTGCATCAAGCTCACTAGCTCTCTCTCCTACAACTCAACACTGCTACTCTGGAAATCGATCTACCAGTGAAATCGAACTGCTAAAGTGTGTTCTCCAAGCCCCATCGAGTCTCTTCTTATAATCTCTCATTGAGACATCAATGACCATGATTAAAACTTAATCGATGCCTAAGATTAACTAGAACTCGATCCAAGTCTTCTTCTAGAAGATTCTCATCATGACTTAATTAATACCTCTTAATTAATCATATTTACTAAGCTTAGACTTAGGAAATATTAAAAACTGATTAATTAGTTTAATTAAGTAGTCTCTAGATGGAATTTTCAGAAACGATTTTTGGGTTTTGGAGAATGCATGTGTTCTAACCTCTTTGCCAAATCTCAAGGCTAGAACACATTCGATGCTACAAAAACTAACAGAAATTGTGCTCCCCACACTTCAGCTGCTAGATTTGGCACTTGGTTCTCCTCAATCTGTTGTAGAACTGCCTTGGAGATTACCTCCGGCGTGGTGAGTGGATTTCCTTCCCAAAAACCTGCACAAGCATGAAGTATTCAGCCCCACGAATTTTACCTGGTGTCACTACTTCGCAGGACCTAGAGTGGCATATTTGGCTCTTGCAAAATCTGCAACTTCCAGCCCTGAAAATATCCACAAATGCTAGTCCAACCTGAGGGCAATATCTGCTAAATTCTCAGACCAAAATACCGCTTTTCTCTGCCCCAACTCAGTGGTTTGATTTTGATCCCTGCATCCTCCCTGGAAATTGAACTGGCTGAGGAATGGGCTGAAAGTTACCACAATCTCCAGCAAATTTACCTCCCACTGAGTTCAGAAATTCTTCGTTAGGGTGACACTTGAAGTCCACCAAAAGAGAGGCTGGAATTTCTGCTTAGGAATTCCTTGTGCTAAACAACACGGGTTGTCTTGGCTAAGCAGCTCAAGAAAACTAGAGTTGAATTGTAAAATGATCAAAGATATCAAATGGAGGCCCCCAAGTTCTATTTATAATTGTTGGTCCTCTCTCCCTTGGTGGTCTTCACCTTCCACTAATTCACACCCCTTTCTTTCACTCTCACTTCTCACTAGTGCTAATTGCAACTTGGGTCGAATTTCTCTCCTTGTGGTCCCCACTCTCCACTAAAGATGTGATTTCCCTTTTTCCTCCGAAGTCCCAATGCCGAAATTTCCTCCTCCAAAAATTGTCTCTAATGCAGAAAATCAAAATTGGGGATATTACAAAATGAAATGCTGATTTGAAGGACTAATTACCTGTGCTGAAATTAGTTTTTTGATGTTTCTGCTGTTTAATTTCGAACTGTTATGTGATTGATGCTATTGTTTGAAATTTAATTTCTGCATCAATTAAATTCAGCAATTTACTAGTTTGATTGAGATCACAAGGACGTTAGTCACCTAGGAATTGAATTTTTCACACCAACCTATGTCATACCTTGTGAGTGAGTTACTGAAAGTTGCTATTCATATTTGTCAAATCTAAGTTAGAGAAGCTCCCATTCCCGCCCAACAACCTAGCTTAATTTTTACCATGGGGAATCCCCTCTTAGGTTAAGAAGCCCCTTCACTAGTCTTAAAGTGAGAGGCAAGGCCACTCGGATGATAGTGGGTGGCTTGCCTGGTAGTAGCTTCTAGGATCTCGTACAAAGGTTAGGACTTTTCCTTTAGTGAGAGTTTAAGTAGTGACACTTCTAAAGTAGGCATTCTTGTCTTTATGCATGTTTTGAAAAAATTCAATATTTCTGAACTTAAACTAAAATGTTGATTGTATATTTTTATTAGTACAAGGAAATGAGAAGAAAATGAGAAAATGTCTGTTTTCGAAGTTATAAAATTTATGTGGCGTCTTATGTTGAGATTTTCAGTCAAACCATATTATTTTTAAAATTTATAACTTAAAAAAATACACACATATTTATATAGTTGAAATAATTGCCATAAAACAAAAAGAAGACATTGAAACTTATCTAGAATTATAAAACATTGACCACATGACCATGTTTACCATTGGGGGTTGTGGGTGGGGTGTATTGGTGTAGTTCTTGTCCATGCAGCTTGTGGGTGGGGCTGCAAACCTTGCCACTTAGGTGACATTGTGGACCTTGTCCCTTATCAAATGAGAGTGTCTTCTCCGTCTATGAGCTTGAGTTATGGCTAGAGTCATCTAGAAGTAGGGATTTCTTGCAGATAGATTCCAGTAATGGCTCAAATGTGAGCCATCAGAGGTGAGGCAATGCACCCTGCTCCTCGCACCAAGGTCTTCTACGCCTTAATCTGTGTTCATATAGTCAAGAGATGATTCTAACTCTGTTTAACCTTTTTTTAAGGAAAACCTTCCCTAAAATATTTGGATTGAGGCCAACTCAGTCGCTAGCTAGAATAGCCATTGGTAATCTCGAGTATTTCTATCAGATTTGAACTTGTGAGCTATGGCCTTCCCATCAGCAATGTGCCTTTGGTGAATTATTCAACCAATTAAGCTAATCCTTGGGCTAACTTTGTTTGACTTCCCATTTGCTACAAAGACCATGGAAACCATTTTGTTTGTAACAACTGCCACGGTTGTTAAGTATATTCTGATTAAATTTTCAGTGTGGAATGAGCTCATGATGCGTATGTACAAGTCAATGCATGACATTTACATGTTGCACCATGGAAGCTTAATTATCAGAATTCTCAGACGCACTCCCCAGGTTCGATCTGTAAGAGAGCCACGTTTCTTTTTTGAAATTTTCAAGTTGCTATAAAGTTTTGTAATTTTCTGGGTTTTATTGGAAAGTGTTTTGCTGATTATTTCCTGAGTTTGAATCAATTTCTTAGTCCTGTTTTCTGAGTCATTCTCAAGTGCAAGCCGTCTGACTTGATGCATGAAGATAGGAAACATCCAATGGAAGATATCTGGGATTCTGATGGTTACATGGATGTGGGTTTGATACTCTTTAATATTTAACTCCTTTCTTCATATAAATGCATCTATGCCTTGAAGAATTTAATAATATAAAGCTCCCTTGTGAACCTGGAAAACAGGAATATATATGATGCACCGGTGTTACAGATGTAGATGGTAGCTATCGGGACACTGGCAGAGAAAACTGACACCTGAAGGAACAGAGTGTCTGAAGTTACAGTGATAAAGGATCACATAGAAGTCATCTTACAATTAATAGAGGCAAACAGAAATTAGAAAACTTAGTTGTTTTCTTAATGAATACATTGAATAGTCTAGAAAAGGTCCTTATCAGTGATAAGAGTTGCTTTGGCCAGGGTATACTCTTGGTTTTAGTTAACAAATTTAATGTTTCTAATTTCAAACCAAGCAAAATATTGTGCTGGTGTCCACCGTCCACTGTCATGTAATGTTGTGTTAATTCGGTGAAGGATGTATAGGCACAAGAAACTTGACGGCATATTTTAGATGGGAACTAATGTTTCTTGTAAAAGGAATTGTTCAAAATCTTGTTTTGTAATGAATACAATAAACTAAAGACCATGATGTAATTACAACTAATCCTTCTACTCTTATGCAGGTGGATGTGCCTTCATGTTTTGTAGGTCTTGTGCTGGAACATTGCAAGCTTCCACACCCTAATCATGGGCATGTTATATTAGCAGATCCCTCTCCTATCCTACTCTATCCAATTAGCAGCACTGAGGTGCGCTGCTTAGTTGATGTACCTGGTAAAAGGGTTCCATCTGTGGCCAATGGAGACATGGCAAAATACTTAAAAACTGTGGTGGCTCCTCAGGTAATAGAAAATGATCAAATAAGTCACACATTAGAATTGCAGTTGGCAGAGTAAGAAAATTATCTGATTCTTTAATGGAATGTGTCAGCTTCCAATGCAAATACAAGGACCATTTTTGGTTGCTGTTGAGAAGGGAAATATACGGACAATGCCAAACAAGAGTATGCCGGCTTCACCATTGCCTAGGCCTGGAGCTCTTCTTTTAGGGGATGCCTTTAATATGCGGCATCCTTTAACTGGTGGTGGAATGACTGTTGCATTGGCTGACATTGCAGTTCTTCAGAGGCTTCTTAAACCTCTTCATAACCTTCATGATGTATCATCCCTTTGTGAATATATGGAAGCCTTTTACACACTACGCAAGGTATCCATACCTGTACTAGACTGAGTTTTATTTTTCCTATACAAGCAATAAATGGGTGAATGGAATTGCTACCAATTCATCTTGTAAACATGAGATATTTAATTTACTGCTTAGTTTTTTTCCAGACTTTGAGCTGCTCATAGAAGTTTCTATGGGGTTTTAATATAATTTATGATATTTTATGGTGTTGATACTCCATGCTTCAAATACTTGATCCTAATTAAATTTGGCTTGTTTATGTTATATGCAGCCTGTTGCATCGACCATAAATACTTTGGCAGGTGCTTTGTATAAAGTCTTTTGTGCATCACCTGATCAGGCGATGAAAGAGATGCGCCAAGCTTGCTTTGACTATTTAAGCTTAGGAGGCGTGTTTTCCAGTGGACCTGTGGCATTGCTGTCCGGCCTCAATCCACGGCCATTGAGTTTGGTTGTGCATTTCTTTGCAGTGGCTGTGTATGGTGTTGCTCGGCTCCTGTATCCTTTCCCTTCACCAAAACGATTTTGGCTTGGTGCTCGGCTTATTTCTGTAAGTCCACATATGCTTCTATTAGCCCACTGTCAGCATGTTTTTCCAACATTTATTGGTTCAAATTTGTTTCACTTTCAACAAAATATAAATTGAGCGCAAGATCATGAATCTTCTTTCGAGATTTGTCCTCCAAGCTGCTATCCAAAATATCAAGAAAAACAGTATTTTCGATAACCAAAATTCAATCTGTCTGGTTTCTACAAGTGTATGTTTTAAACCTTTGAAGTGAAACAATGCATATAGATTCTTAAGTAATATAGAAAGAACGACAATGAAATACGCACAATATACAGAGATTTACTCTAGAAACCCTTAACAGGGAAAAATAGCAAACCTTAGAGCCACATCTCTATCCTTTCATTCAACATTGTATTAAATTGACTATAAGTGTATACATAATACAATATTTAGGTATTCTGCAGCATTTAAAACCCTAATCCTTTAACCTGAATTAGATTACAACCCTATTCCCTTAACTAGGATTACATTGCAATGGGCCAAAATCCCATTGGCCAAAGCAGGTGTATAAAAAAAGTGCCTGGAGATAACTATGCACAAAATATAACACATTTCCAACAGCAAGGATTTGTTAAGTTTTAGGGCTAGGTTGTTCTCTGCTATAGATAATTGCAATTTTAATCTTATTCAACATTTTCATATTACTTTCACCCCATAGCATCATATCATCATTAACAATTATGTAGAGAGAACAATAACATCAACAATGCATTGGAACAATAAAAGAACAACGGAAGAAAAACATACATAGTAGAGACACCAGGATTTTGGTCAGAGACCAGGGCAAAACCCAACCATATTCTTCTTCATAGATATTCATCAAATGTTCAGCTGAGATACAAAGTACAATAAGTATGAAACACATCTTACATCGTCCAATACATTAGGCCTATTAGGCCAAACCTAGTGTTGAGAAATCTTAGGGGCAGCAACATAGGATAATTTCTCTTACTTTGGTAACTTGGAAACCACTGGGCACTTGCATTTTGAAAATGGTACAGAGTAAACCTGTTGATGCTCATTACAGCCCCTGGACCCAGAGGGAAATTAATGCATGCAACAGAGGTAGGCAGCCCAGAGGATTGACCTTGAGACCTCCTGCATGAAGCCCAAAGAACTCTACCACTCGAGCTAGCCCACTGACTTGTCTTGAATGGTATTGGTTACTTAGTATGTAGTCACTCGTATATGTATCTTATGCTCCTATACATTTTCCAGTTTTTGAACTCTACACTTTTTCTCCTTTTTGGATTATTTTTTATATTTATATTTTTTTAATATTTTTTTTTGTTGCTACCAACCTGCTGTTTCTTGCAAATTTGGGTGAAGCTTCTATGGGACACCCACACCTGCATTCCAGAAACTTGTGCAACATAGAATACCGTGGCTTTTGCATTTAAGCTTCTTCATTAAAAAATTCAAGTTTACTAAATACAAAAATGGGCTTCCTTTTCCACTTCTTAAAATTTGTTTCGATTTTGCTAAAGAAAATGCAGCAAAGAGGTACATGATGACTACAAAGTAGTTTTGGACCTTGGTATAATAAAATGGTCAGAATGACATGAAGATATACACTTTCCAGAAAGGTTTGTATCTGTTTTTAGTATCTTTCTCAATTTTTTTCAAATAATGTTTTACAAGTTTGTCAGCCCTGGAGAACTTACTATGGAGTTGTTAACCATTTACTCTGCATTTTCTCTTTTTTATCACTCCTGGAGCTACTTCCACTTGCAGGTTGACCTTTCATGTAATGATTCATGTGTACTAAGCACAGAATTAAGGTGGACGTTAAACATTTGCTGCAGATGCAGTTCCAGTAGTCTTTATTGAAGTGATATTCTGTTTTATCATTCTTGTAAGCTATGTTGTCTTCATTGCTGTAGATTTAAATCTCTACTTATTTGTCCTTTTGGGTTATGGCAGGGTGCATCCAATATCATTTTTCCAATTATTAAGGCAGAAGGAATCAGACAGATGTTCTTTCCTAGTACTGTTCCTGCATATTATAGAGCACCGCCTGTGCATTCTATCAAGGGAGAGAGTGGCAGTGAATGATTGTCAGGAGAAAATTTTCTGTATTTGTCAGGGATTGATTGCTTCTTATGATTCTTTTGAAAGAAATTGCAGTCAAACTGTTTCTTGTTCTACTGATAGTTAAAATGGATACTATTTCTTAGCTTCAATTTGAACTACTTGTGTACTGCATGCTATTTGTACCACTTTAAAAACTGAAAACATATAATTGTTACATTGAAGCTGAATTCACTTGCTTGGCATAATAATGTAAAATTATTTGCCCGATAATATGGAGACTTGAATGAAAAGTGTGAAAAGGCCATTTATCATGTTGAGAAGAGCCCTGCATTTCTTGAACTACACTTTAAATGTGAAGGCCATCTTACAGCATGTGCGAGTATGTAATATCCCTTAGGGTTGAAAAGTGCACATAACTAGTATCACAGTATTTTTTCAAAACAGAGGTAATATTAAATTGCAATAAACAGTGTAACCAATATTTAATTCCACCAACAACTCATACACACGAAGCCAATCCAACAGTACATTATGGCTTACAAACCCACGGTCCTTCCAATTTCACACATAATTGCTATCAAACCCTACTGTCCTAATACTCTTGGTCTGACCTTACAACCAGCCTTAGTGATGAGCCGGTTTTGCTGCTTTTTTGCTGCCTCTATGCTACCACAGTCCAATCAGCCAGACTCCATTTGCTGCAGATTATGCCAGAAATTGCCTTAGAGAATGTTATAAAGGTGAGCCGCTGTTCCAACAAATCTTGAACCAGCCAATGCTGCCGAAGAAAGACCTTTGCTGCCACAATTGATACCCAGACAGACCAGCTGCCCTCAGCAGAACTCTGATTTGACCCTAGGTGTGAGCCGCTGCCATCAAGACCCTTCAGAGGTAGCCATTGCCACAACAGAGTTCATTCAAGCCTTTGCTAGCCTCAGGAAACTTCACTACCAAGGTTTTAACCTTATAAACAATTGCGTTGCCACAAGAAAAACTCCCTCAAGGTGGGCCACTGCCTCAGGTAGGGTTTCAAGCGTATTTCACTGCCCAGACTTCACTTGCTGTCCCTCGACACAGATTTGCTGCCTCAGATCTATCCCAGACTTTGCGGCCTCAGGACCGAGGCTACCAATCTTAGCTTTACCCCAAGAGGAGATCCGCTCCCCTAGATTAGTCTCAGAAACTAATGCACTGCCACAGATAGGCACTTGAAGATGGCTGTTGCTTCAGATAATGGTTAAATGATAATTTGCTGCCCAGAATTACCTTAGAAAACCTTGCTGCCAAAGATTTAGTCACAAAAATCCTTTCTTGCCACAGATAGATGGATGACACCCCAGAAATTATGCTAAGTAGAGTAAAGAGAGAGGGATTGGCTAGGATGGAATCTTTCACCACCGAAACCAACCAGAGGAAAGGGGTCTTAAAATCCTCAAGATCCGCAGCTCAAAAATCAGAAAGATCAACAATCCATGATGATGAAAATGAATCTCCTCCCTCCTTTTTATATCTTTCCTTTTTGTTTTTTCCCTCCTAATTTAAATTGAGTGGCTCACAAGTTTCTCTCCATTTGCCCCAAATTTGACTTCTAGTGCAAATTTCCCTCCATTTACCCCAGATTATCTAATGTTACCCAAATAACATTAAATAATTGGTTTCCCCCTTTACAAATTAAACTAGCCTATGGGGTTGAATAGGCTACTGTGTCCCCCACCTTAGGTAATTTAGTTCGATGAGGACATTACAGTCCCCCTTTCCGACGTTGCTTGTCCTCAAGCAATTGCAGAGTCTGCACATCAATGCAATGATCCCTGCTCTTCCTTGCACTATTGAGCAAATTACCATCGCTTATAGAACCATGATCATATTCATCATTCTAGGCATTTGAATGGTTTTTCGTCCTAACTGGATTCTTCAACTTCTGTTCTAAATACTTGGATTGCTGAAAATCACTCATAGCATCAGTTCAATAATCCTTCCAAGCTTGCTTGGCGTTCTGCATATGGTTATCCTTTGGACGCTTACAATTACACTTTAGGCATGTTATATATTTCTCCTAAATTTATGAAATTGCAGATTGGACAATCCCACTCCCCTGGATTTAGCAGACTTTTAGGACACTTCTCAGTACATTGTTTGTATGCCGTATTCCTGGTAAAGATTATTATATTGCTTCTTGGACAAAGCCAATCCCCTTTTTCCATTTCAATATCAGTAATACCTGGTCTCTTTGTTGGCAAAAGTGGCAACTGCTTCATTCTTGGAAGAGGCTGCTTGGGCATAGGATTTGGAAGGTATGGATCAAATGGAGTTGCACTGAACTCAACTACCTTTTTGAACAACTTACGAACAAATACCTTAACTGTTTTTCTCATATGTGACTTGTTCTCAGCTGAATCCATTAGAGGATCAAGCCCACAAGTAAGCAGAAATCACATTATATCAACAGTGTGGGCACCTTCCTCTTGGCAGACTTTTATGTATGCCCCGTCACAGGAGCCTCTTCATCCAGGTTCACATATGCCCTCAAGCACTTCCCTGAATTAACTGCTTTTCTGTCTGTACTGGGACATCCATACTCCATGATAGCTTTATTCTTTGGTTGAAATATCTGTTTTAGGCCAAAGCTGACATCTGTTTGACCAAATAATGTAATCTCTGTAACATATTCATAGGCCGATTTTGTATCAGGGCTGTGTTTAAAGTTTAAAAACAACTTGAGCAGAGCCTGAATTAAGATAATTTCTTGTTCCTGAAAACTTTACTTTCAACCACACTACAGAAGGTAATGCAAATCCCTGAAGAAATTTCATGCAAAGGGCCATTGGTGACTTGGTCCTTCAATTGCTTTAGATGAATCAGATGACCTTTCAAAGGAGGATTTCCTAGGCTTCATCTGCTCTTGCATTGCATCTTTTAAATCTGTACTTGAAAGAACTGATAATTTGTGGCCATTAAGCTTTAAAGGCAACCTCTCTGGTATGGATTCCTAATCTTTTAGCTTCCTTAACCTTTTCAGATAACCGGAACCATTGGACTGCATATCCAACTTCCATTTCCTATTTCCCTTTGTCTTGAGACCTTGACTTTTGCCATTTTTAAAGACACGGGGCACAGAATTTTGCATCTTGGAATTGGTTAGGGAAGCAGCTACATTTAGTTCTGAAATGCCATTTTCATCAAGTAAGGCATCCTTGACATTAGGATCCTTCGACTCTAACAAGGATAACAAGAACTCAGACTCTCTTCTAGCACTTCTGTTCTTAGTTTCCTGATCATCTCTGACCTCATGTAATGATTGAACATTTTTAGATGCCTCCGAAGATGACAATGAATTCTGACATTTCTGATAAACCAGAGATCTGAACTTTAGGAAGAAATGAGATACTTTTCATGGGAAGTCCCTTTCAATCCCATAAAAGGGATCCAATGCAAGGGATAGAAAATCATTCATGAATCATAAGTAGACAAGGAAGAGATTCAGGATTTTCAGACTGCATTCTCTACATGGGAACTCATTACCTTTTGAATCTAGATTGATCAGACAACATGGGGGCATATCCTTTATCATTTTCTGTCATTGCAGCCCTCCTGTAATTATGAGAAGCAGAATTGACCACAGCTGTACCTATTCTTTCATACTTAGTTTCTTCGGCAATGCTTTCCACAGCCTCAGAAACTTTACACCGTTTCTGAGTTGGCATAGGGGAATATGCAAGAAATGTAAGGAGTTCCGACGCCAAGGAAAGACATTGATGACCATTCAAATCTGTATTAATTGATTGATTTGGGAAAGCGTCAGTTGCTCCTGATGATGATGTGTAATATTCCTAATTAGCACCGCTAATTGGAATATTTCATTTTTGTATAGTTTTGCCACCTATAGTTAAATTAATAAATAAAGTGAGAAAGAGGGGGTCAACTCACTTTAATAAAATAAAGTGCTTCCTAGTAGATGGACGTTGTAACTTAAGGGGGAAAGCCTTGGGGGTCCACACACACATGAGAGAGGCCTCACGTAGACTCCTAAGGTAACTGCGCAGGTCCAAGAGGAACTCAAGGACGCAGTTAGGGTTTTGAGGGAGCTAGCACTATAAAAGGTGGGGGTTTCACTCCATTTGGCATTATTGATATGTTGATGATATTGAGAGCTAGACTTCTGTCTACTTCAGCACGCCGGTTGTTTAGTCGGTCTGCAGCACTGTTTAGTGCGAACTGAGTGTCTCCGGTCGGAGATCTCGCCCTTGGCCCCGAGGGACTTCGAGTGCCTGCTCGGGCAAGGTATTCCTTCAGTTTCAGCGGTTGATTTGCAGGAGATTTTGGTGGACGTTTTGCAGAGTAGCTGGCCTCACAGAGTGACTGCGCAGTTCAGGAGGGAGGACGCAGTCCAGGAGGGAGGACGCAGTTGGTGTTGGTGCAGCGCTGTTGTGGGTGATTTTCGTGGTAGCTTCAGCGTATTTCAGCTTGGAGGGATTAGTGATTCAGCCGGAGAGTTCAGCAGGAGGATTGGTGGCTCCTTTCCAGCGTTTTCCTTGAGCCTCTGCGCTGTGCTGGGAGAGAGCGTTTTCTTTGTGAAGGGTTTCAGTGGTGGATTTTCGGGGGTGGTGCAATTGCTTCATGGTTTCTGGGTTTTGTCCGGAGCAGTGAGTACAGGCAGCCTTCCGATTTTCAGCTCATTCCGGTGAGGGGATCAGCCCCTAGTTCTAGTACATTGCAGCAGCAGCTTTCTACGGCAGATTTCTCCAGCAGCTAGGACGCAGTCTCTATTGTAGCCATTTCCTATTCTGAGAGGGTTCTTCACTTGCCTAGTGCAAGGATAGGTGCACTCATTCTGATTATCTCTTGTACCCATATATGTATTCTCAGATTAATAAAATGGCTTAGCGTTCTGGTATTTTATGTGTACTTGTTCCATTTTCTAGTTCCGGCATTTTGTTCTATATAGCTGCATGTTTGTTTTGCTGTGCATTACTGTCTATTTCCCGTTGGGGATATTACAGTGGTATCAGAGCATAGTTCTGGCTCAGCCTGTGGAGCTGGTAGTCTATGACGCCCGGGGATAAGCCCTACATTGATCAGAGGAGACACAGAGACGTTGAGAGTAGGTGGGAGAACCCCTTCAGAGAGGGGGATTCTGATCAGGAGCCACCTGAGACAGATTCAGAGCAGGAGCAGCCTGCGAGGGACGCAGAGCAGCGGGGCCCTATGGCAGACGAGGAGTGTTCGAGGAGATGGGAGACACTCCTCCAACACATGCAGGAGATGACATAGAGACTCACGGCATTAGAGGTCAGGCAGAGGGAACCCCCTAGGGGTTTTCTGATCGGTGAGGGATCGGGTATGTCCCACCACGTGCCAGTGCATGATGCTATCCCCATTGTGGCATCGCATGCACCCACGCGATCCACTATGCCCACATTCTTGCCAGAGGACGCAGGAGCAGGAGTACAGAGGGGTGCACAGAGGGATATTCCAGCACCCACGCGATCCACCATGCCTACCTTCCTCGCAGAGGACGCAGGGGCAGCAGCACAGCGAGAGCTGGAGCCGGGCCAGATGGGTGACCTTTTTACAGAGTACCAGGCGTACGGGCCGACGTTCCGAGATTCTATCACATTCAGAGACTTTGTCCAGGTCCAGCATGACATTAGACCCCGTGATCATCACAGAGGGCACAGGCACCATCGTGATGACCACCGCGCAGCTAGCAGATTTCATTTGCCCACGTTTGATGGTTCATCAAACAGTTCGGCAAAGTCTTGGGTGGAGAAGCTGGACATCTATTTCCAGCTTAACCAGATGTCGCAGTCAGAGGCCATTAAGGTGGCAACATTACATCTGGATGGTGAGGCCCAGGATTGGTGGTTTCATGGGATGACGACACTCGGACATTCGACAGTGACGACTTATGCCGAGTTTACCAGGAGGGTGATAGAGCGTTTTGACAGGAGGGATCCGGAGCAGCGCTTTGTTGAGCTGACAAAGCTCAAACAGACTGGGAGTGTAGAGACTTACATTTCAGATTTCTTGAGGATCTCGGTGATGGTACCTGATTTATCTGCGGCTCGGATGGTTTACATGTTTGTGGAGGGGTTGTCAGAGCCACTTCGTGGCCTAGTCCGGTCGACTAGACCAGCTACCCTTCAGGATGCCATCAGCAGGACTCGGGATTTACAAGATGTCTTACCCAGGACTCGGACACCTTGTCCCCAGAGACAGGCCTTTCAGCCTAAGGGGAAGGACACGAGGATTCCGCCTCCCAAGGCGAATCCTGGGCAAGGGCAGTTTGATGATGAGGCCAGGAGAGAGCTGAGGAGGAAGTGGTTGTGCTTCACTTGCCAGGAGCCATGGGCACCAGGACATAGGTGTGCTGCAGGGAAAGCACATTTCATTGAGGTCTTCTCCGAGAGCAGTGGGGAAGAGGATGAGGGGGATGACGTGGAGGCAGGAGATTGTTATGCAGCGCAGGGTACCTTACCACCTCCACCACCCGCAGCAGGTGGGGCATCATTTGCACCTACTGGAGGAGCTCTAGCCGCATTGCGGGGAGTTCCCAAGTACTTGACGCTGCGCGTACGGGGGACAGTACGCGGACAACGAGTCTCAGTCTTGGTTGATAGTGGGGCTACCCACAATTTTATTGATGCACAGATGGTTGAGAGGAGAGGCATACAGACTGAGGGCTTTGATGGGTTTTCCGTATTGGTCCCAGGAGATCAGATTATGGCATGTGCTCGGTATGTTCCAGAGTTGTCGGTGACGATGGGCACTTATACATTGACAGATCATTTCTTTGTGGTGGATATTCCGGACACCAACCTGATATTGGGTGTTCAGTGGCTCATTACTCTGGGGAAGGTCACGACAGATTGGAAGGCCCTAGAGATGGAGTGGGATGATCCCAAGACAGGGAGGCATGAGAAGATACGGGGACAGCACACATACCTGCCTCAAACAGTGTCGGCACATAGGATGGAGGCAACCTTCCGCAAGGGAGACATAGAGTGGGCCGTAGAGTTGCGAGCTTCAGAGGCAGTGGATACAGGTCAGACAGTGCATCCTGAGCTACAGTCTATTCTCGACAGGTATGTCGCAGTATTTGGGGATATTCCACCAGGGCAGCCACCGGATCGGGGGTTTGAGCATACTATTGAGCTCGAGCAGGGTATACAGGCGGTGATCACCACACCGTATAGGCATCCCAAGGCCTATCGGGATGAGATAGAGCGTGCTATTCAGGAGTTGCTGGCCCTTGGTCACATTCGGCCTAGCACGAGTCCTTTTGCTTCTTCCGTGGTGTTGGTGAAGAAGAAGGACGGCACATTGCGGATGTGCATTGACTACAGGGCTCTGAATAAGAAGACCCTGAAGAATAGGTACCCCATCCCCAGGATCGATGAGCTGATGGACGAGTTGAGAGGAGCACGGTTCTTCTCGAAGATTGACTTGAGATCCGAGTACCATCAGATACGCGTGAGGGAATAGGACATTCCCAAGACCGCTTTCAGGTGTCATTATGGGCACTTCGAGTTTCTGGTCATGCCTTTTGGGCTGACCAATGCACCCGCTACCTTTCAGTCGTGCATGAACCACATTTTCAGGGGTCATCTGAGGAAGTTTGTGCTGGTCTTCTTCGATGACATTCTTATATACAGCAGGACTTGGGAGGAGCATCTCCAACACATTGAGACAGTTTTGCGCATCTTGGAGGAGCAGCAGTTCTATGCCAAGCTCTCCAAGTGTGAGTTCGGCTTGACGGAGATGCTGTACTTGGGGCACATTATAGGAGTGGACGGGGTGAGAGTCCACGAGGAGAAGATCAGGGCCATCAGAGATTGGCCAGAGCCGAGGAATGTGACTGAGCTTCGAGGATTTATTGGTATTTGCACATACTACAGGAAGTTCGTCAAGGACTTCTCACAGCTTGCTGCACCCCTCACAGATTTGACGAGGAAGGGGGCATTCAGTTGGTCGGACACAGCACAGCGAACTTTTGATAAGCTCAAGGAGGTGATGAGCAGCTGCCCCGTGCTGGCATTGCCAGATTTCACACAACCATTTGTCCTCGAGTGTGATGCATCAGGAGAGGGGATTGGTGCAGTTTTGATGCAGGGCGGTCACCCGATAGCTTTTGAGAGCCGGAAGCTCCTTCCGCATGAGAGGTTGTATTCCATATACGATAAGGAGATGTTGGCCATCATGCATGCATTGGCCAAATACCGGCAGTATCTAGTGGGCAGTAGATTCAGGGTGAGATCAGATCACAACAGCCTGAGGTATTTTCTGGAGCAGAAGCAGTTGCAGGAGAGACAGCAGAAGTGGATCAGTAAGATCCAAGCCTATGACTTTGACATAGAGTACGTCAAAGGCAAGAATAACGTGGTAGCGGATGCCCTTTCTCGTAGACCGGCCACGTTATCTCTCATGAGCTTGGACGCTGATTGGAGGGCTCGACTGCTGGTAGAGTACTCCAAGGACAGGTTTGCGTGTGAGGTGTTGGATGGGCAGGTCGCGGATGACAGGTACAGGGTGGTCGACGAGATCATCTATTACAGGGACAGGATCTTCTTGACTGAGGGATCTCAGCTCAAGAAGAAGATACTCCAGGCTTCACACGATTCTCCATTGGCGGGCCATCAGGGGTTCACCAAGACTTACAGGGTTATCCGGGAGAGGTTCTCATGGAAGGGCCTCAAGGAGGACGTACTCCAGCATGTCAGGGAGTGCGATGTTTGTCAGAGAAACAAGGGAGAGATGAGCCATCCTGCAGGGTTGTTGCAGCCTCTTCCCATTCCAGAGGGGAAATGGGGAGCATATCGATGGACTTCATCACAGGGTTGCCCATGGTGCAGGGCAAGGACTGCATCTTTGTCGTCGTTGACCGATTGACGAAGTATGCTCATTTCTTTGCCATATCCGCACACCATACAGCAGCGCAGGTGGCTGAGCTGTTCTTCAGGGAGGTTTTCAGGTTACATGGTCTACCCAAGACCATTGTCAGCGACAGGGACAGCCGCTTCATGGGCGGATTCTGGCAGGAGCTCTTCCGACTAGTGGGGACGGAGTTGACACCTAGCACTAGTTATCACCCCCAGACGGACGGGCAGACAGAGATAGTTAACAAGTGGCTGGAGGGCTACTTGCGTAACTATGTCAGTGGGCAGCAGAGGGCATGGCTGAAGTCGCTGCATCTGGGCGAGTACTGCTACAACACGACGCATCATATGTCCATTGGTATGTCACCTTTCTATGCTTTGTATGGATATCATCCCTTATCTTTTGTGGACATGATGTTTGGTGCTAGCAGGGCTCCGAGAGCCAAGATATGGATCCAAGAGAGCCAAGATATCCTCCGAGCTCTCAAGGACAACATAGCCACCGCACAGAATCAGCAGAAGTTGTATGCTGATAAGGGTCGGGTGGAGAGACACTTTGAGGTAGGGGACTTGGTCTACCTACGACTACAGCCATACCGACAGTCTTCGCTTAAGCAGAAGGGGGCGGAGAAGCTTAAGCCTCGCTTTTATGGGCCATACATGGTGATACGCAGGATCGGGCAGGTTGCATATGAGTTGGAGCTGCCCCAAGGCAGCAAGATTCATAATATCTTTCATGTATCATGCCTGAAAAAGGTGTTGGGCCAGCAGGTGACAGTCACAGAGGAGCTACCACCCACGGATGATGAGGGGCATCTGGTGTTGCAGCCGGAGGCTATTATTGATACTAGGGAGAGGCAGCTGCGGAGCAGGACGATCCGGGAGTTCTTGGTGAGGTGGAAGAACTTGCCGGATGAGGATGCCACTTGGGAGGATGAGAAGATATTGCAGCATCCATCACTTCAGTTGCTTGAGGACAAGCAACGTTCTGCTAGGGGAGACTGTAATATTCCTAATTAGCACCGCTAATTGGAATATTTCATTTTTGTATAGTTTTGCCACCTATAGTTAAATTAATAAATAAAGTGAGAAAGAGGGGGTCAACTCACTTTAATAAAATAAAGTGCTTCCTAGTAGATGAACGTTGTAACTTAAAGGGGAAAGCCTTGGGGGTCCACACACACATGAGAGAGGCCTCATGTAGGCTCCTAAGGTAACTACGCAGGTCAAGGAGGAACTCAAGGACGCAGTTAGGTTTTGAGGGAGCTAGCGCTATAAAAGGTGGGGGTTTCACTCCATTTGGCATTATTGATATGTTGATGATATTGAGAGCTAGACTTCTGTCTACTTGAGCACGCCGGTTGTTTAGTCGGTCTGCAACACTGTTTAGTGCGAACTGAGTGTCTCCGGTCGGAGATCTCGCCCTTGGCCCCGGGGGACTTCGAGTGCCTGCTCGGGCAAGGTATTCCTTCAGTTTCAGCGATTGATTTGCAGGAGATTTTGGTGGACGTTTTGCAGAGTAGCTGGCCTCTTAGAGTGACTGCGTAGTCCAGGAGGGAGGACGCAGTTCAGAGAGGGAGGACGCAGTTGGTGTTGGTGCAGCGTTGTTGTGGGTGATTTTCGTGGTAGCCTTGGCGTATTTCAGCTTGGAGGGGTTGTTGATTCAGCCGGAGAGTTTAGCAGGAGGATTTGTGGCCCTTTTCCAGCGTTCTTCTTGAGCCTCTGCGCTGAGCTGGGAGAGACAGCGTTTTCTTTGTGGAGGGTTTCAGTGGTGGTTTTTCGGAGGTGGTGCATTTGCTTCATGGTTTCTGGGTTTTGTTCGGAGCAGTGAGTACAGGCAGCCTTCCGATTTTCAGTTCATTCCGGTGAGGGGATCAGCCCCCAGTTCCAGTACATTGCAGCAGCAGCTTCTACGGCAGATTTCTCCAGCAGTTAGGACGCAGTCTCTATTGTAGCCATTTCCTATTCTGAGAGGGTTCTTCACTTGCCTTGTGCAAGGATAGGTGCACTTATTCTGATTATCTCTTGTACCCATATATGTATTCTCAGATTAATAAAATGGCTTAGCGTTATGGTATTTTATGTGTACTTGCTCCATATTCTAAGTTTCGGCATTTTGTTCTATATAGTTGCTTGTTTGTATTTCTGTGTATTACTGTCTATTTCCCGTTGGGGATATTACATGATGTTGTGGATATATTTCATAATTTTAATTCAAACAGCCTTTTCGTGTCAAGAATTGATGAAACCTGATATCCCATACTACCTAATGAATAATTGATTGCATTATTATGATGTGGCTCTAGAGCAACAAGCCTGGAAACTCCTTTCTCTGTGCCTGGGAACTCTGTTTCAAGTTTCAACCCTGCCATTGAATATATGTTTTTTCGAGGAATTTCGGTTGACAAAATCATGATTAGGAGAGTTAATATGCTCAACTTCTTGTCTCTTTTGAGAGAATCTTTCTTCCTGATGAAATTCTCAGTCTTTCTCGAAAGTCAACCTCCCTGCTGAAACTGCTTCCTGTTCTGTGTAGCTTAATGATTTCCTTTTCTTACCTGATATTGAATAATCATTGCAATGTAGGTACAGATTGCCTTCATTGCTCACGAGCTGACGTCCCTCACCTTTTGGCATAAATGGGTTTTGAAGAATAGGTATACAGTTAAGGCTCTCCTTTGGTGTGTTAAAACTTAAAAGTTGCAGGCCACTGGCTTGTTCTTCCAGCTGGAGTTTATGTTCCCAATTCAGGGACATTGTTCTGTAATGTAAAAGTACTTTCCTGCAATGTACTTCCATAAAGCAAAGCACTGAATGTACATGTCAAAGGCTGCCCCGGGACACATGCACTGGATATGTTTCATGATGATTACAGATCATCTGCCATATTTGCTGAGCTTCAATCTACAGAATTGATGGTCTGAGAAGACACCTGTTCTTGTAAATTCTGGTGTTGCATATCAATCCCTTCAGAGATTAAGGTCTTAGTCCTAGCTATTGTGCCAAAGGTCCTATGATAATCAAATTCTGGTGACTTTTGTGCCAATGGCTTCATGCTCGCAGGCTTGACCAGAGAGGGTGAAAGCAAGTTTTCTTTATGAGGCTCCACGCCTTCCTGCCTTAGTTCGGGCTCAATTCTCCTCTGGTAATTCTTTGAGAACAACGACACTAACTGATTTGGTTTCATTGGATGATGTTGATAATATGTCAAATCCTTTGGAGCATCCACTCTGTTAGATTCTGTAAAATTTTCCTTCTGCTCTAATTCTCTCATCTCTGAAGAACTTGAGCCTGTTGCTAAGGAAAGAGAAAAAGGATCTCCAGTTCCTGACATTTCAACAGATGCATTCTTTGGCCTTGGTAGGTAGCACATTGGTGTTGAGGGACCATTCACAAGTGGTAGATCAGATATATTGCATTCAGGATGACCATTTCCTTTCACTTTCACTTGCTTGAAATAGCTAGAATTGTGGCATGGACATGTCAAGCCCAGTATAGCTTGTCTTCCCATCTCATCAACGGATTCTTCCACCGCCTTGGTGAAAGTGCGTGCTTCAACTTTTGAACGTAATTTGGCTGAGATTGGATTGGGCTACGGTGTTCTACAGAAGGCTCCCCAAGTTGATCGCTAATGATAGGCATCACCTCCTTGCTACTGGGATCTGATGTCTTCAGACTAGAAGACAGGCATGCAATTGCTGGTTGTTTGGAGGTTTTGACACCTATCTGTTCAATTTTGGCCTGCCTTGCTCAATTTATGTGGGCATCTGTACAACTCTTCTTACAAGGCGCTAGTAATGTAAAATAATCTGGTGTACCTTCACCCATGCTCTATCCTGTTCAATCCTTTTTGTTAGGTTCTTGTTATGATCTTCGAATTTTTGCCAAAACTCTGCGTTCTCCTTTCCCAACGGTGAAACTAATTTCTGCTGCAACATTTTTCAAATAAACCCTCTAGGCTGGCAGGAGAGCCAACTCTGATACCATTGTAATATCACATAGGGAAAAATTACCCTTAGAGGTTGAAAAGAGTACATAACTAGTATCACAATATTCTTTCAAAACAGAGATAATATCGAATTACAATAAACAGTGTAACAAATATTTTATTCCACCAACAACTCATACACATGCAGCCAATCCAACAGTACATAATGGGTTACAAACCCACAGTCCTTCCAATTTCACACATAATTGCTATAAAACCCTACTGTCCTAATACTCTCTTGCCTTAGAGGATGTTATAAAGGTGAGTCACTGCTTCAACAAACCTTAAACCAACCAATGTTGTCCTAGACAAGCCTTCACTGCCACAATTGTTACCCAGACAGACCCGTTGCCCTCAACAGAACTCGATTTGACTCTAGGTGTGAGCCACCGTCATCAAGACCCTTCAGAGGTATTCGCTGCCACAACTAAGTTTATTCAAGCCTTCGCTAACCTCAGGAAGGTTCATATCCAGGGGTTTAACCTTATAAACAATTGTGTTGCCATAAGAAAAACTCCCTCAAGGTGGGCCACTGCCTCGGGTAGGGTTTCAGGGTTATTTTGCTACCCAGACATATCACTTGTTGCCCCTTGACACAGATTTGCTGCCTTAGATCCAATCCGACTTTGGGGACTCAGGATTGAAGCTACCAATCTTAGCTTTGCCCCAAGAGGAGATTTGTTGCCCCAAATTAGTCTCAAAGACTAATGCGTTGCCTCAAATAGGCACTTGAAGATGGTCGTTACATCAGACAATGGTTAGATGATAATTTGCTGCCCATAATTTCCTTAGAAAGCCTTGCTGCCAAAGGTTTAGTCACAAAAAACCTTGCTTGGCACAGATAGAATCATAGATGGATGACACATAAATTATGCGAAGTAGAGTAAATAGAGAGAGAAGTAGAGTAAACAGAGAGAGGGATTCGCTAGGGTGAAATTTTTCACCACCGAAACCAACCAAAGGAAAGGGATCTTAAAACCCTCAAGAGCCTCAGCTCAAAAATCAGTAAGATCAATAATCCACGATGATGAAAATGAATCTCCTCTCTCCTTATTATAGATTTCCTTTGGGGTGTTCCCCTCCTAATTTAAATTTTGAGTGGCTCACAATTTTCCTTCCATTTGCCCCAAATCTGACTTCTATTGCAAAATTTCCTCCATTTACCCAGATTATCTAATGTTACCCAAATAACATTAAATAATGGATTTCCCCTTTTACAAATGACTATAGCCTACAAGGTTGAATAGGCTACTACGTCCCCCACCTTGGGTAATTAATTCGAGGACATTACAGTGTAGAGAAAAGACCATTACAAAACAATTCTAGAAAAGCAAAAGTTCACTAAAGTTCTATACGAATTTTGTAACTTTGTTATTGTATAAACGGAGGTTGTGGAAGTGAAAAAAAAACATAAACATCCTATGCAAATATTTTGTAGTTGCTAGCATTGGCATTCTTTATTGTTGCATGCAGTGCTACCTTAATGGTTTTGCTCTTGTTCATGATATACTCCTTGCCATGTCACATTATTTGTTTTGAAGAGTTCGAGGTTAATAGATTGGAGGTTATCATATGGTTCCAAAATCTTTATTTGTTTTCCATGGAAGATTATATTTTGTTTCCTTGGAAGATTCTGGTCTAATGTTCACTAGATTGCATGGATAGAAGTGATGCCCTCTCATAGTTCAGGGTGGAAGAGATGTGTCCTCTGTCACAATTGTAATGTTAAAAAACTTAAATGAACTAATGCTAGGAAACTGATAAGAAAAAAAGAAAAAAACAACCCAAAAAAGGATATACTAGTATAGATCCACTGTGACTTAAAATCTTTTAAACCACTAGCACCTGGGTTTTTTTATTCCTCTCAATTGTTGAAAAATGTAACTAGGTTCAGTCTTCATAATTATCATTGTACTTGTATCAATATATATTTCATGTAAAAACAAAAATAAAAATAAATAATTTTATTATTATTATTATTATTATTATTTTCTAGTCCAAGCATGTTTTTCATGCTTCTAGGGTTTATTGAGTCAAAAAGAAAAAATTTCATGTGTCAAAAGTCCCATTTCATTTGGGCTACTTGTAAGATTTTTCTTTTTCGAGTCAAAAGAGTTATTTTGTCACCCACAAGACCAAGTTGGCCCAGAAGAGTTAGTCACTCGACCTCCTGGATGTGTATATATAGAGAGCAGTTTGACCTCCTTGCAATACACACTCATCAATTCGGTTTCTATGCCAAGAAAAGAAGAATTTCAATGAGAAAGCAGAGAGAGAGAGAGAGAGAGCGAAGTCTTAAGGAAAAAAGATAAATTTTGTTTCTACCCTAATTTGTGTTCACGAGTGCGAGTTTTTGAGGCACCTTCTTGTTGAGATTGGTAGCTTGGGAGGTACTCCAGACCTTAAGGCACAAGTTTGTGGAGGAATTGACACCACAAAAGAGCTTTGTGGGCTTTGCACCCAAGCTTGTGGGTGTGAAACCATGCATAGATTTGATGAGTTGGGACTTGGAGATGATAGAGCACCCTTTAAGGAGTAAGGGGTTGCTTGAATCTCCAAGAGAGCTCTTGTCATTGTGGAGAAATATATTTTGATGTGTTTTTGTGTGGGCTTGTGGCACAAAAGACAAGTCAGCCTAGACTTAGAAGGTGCCCTTAAGGGCTAGATGTTACCACAAGAGATTTATGTAAACAAGTGATGAGGAGGAGCCTCATTTTCACCATCCAAGTGCGATAAATCATCAGGAAGACATATTTGAAATAGGCCATAGACATTTGAAACCTAGTGAAGAAGAAAACCATAACTCATTTTGGTTATTTTTGTGATGGGTTGGGAAGATTCAAGTAGAGGAGCAGGTTGAGTATTTGAAGGAAGTTATGGTTAGATTTGTGCGAGATTTTTGTGGTTCTACCTCTCGGAAATCAAGTTGCATTCTTGGCAAGAGGGTCGAGTTCTGAACTTCGGATTTGAAGAGGGTCGAAAAACCTATAACAGTGGGCTAGAAGCAGCCCTAGACGCCAACATATAGAAGGAGTTTGTAGGCATAGGAGGATCGCAACTTGAGGAGGGTTTGTGGAAGCAGGAAGATAGGACTGAAATGGACTGATAGAAGCCCTAACCAAGTTGAGAACCTACAGAAGATGCGCAAGCCCAAAATGTAGGAATTTACAAGGTAAGTTCCTTAGATCAAGAACCAAAGGTCACTACTCACAAACATATCACAAATCAGTACACCAGTATAATAACGTGGTTAAAACCCTCGAAGAGGGAAGCAATCCACGGCCTGAGCCAACGCAGCCACTTCAGGCAATTTATTAATAAAAAAAGAAAAGTTACATATGTTTCTCTCATAAACGGTAACCGGACAAATGACCCTCCATGCTCTTTAAATAGAGATCATGGACCAATTGGGTGTTAAGCCACGGATCAAGTGTCATTAATACCGAGGAGAGAGATAACCGTTGGATCACTACAAATCGTGACTGTCGGATTATAAGTTATAAATGTACATGGTAAAAAAACACACTTTACCTAACTCTACACTAAACTAAGTTTTTTTTAACTATTTCCTATGTGTTGGAATATCCTAACATCCCTCCTTAAGAACAACTTGGGATAGGATTGAAGGATTTACAAAGGTGACACAAAAGGAGCCTATTTCCTATGTGTCGAAATATTCTAACACTTTGTTTCTTACAAGACCAAGTAATAGGTCCTGAACCAAGAGTGAATACATATCTTGCAGTAGACTTTCGATCATCAGGGTCACCAGCCCAATCAGAATCAGTGAAACCAATTAACGATGGAGATGCTCCTGCACGGTAATGAATCCCGAACTGAACTGTACCTCGAATATATCGAAGAATTCTTTTAGCTGCTTTCCAGTGACTTTCATGAGGTTGGTGCATAAACCGAGCGACAATACCAACGACAAAGGAAAGGTTAGGACGAGTATGGTTTAGATACAAAAGTTTACCAACAAGTTGACGATATAAGGTAGCATCAACTTCAGGGGTAGTACAAGTGACTGAAAGGTTGACTCCAGACTGAAAGGGAGAAGGGGATGGCTTACAGTCTTCCATGTGAAAGTGGTGTAGAAGATCACATGCATACTTGGACTGAGAGAGGGTAATGCCTTCCTTCCATCTTAGATTTTTTTCTTTTTCTTTTTTGGAACTTCTACACTGAAATCTTCGTAAATCCAAGGAGACGTACATAAATGCCTTAGGTAAAAAATTTAAAATTAGATTTGAAAAATTGGATATGTGGCATCTTGTACCAAAAACAACAAGTTTTGGGAGATTTATCATAAATATCATTTGGAGATTCAGATTTTGGTTAGATCTCGTGAAGCAATCAGCAATGAGGATACCTACTGAAGGAAGAAGTAGCAAGCAGACTTGGTGAAGGTTATGTGAATGTTATTATCTTTTAAAGAGGTTATATGCACTAAAGAAGAGTTGTAATTTAGGTTTGTTTCTAAAATAAATGGGTTGGTGTCTCTTTTTAAGTTGGTTCTTAGTGTTGGGGATTGGTGTCTCCAATAGGTTGGTTCCTACGAATATTTGCAGAGGTGGAGATTTGTGTTTCTAGTAGGTTGGTGCATACGAATATTTGTAGTTGTATTATTCATGTCTCCAGTGGATTGGTGTCTACAATGATCTATAAGAATATTTTGGTCCCTACCAAAGTTTGTACTAGTAGGGATTGGTGTCTCTAGTAGATTGGTGCCTACAAAGAATTATAAAAGAATTTTTGTAGTTTTCTCCCAAAATAGTTTATGTTGAGAAATCAAGCGCAATTTATTCTAGACACTTAATTTATCTTCGTGATATTACATGTGAATATTAGATGTATTCTTGTTATTTCTTATGTCTTCTTTATCAAGCAATTATAAAACTATTTTATCTTTCAAGAAAATATAGAGATCACAATGAGATAAGAGAAACTAGAAACTAGGCTAGTAGTCAGGGGAAAACCCACAAGGAAAAACCCAAAAATCCTTTCCTTATATAATCATATCAAAATGATAGATATCCAAGCCAATACCAAGACCAAATTTCCACCAAGATACCAAGTCAAACCCTCCTCCAATTCGCCTCCAAAATTCAAAGTCAATGTTCGTCAAACTCCTTCAAATATGGTCAAACTTCTGAAATTCAGACCTACAACATGGGGCTAAAATTCATCTTGCAACTACCTCAAAATTTTTGGCCTCTTCCACAGAAAAGAAAATCTCCACAAGTTCGAACTACAATAGTCAAAGATTTCGTCAACAAGGGGAATATTCTTCTAGTTTTGGCTCAATTTCTCTCTCCTTTGTCTCGACTTCTTCTCTCCTTTGGTTAGTTCATAAAATGATTCACATCATGATGAGTGAATGTGTTCTAAGTAATTCAAAATATCTCTTATATATCATTGTTCAAGAGGGTCGAATAAGTGTCATTCTGGAGGGTCAAGCTGACTTGGTCATCTTGTAGACTTATGACACAAAATAAAAATAAAAAATTATTTATTGTAAATGTCCAAATGGGACATGACTCATAATTTTCCCTTTGACTCTTAACATGAAGAACATGTTTGACAAAGTATAGTAAATATGATAAATACATCAATAATAAATTTACATTATGAAGATCGAACCTAGTTACAAATTCAACACTCCATTTTAACTATGGAGGTATTCATAATGAATCATCAAGATAATCTCAATTTTAAATATTAATATAATAAAGGATCTAGATTAATAAGAATAATTATAAACATCATCATGACCAACATTGTCAAATTACCAAGCCCTTGACAAGCAAGCTCTATCTTTCCACTAGATCGGAGGACAATGTTGGGAGGCATTCAATATGACACCACACAACCACATTTTTGAGGCACATACTACACCTTAGTTTCACCAAAGTATTTCTTCCACGGGACCATTTCCTAATCCGGTGTCATAATACTTAACAGAAGGAAGTGTCAATCCATCAAACCATTCTTCCACCTAGTCAATGTATTTGACTTAGGAAGTTAGTCCTAATCGGTCAAATTAAATGACTTGAGAATGTGAGTCCATGATGCTTATCTAATCTACTATTCTACCTATCTATGTTCATGTACTTGACTTACAGATGTTAATCCTGGCTAGAGTACATGACATATGGAGAACTAGATTTCCATCCTCACTCCCTCTCAATCTGAGAGGCATTATCCTGAAGCCCAAGCTTGTCTAAAAAATGTTCATGCTTTCCCTCAGGAAGGGACTTCATGAATACATCGGCTATGTGTTCATCAGTGGAGATATATTGTAGCTACATGGCTCCATTGGCATCATATCTCGAATTATAATGTGCTTCTACCTTCTGTTGGAAAATCAAGGTATTTGTTGTATTATGTTGATTCTCCTTTACTTGATAATTTTGGCTCTTTATTATTTAATTTTAATTCTTCATCAAGTAATTACAAAATCATGATGGTCACAAAGACACAAAGAACACAAGATATAGGCTCCAAGCCAGGGAAAAACCCCACAACTAGGGAAAACCCAAACAATCCTCTTCTTAGAGAATCAGATCAAAATGAGACCTTGAATACCCAAATACCAAGACAACTACCTCCATAGGATCCCTAATTCATCCCTCTATTCTCAATCATGATTTGTCTTCAATAAGATCAACTGGTCTATCACATGATGCCTTGTCCTAGAGTGACAATATGTCCTTCCTGTAGCTCTCATTATAGTCTTATTTTATCTTTCATAAAACAATCATTACCTTCCTTATTTAGCTTGTAAATCATCACATAAACTCGCATATAATATTTCTAGATTCATAAAACTTGTATTATTTCATCCAGAATAACTCACATTACTTTCAGATTGTATTCCACATAAGTTTCACATATCTTTCTTCGATCTTCAATGAAACCATTTGAGAGCTTCAACGATTTTTTTCCATTAAAATTCACACTTCTTTTCCACGGAAAATATCAACAAACTTCTTTTCTTTTTAGAATAGGATTAATCCCAATTTATAGTTGTTCGTCACTATGAAAGGACATGTTTGTTCAGCAGGTTTGCCTAACCATTTGGAGGGTCGACCTAGTCTTATGGATGTAAATTGATTATTTTTGTCTAAAAAAAAAGTATTTTTTCTTACAAAGAATCCCAATGGACTTTGACTCAAAATTTAATATTTGACTAAAAAAAAACCTAGAAGCATGAAGAACATGCTTGACCTAGAATTGAGCATGAAACCCATGCTTAAATAAAATTAATTTTCTTCTTTTATATGAAATACAAATTAATACAAGTACAAAGATAATTATGAAGGCTGAACCTAGTTACTTTTCCAACACCTTTCGGGTTCTATGATAATCTTCATACAAACTTGATCAATACAAAGTATCATAATCAAATCCAACATGTCATCAAATAGTCCATCAAACATTTTATGGATCCAAACTACTTCACAACTAATTGTACAAATTTCCATATCTTCTTCTTTCATAGTGCAATAAAATCCTACTTCATGCTTTACCAAGAAACCATACCAAATCCCAAGCATAACCAACCATCAACACTACCAACCTAATCGAATGTATTATGGAACCAATCAACTGCTGGTACAATGATGGATCAACAATATCATAACTCTCCAACTTTTGTTAAAGGATGTTTCCATAGGTCCATAATCTGTCATCCGACACTCTAGAGGATCTTGACTAAAATATTCTCTTAGTTTTCTACCAAACCTCAAGTAGTAGTGTATCCATTTAAGATCCTTTATGTCAAATTATACTTCCAGCTCCCTTTGAAGACAATATCACTAATTCATGAGTTATTCTTGAATCATTCAATTTATTTGAAAGTAAGAGGTCTTCTTTAATCATGAGACTCCTTTTTCATGTCTTTCAAGAATCATGAGTCACCTTTCCAACTAAGGCAGTTGTCTTATTATGAAATTCTTCCTTTTACTAGGAGAAAATTCTCTAGTCTTCCTTCCATGCTGTCATCTAATGCTAAGTGTTGACTTCTTTAATGTATACTTCAGACCGCTTTCTCCTCTTACAAAATATGCTTTTATATATTCTTCCAATTCTTCCATGTACTTGTCAAAGTCTAGTCATATGTTTAAGAAAAAATTTCTTCTTGAATTGTTATGGACTAGTCATCATAGTATCACTGGCTCATTCTATGATGTATAAGATTAAATCAGCTTCAATGAATTTGAATGTTAATTATTTCTGGCTTGGAGGAATATCTATTATGTTGCAAGATAGATATTGACTTCCATTGATAGATTTTTATGTTCTTCTCTTCCAGAGTCTTCACTGCCATCCTGTTGTCATTACTTCTTAGAGAAAAATGCTAGCTTCCTTTGGATCTTCATGATGAAATTTTGGAAACATGAGTCTTTATACATTATGTGGGAACGTCTTTGGTCTTCTCTTATGCAATTGAATTTTTCTTCTATAGTTTTATGGTTAAGGAGGCTCCACTTATTACTTCAATGAATTGATTCTTTCTAACTACTTCATTGTAGATTACTATGAGCTCCCTCTTAGTTTCAATCTCCTTTAAAAAGACCTACAATTTTATACAATTCATGAATCCCAATAGTCTTATATGTTATCCCCCATAGATCATTTAATTATCTTTCCATCAATAAATACCATTCCATATATCATATTTTAAACAAAAAATAGAAATCAAAATTTACTGCAAACCTGATACAAAGGTAGATTGTAGAGCTATGTACACCTTCCGTATTCTTCATTATCTTTAACAATATGTATCCTCATTTTCTTCGACCTTGGGTTTCTTCAGAGCTTCTTCATCTTCAACTATTAATACTTCATGTATTTCCTTACTTTTATTGTTCTTAGGGTTTTTGGGGCAATATCTCTTAAAATTTCCATATTCATGACAACCGTAGCATTGAAATTTGGACATATCCTTATTTCTATGGGACTTGTTACCAACATTTTTGTGTTGAGATCCAAATATCTTATTTCCAATTTTTTTTCTTGATCTAGTTGTAAAAGCTTGAGAATATTCATTATTAGGTTGAGTATCACCTTTAGCCTTTAGTATCAGTTCCTATAGAATACATGCAACCCATAATTCTTCAAAACTGGGAGTTTCCTTTCTATCATAGATACCTCCAGCAAAACCATCACAAGATGCATGAGGTAAAGCATTGATTATAGAGGTGATCAATTCAGAGTCAAATATAGTTTCACCAAGCCCTTGAAGTTGATCTTTTATTTTTTATATATTCATAAATATGAAGCCACGTTCTCTTATTTTGTCATCCTTATTCCATAATTCCTTAAATATATCTTTTGACTCGTTGTGTTAATGGAGTATAATTTCACCAATGTGTCATAAAATTCCTTGGATGTAGATAAATATGAAATAAAATAAATGATGGCCTTTGGTGGACTCAAAAAGAATCTTTTGAGCTCTAATTTCTCCCTTATTGTACTTGGCCACTTCTTGAGAATTTTTTAATTTGGTGGTGTAAATTCCCCTTCTAAATGTTGCATGACTTCATTTTCTTTAAGGACTAGAGTCTATCCTCTTCTTACAAGCTTTGAAATTGGATGCTCCATCAAGATTGTTTCCTTCATTGTAGATAGATTACAATTGATTGGAAGTATTAGACATAGATAATATAATAGTACTTACTTGGTAGTGAGAAAGAGATGCTACAAGGGTATCTTCAATCAATTATGCCAACAAATTGTGATCTTCAAGATTCCTTCCTTCACCTTTGCTCCAATACCATGTTGAGAAACCAAGTGCATTGTAGTCTAGACACTTAATTTCTCTTATTGATAATTACTTGTGAATATTATGTGTATTCTTATTATTTCTTATGTCTTCTTCATAAATAAATTATACAATTGTTCAATCTTTCGAGAAAATATGGATATCACAATAAGACAAGAGACACCATAAACCAAGCTAGTATCCAGGGAAAAACCCAACAATCATTTCCTTATATAATAATATCAAAATGATAAATATCCAAGCCAAGAACAAGACCAACTACCACCAAGATACCAAGTCAAACCCTCATCCTATTCACCTCCAAAAGTCAAAGACAACACTCGTAAAACTCCTTCAAATCTGGTCAAACTTATGAAATTTGAACCTACAACAAGGGGCCGAAATTTGGCCAGAAACTACCTCATAATTTCTGGCATATTCCAAAGAAAAACACACCTCCACATGTGAAAAATGCAGTAGCCAAATATTGAGTCAGCGAGGGACTATTTTTTTAGTTTTTACTTGCTTTCTCTCTCTACTTGGTTCAGAAATTGCTTCTTGTGATTATGAGTGAATGTGTTCCAAGTATGTCGAATTGTATATATATATACACGTATTTGTTCAGGAGTGTCGAATAAGTGTTACTTTGGAGGGTCGGGTTGACTTGTCCAAGGAGGTTCGACTTGGTCATATTATGGACTTATGAATAAAAAAAAAAAAAAAATGTTTTCTTTCTTGTAAATGTCCAAATGGGACATGACTCAAATTGTTTTTATTTTCACTTTTAGCATGAATAAAATGCTTGAAAAAATCCAATAAATATGATAAATTTACATTATGAAAATCGAATCTAGTTACAACTTCAACAATTTCCACATAAATCTTGTCTTCCATGTTCTACAACTGATAAATTTCATACGTGATTTTTTTTCTTATGGTTCATGGTGGTTTAAATAAGAATTTTTTTTTTTTATATACAAATTCACTTATATAGACTCACCCCCAAACCCCATCTAATATATGAGTGTGCTCAAACAAATGGATCTCTTCAACTACTTTGTGAAAAATTATTGATTACTTTTCCACATTAACCTCTAGCTTAGTGCCTTTACAATATAGTTCCAATACATGATGGATTATTGTAGCATCCCTCAAGAAACCATCACCAAAACTAATACATCATCTACAAACAATAGGTGAGTAATGAAAAACTAGATTCCCATTCTCAATTATTTTAATCCATCATTATTACTTTCCTAAATGATGCTTTTGCTCAAAGTTTCTTCTACAAGAAGAAACAATAGAGGTGAGAGTTAGAAACCTTACCTTAGGCCCCTATGACATTGCAAGAAAGATGACATGTAACTAGTAATCAACACATAGAAAGTAATGGAAGAATGGAATCCCTCTACCCAATTAGAAAATTGCATGAGAATACAACATCATCAATCTTGGATGAGACTAATGCACCTAATTATAAACCTCGGATCAATTTAGTTTTATGATAATGGAAAACCTGCTCTTTGTTTTAATGGTGAGTAAACCATCCTAAGAAATTATTGTAGCCTCTTGAAATTGTCGACCATCTAAGATGATAGCGGAAAAAACATGCTCAAGTCTTCTACATATAATATCTAAAATTATCTTGTACACAACACTACATATTTAAAAGGTGTTGTTTTTTCTAGTGCAATTAGGGTTAGCAAAATATTTATGAAATTCTAATAATTACTTTTGATGTAGATCATTTTTTATCTTATTTCAATATATCATTCAACAATTATACTTCAGAAATTCAACAGTAGAATAATAGAGATCACAATGCACAAAAGAGAGACACGGTTTACCTTGGGAAAACCCACTATGAGGAAAAACCCAACAACCTTTTCAATAGAGAAATTCTTCCTGTTCAATAAGAGACACACCTAGACTATGGGAAAACTTGGTCTTCTCCTCCAATTCAAGTCACCCAAACTATTCTTGCACTTTGTTCTGCCTGCCTGATCCAGAAATTTCGGACTCCCAACAACTATCTAATAGCCCATAATTTTGGCCCTTAGAAATTGCCCAGTAACCCAGAAAATTTTGGCCCTCTGCAATAAAATGCCCAAAAACAGTGTAAATAAGAGAGAGAGACTTTTATCCACACATGAAAGTTGATGATAGAGGAAAGAAATTAATTTGACCTTATTTCTTTGTCCTTCATCCTTCTTGACCTCCTTCGCTTGCCTAGAAGCTATCTTGAGTGAGGAATGTGAAATTCCCAAATGAGGAGCTTGAGTTGCGTTTATATAGTCAATAGAAGTGTCTCTTGTCCAAGGTTGACTTGACTTGGAGAGAAGCCAACTTTTCACTTTTTGGAGCCAAAAATTTCATTTAAAAAATACAAATTTACGTCCTATAAAAGTTGCAATGGGACTTTGAATCAAGATAAATTTTTCTTTGATTCATGCATTTATAAATATGATTTACAATGATAAATATAATTGCATTAAGTGATTAAAAGCACATTATGAAGACCAATTATAGTTACAAATTCAATGCTTCCTCTTAACTAGGGAGGTATTCATCACCACAGTCATATATTTTCTCATATTGAACAAATATATCTAAAGAAAAGGTTATCCATTATTACCAGCATTAACATTATTATCATCATTTTCTAACGGCCATATTTGGGGCAGCAGAAAACCCATGGCAATGTCGTCAGCATATCAGAACGCACTCCTCCAGAGTGTTCGGTCCTTGAATCCCATGGCCACCACCTAGGCCAAAATGTTAAGAACCTCGACTAGCAAGCACTCACTCACCCTTCCTGGTGAGCACTCTGGGCCAATACCTCACTCAACCCCTTCTTGGTTGGTGATCAGGTCTAGATGCTAAACTTAACCTCACTCCACCCTACCTGGTGTGTGATCACGGTCCAAGATGTAACTCCACCCTTCTGGTGTGTGATCAAGGTCCACGTGTTGAAGGACCTCACTCCACCATTCATAGTTTGTGATCAGGGTCCAGGACCTTACTCCACCAGTGTTGGTGTGTGAATAGGGTCCTCCTCTAAGAGACACTCACTCAACGCTACCTGTTGATCCCTCTAGGTCTCTTGTACCCATTCTCCCTTTTGAGAGAATGCCCATTCATACCTCAGACATATCAGCACTCCCTCTCAATGAGAGGGGTGATCTCCATGAGCCCGAACTTGTATTTGAAGTACATTAACTTGTCCCTCAGAAACAACTTCGTAAAAAAAGTAGCTACCTACTCATTGATGGAGATGTACTTGAGACTTATATCTCTCCTCTGCACCATGTAACAGATGCAGTGGTACTTGATCTCAATATGCTTACATTGGTCATGGAACATGGGATTATCTGAAATATTCACATGACTTTGATTATCACAATGTATCACCATCAGTTCTAAATCTTGGCCGAGAAATCCTCCAAAAAATTTCTAGATCCATATTTCTTCAATACAAGCCTCATTGGTTGTGATGTACTCTTCTTCAACAATGTTGAGTGCTATTGACCTATGCTTCCTACTCATCCACATTATCATAGTGGATCCCAAAATGAAGCATACTCTTGAGGTACTCTTTCTATCTTCAACAGTTCCTACCTAATCAATGTATGTATATCCCTAAAGTTGTACATCCATGTTTGCAACATATTTCAAACCATAATTCATTTTACCAGACAAATATCTCAATATGTTATTTCTTGCAATTAAGTGCTCATGTCTTGATTCTATCTAGAACTTGCACAAAGTGTTCATAGAAAACCAAATGTCCAGCCTGGTGTTAACCAAATACATCAGCATACCAATTAGCCACCTGTAAATAGATGGATCTACTAAAATGGAGTTGAAGCCTCTTAACTTTTTCATGTTAGTCACCATGGGATTCACCATGGATTTGCAATCCATCATCATTGAAACTTTGAAGAATCTGTATCACATACTTCCCTTGAACGAGGAATACTTGACCATGTTTCTGCCATACTTATAATCCCAAGTAATAGTGCATCAACCCAAGATCCCTCATATCGAACTTGGAAGCCAACTACTTCTTGCACTGAATAATAAGAGGCTTAGCACCTATAAAAAAAAATTCATCAACATATAATAATAGGATCACAAGTGCATTCTTCACAACCTTAAAGTAAAGGTTTGGATTTTCTTCATTTTTCGTAAATCCTAGTCTTGTCAAATAATTGTCGATACGGGCTTACCAAGCCCTTGGATCTTTTTTGAGTCCATACAAGGCCTTCGTCAACTTGCAAACATGAGACTCTTTTCCATATACCTAAAATCCTCGTGGTTGCTATATTTACACCTCTTCCTTAATTACTCCATTGAGGAAAGTAGTATTTACATCCATCTGGTGTATTTCCCATCTCATAGAAGCATTTAATGAAATGATGGATCTATGGAGATGTACTTGGAAACTGTAGCAAATGTCTCATCATAGTCTTCTCCCTCTTTCTAGGAGAACCCTCTATCCACAAACCATGCCTTGCATTTTTCAATGTCCCCATCTACAACATGCTTAATCTTATATATCCACTTGGAAGTCACTACTGACTTCCCCTTAGGCCTTGGCACAATTTCCCAAACATCATTATTCATGATATATTGGTACTCCTCATTCATTACTTCCTTCCATACTTGCTGATTGACTGTTTTTTCATAAGTGGAATGTTCTTCATCAATGATATTTTTCATCAAAGCTACATAGCCGAAGAACTTTTTAGGTTTCTTCACTTCTCTAGATGTTCCATCAAGAGTTGCATGTCCTTCTGCCTCTTCGAAAGTGGATCTAAGTCATGCTGGTCTCTTCTAGATTTCAAGAACTAATTGGTTTTGTTGGTTCTTGAGGCCCTTTTGGCATTTCGATACATTTTATAAAACTTGAATTCTCTTCTCTTGAGACTTCTTTCTTTAATTCTTCCAAAGAATCTATGGAGACTTCCTTAGAATTCCAATGTGCCACTTTCTCATCGAAAGTGACATATGTTCTAACCTAAATTCATCACTACTCTGGAATGTAAATTATGTTGGATTTTGAAGATTCATTATATCCAACAAATATTACTTTATTTATTGAAGGTTCCAACTAGTTCCTTTTATCCTTAGGAATTCTCATATGTCCAACCTCTGGCTTCTTTTTAGAGAAGGCTTCATCGACATTCATTCCTTCCAAATCTCTATGAGGACTTTGATTTTGAATGTACACAATTTTTCATGAGGCTTCGCCCCACAAGAACAACGACAAGTCCAAATCAAGCATCATGGCCTTGATATATTCTTCAATGGACCTATTCTTTCATTTTGATACACCATTATGTCGTGGATTATATGGGGAAATTAGCTCCCTCTTAATCCTAGCTTGCTTGCAGAAATAAACAAGATACTTTGAGGTGTATTCTCCTCCATTATCAGATCTCATTATCTTGATCCTTTTACCTATCAAGTTTTCCACTTCAACTTTGAATTCCTGGAACTTGTCAAATACTTCATATTTCTTCTTCAAGAGATATATCCATGTTTTATGAGAGAAGTCATCAATAAATGTCACATAGTACAATGAACCACCAAGCAATTTTACGAGCATTAGACCACATACATCAGAATGAACCAAGTCCAAAGCTTCCTTATATTTGTTTTCACTATTTGGAAATGGTTTCTTGATGTTATTCCCAAGAGCACAACTTTTTCATACACTATCATTCTTTATAGTTCAAGAACTCCTGACACTATTTCACTTAATTCAAGAAATGCTATGAAATAAATATCTCCATACCTTCGATGACATAGCTCACTCAGATCTATTTCATCATGTAGTGATGCTTGATTTGGTTGAATCACAAGTCTATACAGTATACCATCATGAATCCCAATAACCCTAGCATCATCTATACTAGCAGAACCCTTTGACCAAATAGGTACTTTCCCATCCACAAAGACAAGATTCTTTTTCAAACTTGGTACATAGAGGAAATTGTTGAGATGAATGTTGTTACCATATTCCATCTATATGGATGTCTTCCCAATTCCTTTTACTGCATAGTTGTTGTTTTATCCCAATTCAACGCTTTGAGACAACTTCTTTTCCATCATGCTCGAAATATTCCTACGCTCTCTGGTCATGTGTCTTGATGCTCGAGTATCTACCAGCCACATGTCATCATCATCTGCAAAGGAAACTGTCAAATAATAAAAGTAGAAGAAATATTTGTCACCCTTGGATCTCTTTGATTTTTCATCTTCTTTGAATACTATTGCGGAATCATGTTGTGGAAGCATGTTTCTTCCCTTTTATTTTCTTGTTAGTCATATTAGTAAAATCTCTCTTGAAATGTGACTCCATATTTTTTATAGTCATAACATTGTATATTTGACAAGTCTTTCTTATTATTAGAGGAAGAAGACCATTTTCTTGACTTCTAATGTTGAGATACCATTATTATTTTTACTATTTTATTTTTTTCATTTTATTTAAATTCTTGTTTTATAATGTTTAATAATATTTTGTTTTCTTAAATTTCACCTGCATTAATTATTGGTTAAGATTTTTCATTAATCATTGCATTTATGAAATATATATATTGAATGATTTGGATCAGCACATTCAACATTTTCCTAATGATGAACTACATTGGGTAGTTCGAAACGTGTCGGTCCTTTAAATGATAATGTGATTTTCTGGAAGATTTTTTGTAAACAGTGTAGAGATTTATTAGGGCATCATACATCTTCTTGGAGGTATCATGCTTTGCAATGTAGGGAATGAGATGATCCTTAATGGAGTCCACCATTAGAATCATGGTAGTAATATCATCCTCCTTGAACTTCTCTTTTCCAGTTGCATCGTTTGGTTCAGTAGTTGTTCTTGTCACATGATCCAACACTTTGTTTTTGGCAAGAATAAGACATATTCTAACTTTCCAAGCTCTAAAGTTTGATGCTCCCTCTAGCTTGTTTTTAGATTTCATGGAGGAATTTGCAGGAGCCAATATACAAGAAATACTTTAGTGATATTCTCTATCTGTGTTTTTTGCAAAATTGATCTCAATATACCTTCCTTTCGTCACCAAAGCTCTCATCACATGTTGATTTTTCTAGTGCAATTAGGGTTAGCACAATATTTTAGAAATTATGATAATTACTTTTGATGTATATATTCATCTATCTTATTTCAATATATATTTCAACATTTATACTTTAGAAATTCAATTTTAGCACAATAGAGATCACAATGCACAAAAAAGAGACAAGATTTACCTTGGGAAAACCCACTACGCGGAAAAACCCAACGACCTTTTCAATAGAGAAATTATTCATATTCAATAAAAGACACATCTAAACCTATGGTAAAACCTGGTCTTATCCTCCAAGTCAAGTCACCCAAACTGATCCCACAATTCGTTCTGCCTGCATGATCCAGATATTTTTGCCTCCCAACAATTGTCAATTAGCCCAAAATTTCAGCCCCAGAAATTTCTCGGTAACCTAGAAATTTTCATCCCCCTTGTAACATAATTCCCAGAAGAAATCTGAATCACAGAGAGAGACTTATCCACATGTGCGAGTATATGAGAGAGGAGAGAGAGGAAATTGACCTTATTTATTTATCCTTCTTCATCCTTCTTAACCTCCTTCACTTGCCCATAAATTGTCTTGAGTGAGGAATGTTAATTTCCCAAATGAGGAGCTCAAGATGTCTTTATATAGTAGTTTTTGTAGATAGAATGGGCATGTATCATGGTTGTGGCTGAATTGACTTGGAGGGAAGTCGCCTTATCACTTTTTGGAGCCAAAAATTACATTTCAAAAATTCAAATTTACATCTTATAGAATTCGCAATGGAACTTTAAATCAAGATAATTATTTCTTTGACTCAAGAATTTATAAATATAATTACATCGAGTGACCAAAAGTACATTATGAAGACCGACCATAGTTACGAATTCAACAAAAGGATGAAAATTCTCATAAGAGTTAGGGACATCTTTCTTTGGAAAGAAAGCAAAGAAATATAATTAATTTATCCATAACCTTATAGGAGCTTCTATATTCCTCAACAAAAAAAATAATAATTAGCCATCAACTCTAGAAAAGTTTAAAAGAATTTTGTTGGTCATACATCAAGGCTTGAACTCTTATCTTTATGAAAGGATTCAATATCAACTTGTAATTCATCCATATAACCTTCTTCATATTTTGCCTACTTTGTTCATGGATGTAAAAACTATAAAGGAAAGAAATCATATAAATTAATTTCTATTATGTTAGCTAGAGGAGGTTTCATACCAATCCCCCAAGATGTTGAATGTTACAAATGAGGCCTGCATATATACCTACATAGGTGCCTCTTCACGAAAGGTCATGTCTTATCAGACATGACCTTTTAGCTTAATTACTAATTAACTAATTTATCATTTATTTACACCAGCATAGATCCATCTAACTCCGGATCTATCATGCGCCGAGAGGGATCAAATCTCTCGAGGTGCAAACCTTTCCTCAAGTTTTGCACTCAAAAATAGGTTTTCACCTCGAGAGATTTGATCCCTCTCGGCGCATGATAGATCCGGAGTTAGATGGATCTATGCTGGTTGAATCTATATCCACATCCTATTCCCAATATCTACATACACTAATTCCAAATAATTGTTCACCACTATCTGAATCAAACGAAACAGAAAGCGTCTTTCTCCTCGTTCTCTTTTTCCTTGAAACCTTAAAGCGTCTTTCTCCTCGTTCTCTTTTTCCTTGAAACCTTGAATGATTCGTTTTTAGAAGTGTATAAATTCAGATGGCCTAGGATTTCCGGCTATTAAAAAACCAACACTTTGAGGAGGATATTTTCTCAACTATTAAATCAAAGAGATTATTTGCCATGGCATATTATTCAGAGATTCCAAGCGGACCTTCAGAAATTTGAAATGACAGATTATTCATAGACTCCAGAGGAAAGTGGAGTGTATAATCTCTATAGCAGAAAACAAATCTCAGAATTGTCAATTTCCGATAATAGCTAAGAACCAGTATTCTCACATAAACAGAATAGAAAAACCCTAAATGATATGTAAAATAATTCCTTAGAGGAGAAAGCCCACGTCACGCATATTGAATGTTGTCATCCGGCATTTCTTGAACGTCCTCATCCGCAAGTCTGATCTGCGAGTCTGAGTCGAGGTCATGTAACCCGTACTTCGGGATCCTCATGATTTCTTGAAGGTCATCATGGCACACGAATTTTTCTGTGGTAAGTTCATCCCACAGAATTTTTCTGTTGTTAAGCCGACATTTATTTTTTATTTTTATTATTTTAATTTAAAATTTGAGCCGACATTAAGGACGTGACAAACCTGACATCGGGGTCATACTGGGCTGTAGATGCGCCTCTCGGCGCAATTATTTATTCATTACATTGCCTTCCCCTCAAAAAGCTTTGTCCTCAAAGCTTGTTGATGAAAGGCCTCGATTTGTTTTCCTACTATGAACATCTTCTTGTCTCAGGGCAGTCGTCCTTGTTGATACAAGTTGATATGATCCTCTAAGTGACAAACAAAATTGTCGCACTGAGAATGGATCAAACCAACCTAAATCAATCTTCTGTGGAATCTTACGATGACTGGAAACTTGAGATGATTCTTTAGTATTCTTTAGAATATCAGCTTGTTTCTGTTTTGAATACATAGCTCGGCTAAGTTGTCTGCTCCCGTGATTTGGATGTCGATAGGGAACTTTTTTGGTTTGACTTTGATTTTCTTTTGGCGAGGATGTTATTGAGTAGGTTACAGAACCTTAACTTAGAATGTTCCTCGTTTTTCTAACATCTAAGTTTGTTTCTTCTGCAACTTGCTTGTCGTCCTCTTTAGCTGAGACATTTATTGGATCAACGTTCGATTTTTCTTCAACTTGAACTTCTACATTTGTCAGTTTCGACGATTATTTTTCGACAAGTTTTTGCACCTTGTTTTCCAAAGACTTCTTGTCTTTCTTTAACTTCTTAATTTGCATTAGTAATTTATTGTTGTGATCCTTGAGGCGAGCAAACTCTTCACTCTTGTTAGTGGTGATTTTTTTAATTTCCTTTTGCATATTTTGTATCACCTTTTCACCTTTTTGAGAAATTACTTTTGAAATTTCTTGAATGTCTTCAAGTGTCACTGAATTTGGTTTTAAGTTAATGTCCTGTAGCGTTATTTTCTTCTTTTTGTAGGAGAATGTTAAAAACTTATTTTTCATATTAATGATGAATGACCCTAGTGATTCCATCCAGAGCGAACCCAGAATTATATCACTATCGTTACAAAATAAGGTTTTAACGGTAAATTATGAGACCAAGGAATACTCCCCAATACTTAAGTGTAGATTCCTTATGTTGTATTGTTTTTCATTTTCATGAAATGAATTTTTTTCCGTTATATTTGATTCGGGGATCACTAATTCATTAGCACATTTAGTACTAACATAATTATTCTCTTGATTAAGACCGATAGATATGAGAACTTCTTCCCGCAAGTGACCCTTTGATTCTAATTAGCGCATGGACAAACATACTATAATTTTCAGGAAATCTTCCCTTCTTTCATTTTCGATTTAGACTCAATTTCCTTTTCATCAATGATTGATTCCATTTTGTTTGTTGAATTGAGTTTTTAGGGTTTTTAAGGTAACCCTTCTAAAACTATGTAACCCTTCTAAAACTTTCTCTTCTTCTTTTCAATGAGATTATTATTCCTTCGTTTTTTTTTAATAATTTAATTAATTATATATATATATATATATATATATATATATATATATATATATATATATATATTCTTTTAACAATTAATTTTTTTTAACTCTTTTTTTTGTTGAAAGGTTACAACCCTAGTGAAACGTGGCTATTCACATATATTCACCTATAAAATATATGTCCACTTATGTGTATTTGACTCGGTTAATGTTTTCCACGTAAAAGTAAACTTACCATTCACACAAATATTTTTTATTCCTTTACTTCTTATTTTACCTTGCAAATACCATGGGCAATTACCATGGGCTTCGAAAACCACGATCTTGTAAACCACTGAAAGAATAATCAAAATAACCTTACCTACTCTTCCTTATCTCTTTTTCCTTTTTAATTTTAAATTTTCTTGGTATGTACATATATGTACTTCTTTATATATATCTCTTTTTTTCTTTTTCTTTCTTTTCTTTTTTTTGTTTTTTGTTTTTTGTTTTTTTACTTATATATATATATTTGACTATATATATATTTCTCTATATATATATATTTCTTTTGCTTTTCTTTTTTTCAAAATTTCCCCTTTTTTTTCTTCAAATTTTTTATTTTGGCCAGAGGCCTACTGGTGAAATTTCTTCAAATTTTTAATTCTGGCCAAAGGCCTACTGGTGAAATTCTTCACATTTTTAATTATGGCAAAAGGCCTACTAGTGAAAATGGAGAAACTCCAAGACTGGTAGCAAAACGCTTCGACGACAACAATGTTGACAAATTTTTTATGGCCAAAGGCCTGGACCGAGGAGCGTAGCTCTATGCAGCGATGAGCGGCCGGAAGATCGAACTAATCTGATACCAAATGAAGCGAACAAAATTCCTTCTCAAGTTAAAATACTCCATAACACTTGGAATACAAAGATATCCATGAGGATACAAATATTATATTATAAAAGGTATGAAGAATGAGATGCTGAATGTTACAAATGAGGCCTGCTTATATAACTACACAGGTGCCTCTTCACAAAAGGTCATGTCTTATCAGACATGACCTTTCAGCCTAATTACTAATTTATCATTTATTTACATTATTTATTCATTACATCCCCCCATTGGCTTCTACATTAATACATATACCTATATCAACTTATACTCCCATTTCCTCCATAATTGCCCTTTTTTCCCCAATATAAGATAATATTTCTTATTCATTGCAAGAATAAATTCATCGTCAAAGGAGTAAAAATTACTAACACTGTATGCGGAATCCACTACTTTCTTCCTTGGATTCCCCCTTGATGGGCCAAGAAATTAGCTTCTTTTTGCCATCTTGCTATCATAGTTTTAACCATTTCTATCTTTTATATGCCTCCATAATTATCCTTTCTACATATATTTGTCACCATCCATATGTATATATGCACTCAAAGCCACAAAGGTTGCACAAAATATCTTCAAAGGTAATATGTCCACTATTCTATAGTTTTATAAGTTTTATAAGTTGTATTTATAAAAGCAAGCTAATATGTGGTAATTGAAAAAAATTAACAAAATATGTAGCTTCTTCGTGGACATGTAAAAAATTATTTTTTTAACGCATCTCCAAAAGCAGCTTAGCCAAACCAAGAATAGACATAGATGGAAAAATATATAAGGATGGTTATTTTGTTGGGTGTGGAACTTGATTGTCTTCCTAATTGTTCAGAGGTTTTTGTTTCACCTGCATTAGATCCATGTTCCTAACGGGGCAGTAATGCCTCTCATTTAATTATTGTTAGGGGATCTAGGGAGGGAACGGTAGCGCCAAAACTAAAAATAGATGAAAAATTTCCTTGTAAAATAAAGTAATTTCATAGTTAATTTCTGGGTAGTTCATTAGGCAGATGATCTGACGGTAGAAGTTATGTTAATGTAGGGATTTTTCCCTAGAAGGAAAACCTCAGTTTATATGAGGTAATTATATTTCGATTGTGTGTTATTGTTTTGAACGAGAAAGAGAGAGGAAATTGTGTGAGAGCGAAGAGGAAATTACAACGGATTTTTTGTAGGTTGTATCTCTTCATTTTGTTGGATAATATAAAAGGAAGGACTGGTTGTTTCTCTGTGGACATAGCCCAATACGGGTGAACCACATATGTATGTGTCTCTTATATTTTATGTGTTTTTGTATTTGTGCTTCTGTAATATTTTATGTGTTTCATTTCTTCATTAATAAAATTTCTAACATATTTATCTACTAAGCACACCAAAGAAGCAAATATGTCATCATTGTGGTAGAGTCAAAGTTCTAATCAACATCGTAAAACAATGTCATAGTGCATATGCATATCATTGGAGGACTGTGACATGGAAATGTAACCATGCATCAAAAGATCGTTATATATTCACAGGATTGAGTGTTGGGAATGATGAGGAATAGTATTTCCATGGTTATGTCTAAACGTCTAGATTCATACACCTTCACACATGAGCTAATCCATATGTTGTGATCTATATTATAGTGATAAAACACTTATTCATCATATTTGGATGTTATTTGTAGCAAGTAAACTTTGAAGAATGTTATTTAACTTACTCTATATATTGATATCTCTTAGCAGAGTAAAGGGATAGATAGATTTAGGGTTTGATTTACTATATGAACTAATTATATATATTATAGTTATAAGAAAGCAAGTCATCCTTCATTTCGTGTATATGCATTTTTGAGTTCATTTAAATTTAGATTTTAAGGTTTTTCAAAGCTCATGTGACCACTAGGAGGCCCCCTATGCAGGATGTGTGGCACTTTTTTATACGATTTTTTAGTATAGTTTTTTTTAGTATTATATATTTTGTTTCTGAGTGTTAATTCATATGCTCTTCTTTATTTTGCAATGTGGATTATGATTTCAAGTTGTGTGAATTTTAATTTCTTTTAGTGTGTTAATATGAGGTAGTTTGATCATATGTGTTGAATGGTGTTGTCATTGATGTAATTGTTAGTGATTGAACACACTTATTATTTGTCATCAAATGGAAGCTCCACTGGTCAAAGCCCCTGGAAAACCCTAGAAGCCCCATGCATGTTGAATCATTTGGGGATGAATATAATGGATCTTAGGATCAGTACAATCCTCATTTGATTCTCCTCATCATGTTAATTCCATTGGTATGTGGCATGCCACAAGAGCCCTCATGGTATGTGAGATATCCTTGTTTAAAAATGAAGCCCCCAATGTATGGGAAAAAACCCCAAATTTTGATGATACGACATCCTATTATTTTGGAAAAATCATGAAGTTAAAAAGAAGTATTATTATGATTAAATATATAAGATATATTTTTTAGGGCATCATGGGTTCTGGCTCAAGAATTTGAATTTCAAAATTCCAATTCCCTCCTAAAGATAATGACCTCAAGAATTGTTTCTAATCCAAAAAATCAAATTAAATTTAATTGCATTTCGCTCTTAAAAATTCATCTAGTCGGCTACCCTATTTGGTGTCTTCCAACATCTATAAAAGGGAATTTGTTATCTCTCCCTTACAATGCATATTAATTGAATATCATTTAGTGTTTGAACTCTGAAATATTTTTTTGGCCCTATGGAGGATTGTTGGATTAGAGAAGAGGCATTTTTGTACTTGTTTTTTATATTGGATTGGGATTTGTTGGTTCATATTGTAGACAAAGGGCTAATATTGAGTCCCATACTCTTGTTTTTGTGTGTTATCTTAATAACAAAGTTTTCTTTTGGTACAATACTGGCATCCTTTGAAAAGGAATGGGGTATGTTGGCATGATAAACTATGATGCAAAATTCCATAATAGTCCTAGAGGAGGATTCGTTGAACTATAACTTCAAGAAAGTGACTTCCTGGAGTTGTTTGCATCCTTGATTTTTGAGTGTCTATCTCTAAATTTTGATAGGCTTGCAAACCCTTAAATTTTTGCGTCCTTGGTTTATTTTCAAAGAACAAAGTCTATACTTTCTTAGGGCTATCCTTATAAGTATTGTGGATATATCAATCTATCTTTGAGGTTCAATATTTTGTGGAGATACCTACAGCCTTGGTTTATGAAATATAAATTCACACATGATTGAAGATTAAAGACCTTACATAAGTATTTTTCTTATGAACCTTCTTGGAGTATAATTTTTTAATAAGAGACTTGTTTAGGATTGTAGTTATGATAATAATGACCTTTATTCTATGGTTTGAGTTGTTTTAGGACCAACGAAGAAGTATCCAAAACCACTAACCTAATTGTTGTGGACTTGGACTTACATCTATGGAATAGACTCATGTACAAGTAATAGAATCAATTTGAGTCTCAATCAATCCTAAAGCAACGAATTCCTAAACTTAACTGTTATTTATGGTACTTTAGTGATGAGTTTATAAAGTTTGTATGATCTTGAGTTTGTTGTAATGCCTTTACATGTTCCTATGACCCTATAAAAGGATATAAACCCACCTCACTCAATTTACTAAGCAACATTCTTATCCTATCATGACAAATTTGAAGAATATTGGTCTGTGGTATAGTGATATACATTTGCATTAATTCTAGTTACTCAAATTGTACACAGAGGCATGTTTCACTCCATTAATTGTTGATTCATGTAGCCACATTCATCATTGAATATATTACTCTTGTTTGATTTGCCCTGTGGTATAATCTTGAATGTGAATCCCCTGCAAATAAGGGTAGAGTTCAATATTTGTTATAGTATATTAAAGAAAAATTTATTGAAATCTCCTTGCATAAAAGTTGTGGCCCTAAGAGAAAATTTAAAAGGGATAATTTAACACAGCCCTAGATCTATCGTATTTATAAACTTGCTTCTTATCTTACCCTTGTGTACAAATTATTGATGTCAAAAATGAACAAGGGTTTATAAGTTGAAAAGGGACTAAGGTGCTATGTAACCTACGGTGGCAAAAAATAAGAAGCAAGTATTGAATACATATGTTGTGTCACCTTTTTGTAACTTGGAATATGCATTATGTGGGTTGGTTTGAGTATAGGGTCTTATAAGTAGTTTCATTGACTTGAGTATTCAAAACTATAACAATATTATTGCGAGGTATTGAAATCTATAGGTAGTGACATCAACTTAGTTGGTAGGATGTTTTAAAATATCCATTTATTTCACTGTAAATATGAAAGAGATTGTGCATTCAAATCTTGAATTTAATAGTGTGTTGATCTACGATTTTGCCACTTCATATTGATAATGACATGCATTGACTTTTGATATATATCATTGAGTAGTGTTTTCAGAATGAATTTTGTGGAAAATGGAGAGATATTACTACTAGAGGGTATGATTTTGAATTGATGGATCAGGGTTCGTACTACACAGACATTGTGATTTTTTTTCCTTATTGATGCATTGGATATATGTTGGAAATCTAGAGTTTGTGGTTGGCAGGTATTGAGGATAATCCTTCAGATTTACCACTAGAAGGAAATACTTGAGTAAAGTTGATATGATATTGTATGGAAAAGTGATATGTGCCAAGATTTTTTGTTGACCTCGGTTATGTGATTGAGTTATGGACTAACAATACATTATTTCAAAGCAATGAATTGGTTGAGTTTGATGGTTGGTGCATCTAGGGTTTGATGTGTAGATAGAGAAGAGGGAGAATTGATTGACAATGATCGTATCACTGCTACTTGTATCATAATATTTTTTCATTTATATTTTAGCACAAGTGGATCAAATATGAAAATTGTGAAACATGGTCAGCCGACTAATCAGGGTGGCAGGGTGGTGAAAGACATGAGAGTGGAGTCTCCTTTAGGTTGGAGCCTGAGAATAATTCAAGTCATAAGGGTGGTGATAGGGTAGTTTGGAACTTGCTTAGGGCATTGGAGCATCCCTCCAGTAGCAGCTGGTAAACAAGGTGTTGGAGTATCCTTCAGGTTGGAGCTTGTAAACTAGGACATTAGAGTAACATTTTGGTTGCATCTAGTAAACAGGGAATTGGAGCATCCTAGAGGTTGGAGCTTGTAAATAAGGGGGTTGGAGCATCCCTCAATTGGAGCTGAAAATATTGATATGCATTTTATTGAAGACAAATATTAAAAAGCATTCGGTGGTTTTTGTCTTGGAGGGGTTTCCACCTAAAACATTGTTGTCCACTGACTTGATGTTTGCACATTGTTGAATGGTGATGTTTACTATTGATTTATGTTACACTTGATGATAATGTTAATTAATGTTCCGTGAATTTAAAATATAATAATTGAAGATATATACTAATTCACCCCCCTCTCAGTGTTTCCAATAATATGGAACTTTCGATTGAACAGGGGTCAAATATTTTAAAACTTCAAAAAATTATATTCAAAATATTTTTAAGAGAGTTTGTTGTTAAAAAATATTTGAATCTTTGCATGATAGAGGGTTTATAAATGTTTCATATCCATGATCATATTGAGTTAGAGTAGCTTTAAACACTTTCATAGAATAGAATTTGCTTTATGTCAATTCACTTTCGATAGAATTAGAAGTCAGGTCCTTGAATATATTTTACTTTACACTTTGTAAGTTTAAAAACTTGAACTGATAATATAAAATGTTTAAGAATTCTAGTACAAATGAATTTACCAACATTGTTGGCATCGTTTCTAGAGAATTATACATAGGATTTAGCTTTTAATTTATATTTCCTTTCAAATTACACAACTTTGGAAATGAGAAATGGTAAGATGGGAGGAAAGAACCTATGCATCACATTATGAGGTTTCTCCTAACCTTAGTTGTTGAACTGCATTTTATTTTTAGCTACATAAGTTAGAATGCATGTATAGAGAAAGAGATTCAAGAGGTATATTCATTAGAGGAAGAACTTCAATACCAAAATCACCCACCACCCCCATTAGATCACATGGTACAATAAGAACCACATCACACATTCCCACTTTTACAAGTAGAAGAAGGAATTCTAAAGTGCAAATATTTGAGTGGTAGACAAATCAACATCTTCAACTGATGAAATTGTCTTTCTTTCTCGTTCAATAGGAGAACAACTTATTGCACAAGAACCTGAAATACCTACTAAAGAAGAAGGAATATTATTTGGGATACCAATATTCGAGGAACTAGAAGAAGGAAATCTAATATAAGAACCATATTATCTTAGTTTTGAATAACCAATGGGGGAAGGAGAAGGAGAAGTATTCACTCCTCCTGATGGAAAGGAAATAATATTAGGAGGGGAAAGTGAAAGATCACCACTTGGAGGTGGAAGAGGAGGAAGAATATTTCTTCCTATAGGTGGAAGAGGTGAAAGAGGAGGTCGAGGAAGAGATGAAGATTACGAAAATGAAGAATATCCTTATGGATTTCCTATCCAAGACAGTCATATAAATGTTAATATAAAAGTATATATTTCCCCATCTGTACTTTCAAATTCTCATGGTATGCAAACAGAGGACCCAAAAAAAATTATTTTTGAGTTTGAAGTACTTTGTAGAAGTTATGTTAATTTACAATATGCTCAAAATTTAAAGTTATTTCCTACAACATTAAAATATGGGGCTTTAGATGTTGAAAATGTTGAAAAGTGTAACTAGGATCGGTCTTCATATTGACTATGTAATTATTTATTTATGCAAAGAAGAAGACAAGATTATATATATATATATATATATATATATATATATATATATATATATATATATGCTTGACTCATGGGTTTCATGACCAAGGTTTTATGTCGAAGGACTTCTTCTTGATGTCCTCTAGGGATATGTCTTCTGGTCATAAATTGTATTAATTAAGTGTCATGTTTATGAAGAGTCAAAGTCTAATTTGTATTCCTTCAGACTTTCACATAAGCCTTGAATATTTCACTCAAAGATGATCAATAACAACGTTGGAAAACCCTTCAAGTCAACCTTCATTACACAAGAAGATATTATTTATGAGTCGGCTTATATTCAAGTATTCAAGTTGGAATTAGTACACATGGATAGGTTGGCTCAAACAAAAGTTGGAACAAATATTTATACCTACTTATGCTACACAGAAAAATGTGGATTTCATTTGAGCTTTTTACAAAGTTTAAAATGCAGATTTGTCTGAGATATTACAGTGGTTAAGTGGGAGAAAAAGGACAGATAGATTGCAGATATATCTAATACTTTACAAGGTGATAAAGTCTGGCATAAGTACAAGCCAAAGAACAGATAGAAATTGCAGATAGCTTTGTGACAATGCAGTGTATTAATAGATCTGGAATATATGCGAGTTAGAGGCTGCAAGGTGTGGAATTGTCTTTGATTACTATGCTAATACAATGTATCTGGATCAGTGAGAAGAAGTTACAAACAAGAGTGCAATCCATACTATGATGAATACACCTGAAATCTGAGCGTAATAAAGTTGGTACCCTATGGATTGTGCCTAATCTAAAGAGGATAATTACTCGGATGATATTTTTCATTGTAATAAGGTTGATGGGCAGTCTAATTGGTATGATAAGTAATATCTGAATTACAATGTGAGAAAAGGAGGAAGGTAAATCTGTGATTTACCTTCCTAATCACGTCTATAAAATAAATTAATATATTTCCAGATTCAAGGATATATGAAGTGAAATATAAGATCCTGAATGATCTTGTTCCCAATAACTAAATAATCAAGGAGTGCTTGAATATAAACTTAGAGACAGAGTTCTCTAGTGTTGATGCAGGATAGTGCAGGTTTGTGCAGAAAAGAAGGATCAGTGTTGGAGGTCGAAAAAGAAGCGGTGACAAGGTCTTTGAGGCATACATAGGTCAAGGTTCTAAATCTTGGTCATGGTACTTGTCAACTGAAACATCTATAAGAAGAATTTCTCGTGGGTTTTCCTCTCCAAGAGGGAGAGGTTTTTCCCTGGCTCGAGGAGCCTAATTTGTGTGTCTCTTGTACTTTGATAATTGACTTGATGAAATACTAAATAAGCTAAGAAGAGAAGACATAATTAAATCAAATAAGCTCACAAGTAATTATCAAGAAGAGAATTTGTATTAATAACCAGCCCTCCAAATTCTCAGCAAAAAATTGTAACTAGGTTTGGTCTTCATTATGATCATGACATTGTATATTCTTTATAAAGAAAGATAAATTATATTTTATTTTATAGTATGGGTTCCATACTCAAGTTTGAGTCAAAAGCATGTTCTTCGTGCTTCTATATCTTCTAGTTCTTTCTAGGATAAAGAATGATATTGGTCATGTGTCATAGTCCCATTTGGACACATTGTAATGAAGGAAAAATATTTATTTTATTATTTAAAAGCCATGGAATATCCCAAAACCAAGTTGGCTCAAGAGAAATACCAATCTAGCATAAAGGAGGGGTATTCGACCCTCAAGAAAGGCTATAAATATAAGGGAACTCGACCTCATTTGGACACTCATCTCAAGCAATTTCGATCTACAATAACAAATGAGAAAAGACGAGTTGGAGGACGAATAAGATGAAGCATAAGTTGAAAATTTTCAAGCTTTCCCTCTGTCTTTCTAGGGTTTGTGAAGTTGCGAGTTGCAAGAGGAAAAAATTTTGAAGTAGGTGTAGGGGGGCAAAGTTTCTCGGAATTTTTTTGTTAAAAGGGTCGAAATTACAGTAGTTGTGTTGCAGTATTGAAGTTTTGAAAGTTGTTCTAAATAATTTTTTGTAGGGGGTTAGCTTGGGTCTGGGAGGGATTGTTGGATTTGGTTTTTGGTCCTTAGAAGTCTCTTTTTAAAGTGATTATAAAGAATAATAGAAACGTTTTCTCTTTTTTCCCCTTGGAGCCTATATCTTATGTATTTTGTCTCTTTGTGATCCTCATTGTTTTGGTAATAAATTGTTGAACAGAACTAAAGAAGTAATAGTGAACCAACTAACATCACAATTAATTATCACGATAAGGAAAATAAGTACTAATCTGCAAGTCTCTATATTTTCCAACATGGTATCAGAGCTAAGGTACAAGAAGTGTTAAATTGTAGCAAGAAAAGGCTTCATTTGACTTGTGCCTTAGTCAAATGGAGGAATTCAAATTTCCACATCAGCAAGATGAAATGAGTTGTAGTTAGCAGGAGTGACATGGCCAAGTCACTTAGTTAAGTCAGTCAATTTTAGTTTGTGGGCAAGAAGTAGAGTTGTGCATGAGTTGATTTCTAAGATATAGCAATCTAGTGGAGTTGTAGTTAGTGAAACTCAATTATTTGAGCTCTAGTCATGAATCAAGTCAGTATGAGTTCAGTTGAGTAGTTGTAACTATTATTAACTCACCGATCTCTCAGCTAAGTAGTCAATTTACTAAAAGCAACCCTAGTCATGCATGTAATTCGAATTGCTTAGTAAAAATAGGTCTCCCGCTTCCTCCTATTTTGCCTAGGTATTGGGCAGAGCAAACTCAAGAGGAGGAGATAAATATTGCAGTACAGGTTGAGCTTCAAGGATTGAAGTTTTCATTGTAATAGATCGTTTTTATCACATGATTTAATACAAATAGAGGAGGGGTTTTTCCCAATTGGGATCCCCGGTAAAAAAATTTGTCTTTATTGTGATTGAATAATTGCATGTGTTTCTATATTTTATGTTTTCCCTTTCATTGGTTGAGTAGAAGAAATTTGTGTCTGTTGTTTTCAGTTTGAATTCATTAGCAGCTGAAATTTTGATTTATTTATACATGGTATTAGAGCTATTGAAAACTACATAGAAACTAGGATCCTGATCATCTTTCAGAGAAATTTCGAATAGCATATTCGTGGCGCAGGAATTTGAGTGAAGAATTTCTTTAGTGCACCAATAATGTCTTTCAATGGATTGGGGCTTAAGTATGCATTGGAGGGCACCTCAAATTTATATGCTTGGAAAGATAGGATGGAAGTTGTGTTAGATGACAATGGAGTATTGGAGTACACACAAAACGATATTCCAAAACCAACAACATCAGATGCACAACAACTGGCTTAGTGGAAGAAATACACAACAAAAACCAGGAGGATTATCCTAGAGGGAGTCAGAGACCATGTGGTTTTGAATTTTCATGGAAAAAATACTCCATTTTCAATGTAGGAAGCTATAGAAATCCTATTCAGAAGCAACAATGATTCCAAGAAGTTGGCATTGAGAGATAAAATTATGAACATTCATATGAATAAAAAATAAACTATTGTTCAATACCTATATAGATTCACTCAGGTCAGAGATGAACTTGGAGGAGTTGAAGAGAGTGTACCACCATATGAACTAGTGAGCTTAGAACTCCTTGGTCTTATGAAATCTTGGCACAATTATTATGATTCATTTAATGGAAGAGAAAAGCTCCCAAATTGGGAGATACTTTGGTTTAACTTGGTGCAGGAGGAAATTAGAAGAAACAATAGATATGGAGTCTCAACCAAAACTAATGACGAAGAATAATTTTCTCTAGTTGGCCAAGGAAATAATGCCAAAGTAAAGAAGGCCTGAGGCAAGGTAGAATCTAGCCAGAGCCATGGAAAGAATAAATACCTCAGTAAAATTAAATGCTTTCACTGCCATGAGTATGGACACTATGCAACCAAGTGTCCACATAAGAAATATAGTAAAGAACATGCAGCATAAATAGGAGGAGATGATCTCACGTCACAGTTTGAGTTGAATTTCACCCTCATTGTTTTCATGGAAAGCACAATAAGAGGGAGGGAGTGGTAGTTAGACTTTGGTGCTTCATTTCATATGACAGGAAATAAGGAGTTCTTCAGCAGGTTAGAGGATAAGGACCTACAATTACACATAGAGCTTGGAGATGATGAAATGTATAGTACCAAAGGGACTATGACTGTAGGGAAGGAATATCTAAAGCATTTTGCTACTATACAAGTAAAACTAATTGGTGTTCAAGTTAAAAATACCTACAAGCTAGAGTTATATTTCACCATGTATGCATCCATACCTCTAGGAGTGAGGTGCGATGATGTAGAGCTGTAGTCTCATAGTTACAAAGATTTGGGAAGGGTCCGTAGGAGAAAAACAATAGTTGCAATATACTCTTTTCAAGGATCATTACCCTTGCTATAGGGTTCAATAGTATTTAGTCACATAAGTATCAGTGTCAGTTGATGTAGTTATATCTTAGGAGACAATTGTAGAACGAAGAACTAGTTGATTAAGTACTTCGTATGCTTCTCAGTTGAAGTTATTGAATTAACAACACAAATAGTGAGAGGGAGTGTTAGTTGTATTGTAGTACATTCCTAAAGAGGAGAAGGATGTAGATATATTGAAGAAAAAAAATTCAAGAGGCAAGTTCAGGTTCCATAGGAGCGGGATTAGGGTTGTTCTAAACCCTTGTCTTGTTAAGAGGGAATGTTAAATTGTAGCAATAAAAGGCTTCATTTAAATTGTGCCTTATTCAAATGGATAAAGTAAAATTTCCACATCAAAAAGATGGCTTGAGTTGCATTTATCAAGAGTGGCATGGACAAGTCACTTAGTTAAGTCACTCAATTCAAGTTTGTGGGCAAGAAGTAGATTTTTGCATGAGTTGATTGCTAGGATATAGCAATCTAGTGGACTTATAGTTAGTGAAACTTAGTTATCTGAGCTCTAGTCATGAATAGACTAGTTAGTGTGAGTTCAGTTGAGTAGTTGTAATTTTTTTTAAGTCATTGGTCTCTCATTTAACTAGTCAATTTACTGAAAATATCCCTATTCGTGCATGCAATTCGAATTTCCTAGTTGAGTGGAGGAAAAATACATCAATGTATTTATTATTTTATACTAGTGAGTGTACAAAGTTTGCACTGAGCAGGTGAGCTAACTCTCTTGGGATTTGCACAAGGAAATAGGAGCTTCCCTATTCTTTAGGAGCAAGAAATGCACAAGGAAATAGGATGAAGCAAGAGGTCTACTTTTCCTAAGTATTGGGCAGAGTAGAATCAAGAGGAGGAGATCAGTATTGCAGTGCAGGTTGAGCTTCAAGGATTGAAGTTGTCATTGTAATAGATCATTGTTCTCATCTAATTTGACAAAAATAGAGGAGGTGTTTTTCCCAGTTGGGTTCCGTAGTAAAAAAAATTGTGTTCGTTGTGATTGATTGATTGCATGTGTTTCTATTGTATGTTTTCCCTTCCGCGGATTGAATAGAATAATTTTGTGTCTATTTTTTTCAGTCAGAATTGATTAGAAGCTACAAATTTCAAGTTATTTATACAAGAAGGATATTGAAGGTCACAAGTTAGTTGGCACTATGAGAGTGGTTTTGAACAAGGGTTTCAAGCTTCTTGGAAACCTTGCTACATCTATGAATAATTTTCTATTGAAGATCACCTCCAAGATTGAAAAAGAAGTACCAAAAAGAATTTTATTATTTTCTTTATCTAGCACATTCAAGGATGAGAACATATGGGTTATTGACAGTGGTTCCTCCAGACATATGATGGGATAATGTAGTCAAATCCAAACCCTATCTAAGGGAAACTCATCTCACTCTATCAAACTTGGAGACAAAAAAATATATCTAGTGAAATGCATTGGGTCTACATCATTGGAGCTCGAGTCAAGTGGAATAATTCACCTCAACAACATCTTATATGTCCCAGGTTTGAATAAGAACTTACTTTCTATTTCTTGTATAGAGGATAAGGGTGATAGAATTTCTTTCGTTGATGGCAAGGTTTTGATTTGGGGTAAGGGATATAGTATCAATGAAGAAAAGGTGATTGGGAATCTTTTGAAGCCTCAAAAATCGATGCTTCAAACATTGGGGGATAACTACCCGGTCCGGACCTTAGGATAGCTCCTTTTCCGTTTGGTGTGGCGGCTTCGACTGGATTGATCGGACCAGTTTCCTAATAATTTAAATGGGTTGGTGATGGAATGATTGGATGAATGGAAAATGGGACTAAATGACTGAAACAAAACTATCTAATCTAATCTATAACTGATAAATAATTATAAAACTAACCCGAGAATCAAATATGAATACAACTTAAAGATTGTTTGAATCAAATATATAACCATGAAAATGTATTATAATTTAACTGAAATATGCAGTATCAAATAATGATAAATTTGTGTAAGAAATTAAACAGAGTTATAATAACATATTGTATTCATCATTTTATATATCATTCACATATACTGAAAAAGATAAATATTTCTACACACTCAGAAATGATATGTATAAATAAGTATTGTAAAATGAAGACACATAAACGATAGAAATTTAAAAGATAATATCTCACAACATAAGAAATTAACAGTGAATAGATAGAAATACCATATCCATCTTGATATTTTCCGATGCAATTCGATATCCAAATCCAACAACTTCAATGTAAAACAGACTCCAAGATACATAAATGAAATTCTTAAAGGCAATTTTGCATAGAACCATAAGATGTGATCCTTTATAAAATATAAGATTCAATGGAGTACAGAAATGTAATCTCCAAGTCAAAATATTACAAATTCAGGACCCCTTTCTAAATGCAAGAAAGGGGTTTAAATAGGTACTTAATAAAACAAAATAACTAAAACTATTCCTACAATCTATCTAATCAAAAATCTAGAAATAGAATTGCGATCTTAAAGTGAACCTGATTCATTGATTGTCTCCTGTGTTTAATGTGCCCAGATGGCAGATCTTGAGCATATCTTGGACTTCTGTTGGACAACTCATTTTTGAATGCAACTGCCCAGTGTACGTAGAATCAGAGAATTTAGGAATGATACAATGAATAACATTCGAAAGGAATTTGATGGCCATCTGTTAGCTGTGTGGCTTGATCAAATAAGTCCACATAATATCCCATGAAATTCCTTGAAGTTTGTTAATCTGTTGATTTTTATTGATTATCTCTTCCTTCCACCTGGAATCAGCTTCTATTACTTTTGGTAATTTTCCTGGGGTACAATCTGAGATAAAACTAGTGGTGTACAAGCTGTCATTAACCAATTGTGTTGTATTATTCATTAAACTTTTAGCTCTTGATATGGATCTTTCTGATTTCATCAACTGCTATTCCCATTCCATAAATAAAATTTCCTTGTGTCTTTCTTCAATTCTGGGAAGACTAGCTTTTCTTCCTTGCTCTATATCCTGCCATGAAAGGAACTCGGAAATTTTATCAGTAGCATCATCAATTTCTTGCCTGAGAGTGACTGATTCATCTATCAAAGATGATGTTATTTCGCACAAAGGCTCAACTTGTGCCAACTTAAGACAAAATTCATTTAACTGCTGAGATAGCAGTTTGTTTATTTCAAGAGCTTCAGTTTTGAATTGAGCTAACTTAGGATAATCTTTGAACTTGTCCAATGCTGATTGGAACGTTTTCTCTTGTTCAACCTTTGCATTTTTCTCATTTTGCAGAAGATTTTGTAGCTTTTATACCTCTTGACTCAACTGCTGCTGTTTGTCCAAGGCTTGTTCATCAATCTTCTTCTTTTCAATGCTAAGCTACTCTTCTAGCTGTTTAGATCTAAGTTCCTGATCTTGCAATTGTTTCTCTAGCTGAACAATCTTTTGTTGATTCCCTGTGGCCTGTTCTTCCAGCATAGCTATCTGTAAGTCTTTTTTCTTCATCAACTAAGAGACTTCAGAAGATTTATCTATAGTTGCATCACTATAGGCACCTACGTATTGAGATAATTTAGTGATATCCTCAGATGGATTCACCTCGGCGTCTTTATAAACAATATTCATAAACTCCACCTATGAAGTTGAAAGTGCATCTTGATCATTTCTCCTCCTCTTTCACTGTTTTCTCACAATAGCCCTATGCTTGGGACTGTAAAATAAATTCAGAGGAGGCATTTCTTCTATTTTCAACATAATTTCACTTGTGGGATGTTCGGGAATAATTTCCATATCTTGGTTTTCCAGAACATTAACTTGGGGATTATTCTGTTGTCCTATTTTCTAGGCAAATTGCTCATATTGGCTCAGCAAATGAGGAGAAACTATAAGTTCAGCAGATTCCACTACTTTTTAGCAGCTTCCTCTCTTCCAAGTTGAGAATCTGGATTATTGTTTATATCTCCTTTTGCTGCTTGTTCAGTAGCCTTACTGTTTGTGCCTCCTTTCTCAATATGCACATTGGTAACAGTACTTGTGCTTTCTTTTCCTGTCTGGGCTGAAGACTGCTGATTAGTATGTACATCAAGTTTAGCAATTGTTTCTTTCTTCTCAGTATCAACTTTGCTGCTAATGTCTTATTTCTACATAACAAAATTAGTTCCTGTTACTTCTTTTTGTGTCTGTAAAATGACCTTGCTAGCAGATGTCTCTGTTACTGCTTTGTCAGATGTATCCTCTTTTTCCTTCTATTGTGACTCATCCTCCTGCATAGGAACTCTTAATTGATCCAAAGGAGCTTTAAGTAATCTCTGACTTCTAAATAACATAAACTTATTCATTTCTTCGGTATGGAATTTGGATTTGGAAAAATCATAAACTTGGGACAAATTATCTACAGAAACAAATAAATCATCGAACTCATCTGGTTCGTGTTCAAATCGAGCAATTGAAACTGAAGTGGTAAAATCAAATGCCACCTTCCTTGGGTCATATTGCCTGCCTTGGACTGTTGAAAGCTTGAGATTGGTTATCTTGCCAACTTCTTTCTCAGCATGAACAAAATTATTGAGAGTGTAATCTCCACATTTAAAAGGAAAAGTAGGCCACATTAGCTTCTTGCTATTCTTCAAAGTCCTGGACATACCTTCTACTGTTAGCTGGTATGAAATTTCCTATGCTAACAGTTTATTTAGAACATATAAAGGAAGAATGTGTGGTTCTAAAATACTCCCGAAAACTCTGATATACGTGAATCTTTCTTCTCCGAACCAATCCCCAATCGAGGATAAATCAACTTTATCCTTCTTAGAAAGTCTAGGAGGGAATCAGCCGAAAATAGTTTGATAAACTGGGATGAGGAAACTATGACAAACTCTGTAAACATGGTTTTTAAAATGCCCCTTCCACAATAACTTGTGATATATATGAATAGGAGCAGGGTCTTTAGGGGTCCATTTCCATCCTAACATGGGAAACTTAGAATTGAAACAAAGGGCATCTATAATATAAGCAGAAAATTAAAAAGGAGTACTAATTCCTGTGTTTTTGTCCTTCCTGTACTCAAGAATCATATTGGCTATCTTATCAGAAATAATGACAGCCCAGTCCATTATTTCGGAGTTTATAGCAGAATGAATTAAAGGTACCATTTGTATAGAGAACCTAGCTGAATTGTCATTTCCGAATAATCTGCACATCATCGCTGCGGCGTAACAGAATGGAGGCGAAAGGGATTCCACTGAGTACATACCTGATGCCTCATTTTTATGCTTTTCGGTAGCCCTTCTCCATTCTCTAATCGGCTCCAATTGATTTTCATTATTTGCAGCAAATTCCTGGATAAAGGATTTGTTGTAGATTTTTTGCGGGTCTGGAAGGTGGTACATTGCTTTAATGTCCTCTGATTTAAATGACCCGAATGCTGCTCCAGATGCTGAAACAAACGTCCTGTTCTGGATAGCCACATTGTCAATCACCCACCGAATCACATCATAATATGGAAAAATGTTCGCCCTAGCTGCAATTCGGTGAAGGAACGAATTCACGAGTGCTTGAAGTGAAGTTTCTGAATATGACTCTGAATCCTCTTCGTCAAGAACTGTTGCCTTTGGCACAGTGACCTTAGACTTTTCCCTTTCAATGAGGTTATATTCCTCTTCCCAGGATAATTTACCAAGACCTTGGCACGACGTGTCTGTAACTAGCTTAATTTTAGTTGGTTTCTCTTTAGGTGCCATGGTGAAAACATGGGCTTTTGCAGTGACAACAGCTTTTGCTTTCCTGGATCTCTTCAAAATTTCGGTATCCAGTAATGTTTCCCTCGCTCTGCGAATAAAGGGATTGGGTGTTCTTTGGTTCTGAAAAGGAGAAAAAGCTCAGTTGTAGTGAAAACGCAAATGAGAAGAACAATTGTATAAACAATCTATTCATTGATTTCCATTTATTATTTCCTTGTTTAAAACTTAAATGCCCTCTAAAGAGTCACACTCACGCATTCATAATAGAATAAATCGTCATTATTCATTTGATTTTCTATTTAATAGTAAAAGTACAATCGGAGATCGGTGGTTTTAAAATGAGACATAAAAATTTCCCTTTGAATTATGCGATTGAGATTAATATATAATATATGTGCAATGTAAAATATAAATATTAAACATTAATCACATCAGACATTTTCAAAAGGGACAATAAACAAGATTTTGCGATCTCCGCCGATTTCCGATTGCGACGATGGTGTATCGCATCGAGATTTTAGTATCATGAGTGAATGTAATATTTGTTCCTCCGAAATGCGATTGCGATTGATCGCATCGCATCAGAGTTGCGCCATTGATCAAATAAAGAGATTGCATTTGTGATTTGCAATGGCGGTAGGGCCCATCGTATCGGAGATTTTATAAAACAAGTGTATTCTATAATGCTTTTCCGAAATGCGATTGTGATCAATCGCATTGCATCGAAACATATATGAAAGTTTAAGACCTTGGCGATTTGTGATTGCGATTGGTTCAATCGCATCGGAATTTTTGAAAAACAAATATACAACTTATGATATTTTTGATTTGCGATTGCGATTATTGTACATCGGACTTTTTTCATTTAAATACTTTGATGTGATAAAGTTTTTATATTAAATTGGATCAGAAATTCTTTCAATGTTGCATTTGTTTATACACACTTGTTAATAAAGATATGCAATATGTCTTTCTAACGATGAAATCTTATTTCTAATTCAAAAATGATCAAATTGCTTCTAAATCTTTTTATTTCTATCTAAAAAGAAAGATAAAAAGGGGACCTATTTCTAAATAAAATTTATTCTAAAAATTTAGAAATGGGGAGGGTTGTTGTACAGTACAACAGATTCCTGAGGGAACATTGTATAGACTCTATGCATGCCTAACTAAAGCTCTAGTTCACCTATAAGGGAGTCCTTCCAAACTATGGCATAGAAGGTATGGACATCTTCATTACAAGATATTTCCATCACTGAGTCAAATGGTCAATGGCATCCCCAAAATAAAGGAAGATCGTGAATGGATCTGTAAGGTATGTGCTCAAGGAAATAATGTGAAAAAACCATTTGCAAGTAGTTACACTAGATCTAAGGAAATTTTATATCCCATACACACAAATGTATATGGACCAATGGCAGTAAAATTTCTTGGTGGGCATCAGTACTATGTAACCTTAATTGATGATTACTCAAGGAAGAATTGGTTATACCTTCTCAAGGACAAGGATGAGGTATTTGAAAAGTTTCAGGAGTTCAAGAAAGAAGTGGAAAAACTAACCAAGAGAAATATAAAAATCCTAAAGTCATACAGTGGCGAAGAATACACCTCAAAAGAGTTAATAACTTTCTGCAATCTTGAAAAAAATAGTGTAGTAGAAAGGAAGAACCGTACTATTGAAGAATGTGTAAGGGTTTTGCTTCATGATCAATATCTTCATTAATTCCTATGGGGAGAAGCATGCATGGAAACTGTAGAAATTATACAAAAGCCTCACAAAAACCTCTTGTACTCAGTTAATTGTCTCACACAGTCCTGGATAAAACTGACCAATACTTAGTCAATTTTCTACCTCCTGACAGCCTGCCTTGGTTGTGAAATTCATGTGGAATGCAATCCCTATTCCATAGAAATTTTGGCCTTCCTTGACTGCGCAAGGATCATGGGTAATCCAATGGGTGTTTGGTTGCATGGGTGCAACCCAATAATCCTACAACTGATAGTCAACTTCCATTTCACCTAGATCTCAATTGGGTCTCCACTGAAACTGACATGCATGCAGCTAATAATAGTAAATCCTTAGTTGCATGTGATATCATTGATTGTGAATTAAATAATATTTATCTCACTTGATCTCTCACTAGTGTATCAAACAGTTACAACTAGCACAACTGATTTTAACTCACTTAACTGAGTTAAATTGATTACAACCTGCATTAACTAATGCACCACTACATTTCAAACTCTGTTACAACTAGAATTACTTGGCATGCCTCACTAATTACCCTCAACTTGAAATTCATGAGTTAACTGAGTTTATCACACTCAGTTAAGTATTACAAGTTATTTTGAGATTAGATTACATTTTATTATCCATCTTAATTAAGGGATAACTAACATAGACATGCACCAAATTTAGCCCACACCAGTGTAGGTGTTGCTAAGACTGGTGGTCCCACACTAGTGTAGGTGATGCTTGGACCTCCTGGTCCCACACTAGTGTAGGTGCTGAAATTTCTTGTTGAACTTCAACACTCCATCTCAACAAGAAAGGAATTATCCTTCACCCCGATCCTGCCTCTATGGTATTCGAATTTGCTCCTGCTGAGCGCCTTGTCAGAATATCTGCATCCTGATCTTGCGTGGGAATGTACTGAGGTAACATTATTCGCCTTTGCACACAATCTTTGAGATTGTGGTACCGAATATCTATGTGCTTGGACCTATCATGAAACACATAATTAATCGAGATTTTAATGCAACTCTAATTATCACAATGTATCACTGTCGAATCCATCTGAAAATCAAACAAACCAACCAAGATATCTCTCATCTAGATAGCCTCACATGCAGCTTGACTTGCTGCCATGTACTCTGCTTCCGCTAAACTGAGTGCCACAGATCGATGTTTCCTTTTGTACCAAGAAATTGTTGTCAATCCTATGTTGAAGATCCCTCCTGATGTGCTCTTTTTTTCTGATGGACTTCCTACCCAATCTGCATCCGTGAATCCTTGAAGCTTCATTCTCTCTTTCCATATATACCATAATCAATACTATGATGTTCACCTCAGGTATCTCAAGACATGATTCTTCGCCTTCCAAAATATCTCAGTAGGCTTAACCATATCTTGACTCAGCTAGTTAACTGCGTATCAAATGTCTGGTATGGTGTTCCCTAGATACATGGGTGGACCAACTAACTACCTGTAGACAGTAGCATCCACTACCTCTCCAGAAGTATCATCCTCTTTCCTCCAATTTCCTGGAAGAGGAGTTTCCATTGGTTTGCAACTCTCCATGTGAAACTTACCCAGTATCTCTTTGTCATACTTTCCTTGAGAAACAAAAATTTCACCATCCTGTTGCCATATTTCCAAACCATGTCCATCATTTTTAAGTCCCTTACAAGATCCTCCTTGTTGAGTGTGTCAGCTGCTCATCACCATTCAAAATTAGATCATCACCATAAATAACAATAATCAATAGCTTACCCTCAACCATAATTTGGTATAGGTTTGCATCAGCTTCACTTTTGGTGAAGCATAGTCTGGTGAAATAGTTGTCTATCCGAGTGTACCAAGCATGAGGTGCTTGGTTCAGCCCATACAGTTCTCTCTTGAGTCGACACACATGTGACTCACTATCAAAGATATTGAAACCTTTTGGCTGCTCTATGTACACTTCTTCCTCAATGGCTCCATTGAGAAACACAGTTTTCACATCCATCTGATGAATGTGCCACCCCATTTGCACTGAGAGTGCAAGGATGGATCTAATGGAAGAGTACCTTGCAACCAGTGAAAAACTCTCATCATAATTGATCCCCTCAATCTGTAAGAATCCCCGGGCCACAAATCTGGCCTTGTATTTCTCCACACTCCCATCAGCATCTTGCTTTACCTTATAGATTCATCTAGATACAACCATTGATTTGTCAACCGGTCTTGGGACAATCTCCCATGCATTTTTCTTGACAATGGATTCATACTCCTCCACCATTGCATCAACCCAAATTGGTTGCTACACTGCCTCCTGAAAGGAAGATGGTTCAGTCACAATACATTTTCTCATAAGAGCCATGTATCTAGTAAACATGTCTGGAGAATGTCTATGTTTGCGCTATGCAGTAGGGGCTCCTAAATTCTCTGCAGCATCAAGCCTCAGTCTATCAGCTTCTGTGGTGCACCTTCTACCATTTATGATGTATGGCTTTGCATGAGTGTTTTCTACCACTCCATGATCCTCTGCATGTGGCTTCTCCACATCTTGAGGCTCATCCTTGGGAACCAAGAGTTCCTCCTCTGCATGCAAATCAAACTCCCTCTCAAGGAACAATCACATGGATTTCTCCTCATCAAATTGTATATCCCACTGCACAACATTCATTCTAATGTTTGGAAAATACACCCGATAGTTGTGGGGATTTTCACTATACCCCACAAAAATCCAAATCTCAATTGTTCGTTCTAGCTTCTTCCCAACGTCTTTGGTCACATGCACATAAACAAATGAGCCAAAAATATTAAAATGTGAAACATCAAGTTTCTTACCAGTGAAAGCCTATTCTGGTGTACTCGTGCCAAGTATCCTATGAGGAAAATGGTTCTACAAAAATACATTTGTGTTGCATGCCTCCGCCCACTGATGCTTCGGTAGGCCATGATCATGCAACATTACTCTTGTTGCACCCAAAATCATTCTATTCTTTCTTTCAACATCCCCATTCTATTGTGGGTTAATAGGCGCTATTAATTCTCTCTGAATTCATTCTTTACTGGTGAAGTTCTTGAATTCGTTAGAGATGTATTCACCACCATTGTCACTCTTGAGAGCCTTCACTTGCTTCCCCGTGTCTTTCTCCACCAGTGCTTTAAACTCAAGAAAATTTGAGAATTTCTCATCTTTCTTCTGCATGAAGTAGATCCAACACTTACGAGAAAATCCATCAACAAATATCACATAGTACTTATGCTTTGTTGTCCAAGCAACAGAGAATGGTCCACACACGTATGTGTGAACTCTCTCAAGGATCCCCGAGGCTCGGTTCTCCTTATCATGAAAGTTGGGCTTTACATATTTTCCCATAGTACATCCCTTGCATGTGTCTGACTGCACAAGTGTACCCTTTGGAAGACCCGTAGAAATATGTTGCATGACTTTCAAGGCTCAGTGGTGAATATGGCCCAATCTCCTGTGCCATAACTCACCCTCATCCCGACTCACCACTATGTATGCCTTGCCCATAAATGATGTGCAGCCATCTCCATCCAGCCTATAGATATTCTTAACTCGAATCCCTATCTTCCTGCCTTGTACTATTGTTTTGTGTTGCAAGAAATATTTTCCTTCACTGAAAACAAAATCATAGCCTCTATCCTCCAACATTGCAAATGAGACTAAATTTTTCTTCAAACTTGGTACATGCATTACACATTTTAATTGAAAGGGTTTACCTGACTATCTCTGGAAGGTAATGGTACCAATCCCGGTAGCACTGTATCTCCCATCATCACCCATTTAGATATGCATCTAGAGATCCTTCTCCTCCAAGCTACTAAAAAGTTCCTTGTCTCTCTTCATGTGAAAGGACGCACCACTATCCAAATACCACACAGATCCCAATGCACTTGGCACCATGCATGTGATCAATGAGAATTAAAGCTCAAATTGCGAGGCCAAAGCCTCGCCAGCTGCAGATCCTGAAGCCTTCTTGTTCTTCTTCTTTTGTGGACAGTTAGTATCATAATGCCCATGCTCGTGACATGGAAAACACTTCACTCTCAACATGTCGCACTACTTGCCATCTTTGAACTCGGATTTGGAATGGAACTTCTTTCCTTTCCCCTTCTTCGCCTTGGCATCCAAAGAAAAATCTTCTTCATCCTCATTCTTAGATGAAGATCCATCTCTGGTATTTCGTCTGAACTCCTCCTGCACCAAATCTGACCATAGTCGTTTCCAATCTGACATTTTTTCCCTTCCATTGACAGAGTCTTGATAACTATTCCAACTCTTGGGAAGTCCTAGGAGAGCTAGACTCACCAAACCATCATCAGCGACAGTAATTCCAACGCTCCCCAATTCATCCCAACATTGGACAAACTTTGTTAAATATTTTGGCATGGAGTCGCGTTTCTCCATCTTGATCTTCCTGAGTTTATCTTTCAGTGACAGTTTCCTATGGTCATTGCTAATCTGAAATAAATTTTCAAAGCCTTCCACATTGCATATGGTGTGACTTTCCCATGAAGGCTTGAGACAATGTGGTGTCGTACTCCCTCTAGTAAGATCCTCCTCGCCTTTTCCACTTTCTTTTGCTATGCATCAAGATTTGTAGCATCTGTCACAATGGGTTTAGGAACATCATTGTCAATGAATTCCTTCAAGCCATTATCTTTAATTACTACCTCCATGCTATCCTTCCAAGCAATATAGTTAGAGATTCCCTCGAGTGCATACTCCAATCTCAAGCCATTGAAATCCATTTCGATCCTGAATCAGCTATAACACCAAGAAATTCTTCTGCAAATTCGAATTCTATTTAGTCACAAACTCAGCTCCTCCTCCACTATTGTGATTTCTTGTGCTCTGATACCATGTAGAAATTATACAAAAAACATGTATATCATGGATTCAATTTGATCTAACAATGTACTAAAGCTAGATATTGAATCACTTCTACAAATAAATTGCGAAATTAAAAACACAATCGCCAATCACATGAAGCAAAGAAGAATCAATCAAACCACAACATAGATAATTTCCCAGGGAAATATTTCTGCTCAAAACCCCACTATCTTCTATTGTATATTCGGCATGGATACATGAAAAAATTACATACAACTCTTCTCACAAGAGCCTCCTGTACTTAGCTAATTGTCTCCCACTGTCCTAGATAAAACTAACCAATACTTAGTCAATTTTCTACCTCCTGACAGCCTGCCTCCCTTGCGCAATTCATGTGGAATGAAATCCCTATTCCATAGGAATTTTGGCCTTCCTTGACTATGCAAGGATCATGGGAAATCCAATGGGTGTTTGGTTGCATGTATGCAACCCAATGATCCTACAACTAATAGTCAACTTCCCTTTCACCTAGATCTCAACTGGGTCTCCACTGGAGCTGACATGCATGCAACTAATAATAGTAAATCCTTAGTTTCATGTGAGATCATTGATTCTGAATTAAATAATATTTAATTCATTTGATCTCTTACTAGTGTATCAAACAGTTACAACTAGCACACCTGACTTTAACTCACTTAACTAAGTTAAACTTATTACAACCTGCATTAACTAATGCACCACTGCACTTCGAACTCTGTTACAAATAAAATTACTCTGCATGCCTCACCAACTTACCTCAACTCAAAATTCATGAGTTAACTAAGTTTATCACACTCAGTTAACTATTACAAGATATTTTGAGATCAGATTACATTTTATTGTCCATCTTAATTAAGGGATAACTAAAATAGACCTGCACCAAATTTATCCCACACCAGTGTATGTGCTACTAAGACCTATGGTTGCACACTAGTGTAGTTGCTGCTTGGACCTCCTAGTCCCACACTAGTGTAGGTGTTGCTTGGAATTCTTGGTTCCACACTAGTGTAGGTGCTGAAATTTCTTGTTGAAATTTAACATAAACTATATACTTACATAATCAAAGTCCTCATAGGATTCTCAACAACATGACTCCAAAAGAAGCTTTTACAGGAAAGAAACCAAGTGTGGATCACGTTTTGATATTTGGGTGTCTAATGTATATTCATATACACAAGTACAAGAGGTAGAATTTAGATCCCACTAGCTTAAGGGGAATCTTTGTGGGATATAGTGCTTCATCAAAATCATATATAATCTATGTCAAGGAGGATCATCGAATTGAAGTAAGTAGGGATGTCATCTTTGATGAGAGCATAGGTTACAAGAAATCAAGGGATGTTCTGGTTGACTCTGATGAAGAAGGGATATACCTATATTTGAGGATATTTCTAGGGATAGTATTGGTCAAGAACCACAACCTACTCAAGGATATGTTGAAGGTCCTTGTGAGCCTATACAACAAATAATTGTTCTATAAAATAAGAAGAGGCCTATTTGGTTGAAAACTACTCTTCAAGAGGCAGAAGGAGATACAACATTAGGTACATCTAGGGAAATTAAGAGACCAAAGAGGTATTTTGGATATGTTGAATACATGAAAAATCTAATTGAGGAAAAACCTTCCTCCTATGAGGATGCAATTAAGCATCAAGAATGGAGGTGTGTTATGTAGAAATAATAATAGTTCATAATGAATAATGATGTCTGGGAGACTGTCCCTAGGCCAAGTGACAAATCTACAGTCACTTCAAAGTGGAATTACAAGATAAAGCGCATTGTAGATGGGAGCATATAAAAATACAAGTCAAGGTTTGTAGAAAGAGACGTCTCACAGAAATAAGGGATTGATTACGAGGGCACCTTTTCTCCCATAGCTAGGTATACAACAAGAAGATTGCTTGTTTCGTTATTTATTGCTATGGGATGGAACATGCATCAAATGGATGTCAAGAAATATTTCTTGAATGGGACCTTTGATGATGAGGTTTACATTGAGAAACCTAAAGGATTTTAAATAAATCATAGGAAGACTCATGTCTATAGACTGAAGAAATCTCTATATGGCTTAAAGCATGCACCTAGAGCTTGGTATGAAAGAATGGATGCATAACTTTTAAGACTTGGTTTTACCAAGAGTATTGTAGACCCTAACCTATATATCTGGAGAAATATTTATCATACTTTTATATGTGGATGATCTACTAGTTACATGTGTAGAGAATCGGATTCAGGAATGCAAGAAGTAGTTAGCAGTAGAGTTCGAGATGAAGTATCTTGGGATTATGCACTATTATTTGGTACCAGGCATATTGCAGAATCTAGGAGAGAGATATCTTGGTCAAGGTAAGTATGTGATCAATATGATTCAAAAGTATGGCATGATGGATTGCAAATCCATTATGACTCCTATGATTACAAATTTGAAGAAGTTAAGGAGTTCCAAATATAGTCCAGTATATCCTACTTGCTACAGACAACTGATTGGGTCCTTTATGTATCTAGTGAACACTATACCGTACATTTGTTTTGTATTAAATATCCCAATTCAACTTCAAATGGAGCAAAAGCATGATCATTGGATTGTAGCCAAGCATATCTTCATTAGAGAAAATTTGAGGTAAAAAATGGGCCTTAAAACAAAATTGTACAACAAAAATCAACTTTATAAGAACTAATATGATTCAATATGATGATGTCAACCATGGGAGGTGATTCACCATTTTTGGATTAAAAAGGTCAAAATATAAAATAAAATAAAAACTAATTTTTCAACTCGTATTTTCAACTTATCTTTGTACGATTGTACTAAAATTTTGAGCAAGAGAACTCATTGGATATATAAAATAATTTATCATCGAACGAGTATCCATGTTGCATACTTTTAATGAACCCTATTACATGAAAAATGTGAAATATATTTTTTCATGTATTTCACATTTTTTATGTAGTAGGGTTTGTCAAAAGTATGCAACATGGGTAATCCTTGGATGAAAAATTAAATTTTACTTCCAACGAGTTCTCCCACTTGAAATTTGAGTAAAATCATAGGGAGATAAGTTGGAAATACAAGTTGAAAAAGTATTTTTTTCTTTTTTTCCCTCCAAAAATTGATGAGGTAATATAATCTTATTTTATTATTTTCTATATTATTTTATAATATTCCTTAGGAGGCCCATTTTAGACCTAAAAGTTTATCTAATGAATATATTTGTGTGGGACTATATATCATTGCCTCTGGTACACTGTAATGAAATACAACCCGTGGGATATACAGATTAAGATTGGGGTGGTAGTGAGATAGATGGAAGAAGCACAGTAGGTGGATTCTTCAGCCTAGGATCTTCCATGGTCTCATGGCTAAGAAAAAAACAGGATATTGTTTCTTTGAGTAGTGTTGAAGTTTAATATGTTTCTTCAATCGAGATATATCATGAAATTGTTAGGATCTGGAAGTTATTATTAGACTTGTTTAAAGGACTACTTAGCCCTACATGGATACATTTTGATAATTAGAGTTGCATAAGATTGAAAGAAGACCTGGTGTTTCATCTGAAGACAAAGCATATAAACAATAAGTACCACTACATCAGAAGCTTGGTACGAGATGGGTTTGTGGAGTTGCATTATCTACCTACATATGAACAGGTAGCTAACATATTGACTAAAGTGTTACCAAACTGCAAGAAGCTTGAGTACCTAAGAGGTAAGCCTAGTTTGTTGGATATATCTTCCTTGAATGAGAGGGAGTGATATCAGATAGTTCTTGTCTTTATGGATCAGGCACTCTACTAGGACTAACAATCTTAAGTCTTAAAGAAATAATGGAGTATGGAGGATTGGATAAGCATCTAGATCTTAACTTCTTATGGATTGGAGAATCCATGGAAAGAAGTTGATGATTGATACTCTTTGAGGATGAGATAGCGAATCCAAGATAATATTATTCAAAGAATATTGATATTCTTTGAGGATCCAGGTTTGGGAATCAAATATAAGAATAGTCCTAAAATGGCATACCTTATAGACATCCATATAGGGTATGTGCCTTGATAGGTAGTTGGATACTCATTTAAATCCTACCATCATTATGCTCATAATTAAAGATGAGCTTGTCCAATTAAGGCCTTCAGGGATAGTGTTGCATATGATGAAAAAATGCTTGAAAAAGATGGCTTATCAATCTGACTCTTCTTATGAGAATGCTACAAGATTGATATTTCTTGTACCGTGAATACCTCCCTAGTTAAGAGGCAGTGTTGAAATTGTACCTGGGTTCAGTCTTAATTATGATCATGACATTGTATATTCTTTATAAAGAAAGAAAAATGAAATAAATAGAAATTATATTTTATTTTGGATTATAAGTTTCATACTCAAGTTTGAGTCAAAATCATATTATTCATGCTTCTAGGTCATCTAGGTTATAGAATAAAGATTATTATTGTTCATGTGTCATATACCCATTTGGACTCATTGTAATGAAGGAAAATATTTATTTTATTATGTAAAATCCATAGAAAATCCCAATACCAAGTCGACCCAAGAGCAATATCAAGTCGTCCTAAAGGAGGGGTATTTGATGAGTTCCATCATTAGGTATAATTGGAGGGGTTAATTGTCACATTTTTGGCCTTATTAAGTCTCTCTTTCTCACATTTAAATTATATTATGGTCTTATGTTGCTAGTGTAGATGGTGATTAAGGCATGTCATACTCCAAATCCCTAACATGAGTTAAATGCAGGATAATCATGAAGATATTGCACCTTTGATGAAGATTTTGCAATTAAAGCTCGAAGTAGACAACAAGGAGAGATTCTAAGGGGATTTCCCACCTCCTCAACTCCCAAAGGTAGCCAAGGGAACCTCAGTATTCCCTCCAATAGCTAAAATCAAAGGCAGCCAAGGGATCCTCGGTATTCCCTCCAACAGCTCGAAATCAAAGGCAGCCAAGCAGGTGGGAGATTAAGTGCACCAAAGCTCCACTTCTCTTGTAGTCAAAAAGGACACATCACCTACTTTTTAGGGAGTTGTTGGTAGCTACCCTCTAGGTTAAATAGGGCTGAGCAAGAGCTCATTAGGATTCAAACTTTGAAGGAAGCTAATAGACTCTTAACTCTTGTAATAGGTTTCTGAGATTTTTATGATTATGTAATGAGACTATTTTCTGCAATAAGATGAGTATTAATATTTTCCTTCATTGATTTAGTTTCAGAGGGCTAGGATTGTGGGTTTGGGCCCAATCCATTGGCCTTAGTCTCTCTTGTGTATTCATGCTCATTTTTATGTCATTGTAGCTAGTTTTCTTTATGAGTTTTAGCTAGTTTTCTTACATTCCAATTCGTTGTGTTTTTAGTTTTCTTCCATTTTTCTTTGTTGTTGTTAAATTTGCATAAATGTTGGTAGAATAGCCTATAAACTCAGAAAATTGTGTGTCAAGCCTCCCTCTCTCATATCTTTCACTGGAGCTTGAGGAGGGCAGACCTTACCCATAGGCCAAATTTTCTCTTTAGTTTATGCTTTCTTGGAAATAATAGTTAGGTTGATATAGTGTCATGAACATGTATATAATATTGAGTTAGATTTCTATTTGAAGGCTAAAGTAGGTTTTCTTTTCAAATTCAACTCATCTTTTCCATTTCCTTCATCATGAATTTTCCAATTTTTGTTGCATGAACAGGTATTTTGCTTGCAGGTTCAAGTAGCACAGCAAAGGAGGACTTCACCAACACCCTTAGCTTCACTTCTCATCCATCATCATCCTTCTTTCCATTAAATCGCCATCAACCCTGTTTTTTAGATTTTTCACCTTCACACCGTGAGAAACCTATAAGTGCAAGACAATATTCTCAAGAGGTCATGAGCTTGGCCAAGGGGTTTTCCGCCATCCATTCATCCAAAAACACCTTCATTCCACCTCCCCTAATCTTTTCTCCACCATTTTTGGCCTTGTATTTCCCTCTATCAATTTCTTGTAGAAATTCAGGACTTTCCTGTAGCACTAGAGGAAACCTATAGTAGCACCTGCAGCAGCACCACTAGGTCTCTCCTTAAGCACAGAAACCATCATCCAGACCTTCAAAAACCATCCAGACACCTTTAGCCCTACACCCATGAGTCCAAGACCTTCCTAAACGACCTTAGTGCTTTCTCCTCCTTGCTGCAAAAAAATGAATTTACAAGCATAATTAGGTCATGATTAGATGCAAGAGTAAAAGCATGATAGTTAAAACATGAAGTAGATAGAATGTGTTTAGCCATTTTTCCTAGAAATGTTTGATTAGGTTAGTCTTCTTTCTGCAATTTCAATTCAAAAATTTACTTCATGAAAGATGCCTAGTTTGCTTCCATTTCTTTCCATAGCTTAATTTGTAGATTTCTTCCATTTCAGAGTAGCTAGATGTACTTTCTTGTTGTTTAATAGTTCTTTAATTTCTGATATAATAATGGCTTTGAATCACTTGTAGCCCAAGGTATAAATTTGGAAGTGTGACAGATTTCATTTAGAAACCCTAGAAATAGTACCCTTTCATAGGATTGAGAAGAGGATGACATGAGTAAAATGCATCTGATGTGTATATAGCACTGTCACCTCCAAGTTTGTACAAACCCTAGGTTGATAAAGTAAAGTAGAGTAGCCTCTAGTAGTTGCAGCATTCTTGGTGCAATACTAGGGCTCACCACTTTTTGGTGTTGTTGTCAGGGAGGTGTCTAATAGATGCTTTGATTTTGATTTAACATTAATTTTTTCTTAACTTTTACATGTTTTTTCAAAAAAAATTAAAAATTAAAAAAAATATGATTTTCATGCCTCGTAGGAGTAGGGATACTCAAGGAAAAAATTTACCAAAAAGCACCACATTCCCACATAGTCACCCTTCACTCTTCTGTAGTGACTGTGAGGTTGAACACACCATAGGTGAGCCTTTTGAAAATTTTGAAGAACCTATTGGGGAAGAAGAAGAACTTCTTTCACCAGAGGAACTTGCTTCACCTATTCAAGCCATGGCTGAAACTAAAGCCCAAGGATTCTTTCCCATTAGAGAGGCAAATGGTGAAACTAAAATGAAGAACATTAGCCCCTCATCCCTTCAACATTTCCATGGGCGTACCTCTGAGGACCCTAACACATTCATGCTTGAATTGTTGTTATCTGTAGGACCGATGACTATGCCTCAGATGATCAAAAGCTAAATTTATTCCCATATACCCTTAAGGATGCAACCTTGCACTAGTTCATGGGTCTACCTAGGAACAACATCACTACATCGGCACAGATGCAAGAGGCCTTCAACAAAAAGTACATGGACTACTGTAGGTCCAAGGAAACTAAAGAGGAAATATTCAGGATGACTCTAGGGCTTGATGAATCCCTAGAGGACTATGAAGAGAGGTTCCAATTAAACTATAAAAGAGCCAACTATACCCTTGATACCGGATCACTTAAACTAGTAATTCTCTGAGGGATCAGGGAAGAGGTGATAGAAACCATTAATATGTTATCAGGAGGAGATATCTACCAGCTGCCTTATGAGACAATCAAAATTGTCTTTAGGAACCATTCTAGGGAAGCTAGGAAAAACGACAAAGCTAGCCAAAGTATGACCAATACCCCTTCCTCTTCCACCTCCATCAAGAATGAGATTGGAAATATGTTGGAGGGTTTCAAGAGTGAGATGTTGCACTCCTTTGCATTTCAAATGGACACAACACAAATCAAGAGGAAGCAAGAGGAAAAAGAAACAACCTTGGCTATATTCTTCCCTAGATGTACTAGAAAACACCCTCGAAATGAATGCCCATTAAATTTCATAGAGGTTTGCTTAGTTTGTGAGGAGAATCATGCCACAAACAAGTGTCCCTCTTTACTTGGACTCAAATTTGTATATCAAGGTGGGGAAGTAGGACCAGGGAAACTTTGTTTCATCAACCAAAGAAGGCCTCAAGGCCCTCGGTCATATCAGCAGGGTATGTAAGGTGTGCCTTATTCCTACTATCAGAACAATCATAATGCACCTATGCAATCTTGGTACACCCTAAATCCTCCATCTTGGCCTACACCTCCTACTTGGCCTTACAACCCTCCATATCATCCTCAGCCTATGAACCAACCCTTTCAGCAATATGTTCCTCAACAACCTCAATGGAACAAACCATCACAAGGGTGGAGGCCTCAACATAATCAACCACATTCTCTAATGCCTCCACCCCAACCTCAACCTTAGCTTACTCATGCTTCTCCACCCAAGCTTCCCCATATGCCTGCACATCGCAATCCAACATGCATAGTAGGTTTACAGTGGAGAGACATCCTATCCAGCTTATGTTGTGGAGATACAGGGGATTAATCTCAAGTCGGGAAGAGTACTCTCAGACAACCATCCTACATCTCCAACGTAGAGGGGTATGAGGAAAAGGAAGAAATTAACACTTAGATCCAACAACCTCCTTTTCCTGAGCACTTGATCCACTCCAGTCAGCACAACCCAGAGGAGACTGAAATTCTGGGAGAACTGAAAATTTTTTCTGTAAAAATACCCCTTCTCTAGGCCATTGAGGATATCCCTATTTACAATAGGCTCATCAAGTAAAATTAATTCAAGAAACCTAGGAGAAAGAAGAGAGATACCCCAACCATAAATGCAGTAGGATAGTTGTACGACTTAATGTTAGGAAGGGTGATCTTCCCAAAGTACTTGGACCATGGTAGTCCAGATGTAGATGTGAACATAGATGGTGTCATAGTCCAAAATACTCTGATTTATCTCGAGGCTGCCATAAATATAATGACCAGGGAAACTATTCTTAAACTTAACCTCTAAGGGACTTTGAGGAAAACCACAACAGTTATGAAACTTGTAGATCAGTCCACAGTAACTCCAGAAGGAATTGTTGAGGATGTTATGGCTTCAATTGAATCTTGGGAGTATCCTACAAATTTCCTGGTTCTCCAGCCAAAAACAAAGTTTAATGGATATCCTCTCATTCTAGGGATACCTTGGCTATCCACTATCGATGCTTATATCAATTTTTGGGCCGGAAACATGAATATTAAGAATGGGCCCTTGTCTAAACAGCCGGTATTATATGATCCAGCCTAGCCTTCCATTGACCATGACCTACCTATATGGTTGGAGGATGAAGAAGAAGATGAAGTATACAACACTACACCCTATCCCTTTTGTACAATAGATGATGTTTTTAGAGGGGGGCATCTTGATGAAGATGAACTCATCAGCCAAGTCATTTAGAACCAGTCCCCCACTAACAGCCCACTTAAAAATATAGTGAAAGAATCTTAAAGACACCCTTGGATGGAATTTGACTCAGTTGATTCAACCTCTGAAACCACCAAGGTTGTGGAATTAGGCACATCCAAATCTCTGAAAATTAACTCAAACCTATTAGGTAGAGAATAAGAGCAACTATGCCAGCTTTTGAAAGAAAAACTAGATGCATTTTCTTGGGACTACAAGGACATGAAAGGGGTGCATCCCTTGGTGTGCAGACATCATATTTACATTAAATAAGGATGCGAGCCTGTGTGCCAACCCCAAAGGTAGATGAACCCAACTATAAAAGACATAGTCAAGGAAGAACTACAGAAATTTTTGAATGCAGGTTTCGTTTATCCTATATCAGATAGTGAATGGGAATCTCCTCTTGTCCTAGTCCCGAAGAATAATGGAAAATGGTGAACCTATGTTGATTATCAGGAACTCAACAAAGCCACCAAGAAGGACCATTTCCCTTTTCCCTTTATAGATCAATTCCTATATGGCCTTGTAGGAAAGAAGTTATTTTATTTCTTAGATGGGTTCAGTGGGTATAACCAGATCCAAATTATCCCTGAAGACCAAGACAAGACTGCTTTCACATGTCCTTGGGGTACCTTCACTTACATATCCGTACCCTTTGGGTTGTGCAATGCCCCAGATACCTTCCAAATAGTTGTATTGATCATTTTCTCTGATCTAGTCCATGACTCGGTTGAAATCTACATGGATGATTCACACCCTATGGGGATGACTTCCAGGAAGCTCTCTCCAATTTGGGAAAATTTCCGAGAATATGCATTAAGATGCATATCTCCCTGAGCCCCAAAAAGTGTAAATTCTTTAAAAGAGCAGGAGTATTATTAGGACACTCAATCTCCCAAGCAAGAATACAAGTGGACCCAAACAAAATCACCTTCATCAAAAGGGTACTTGCTCCTCAAAATCAGAGAGATGTTAGGAGTTTCTTAGGTTTAGCTGGCTACTATAGAAGGTTTATCAAATATTTCAACAAGTTGGCTTCACCACTATTTTTTTTATTGGCCAAAGACTCTGAGTTTACTTGGTCCAGCCTCTGTCAAGAATATTTTGAGCTCATTAAGGGAAATTTAACTATTGCCCCCATTCTACGAGGACCAAATTGGACTCTACCTTTCCACATCCACACATATGCATCAGATAAAGCCATGGCGGCAGCCTTTGGGCGGTTAGAACACAAATTACCTTATGCAATCTATTTGATTAGTAAGAAATTGTCCAATACCGAACTCAATTATACTGTCACCGAGAAGGAAATGTTAGCCATTTTACATGCTTTAAACACATTAGACATTATATCACTGGTTATTAGACCTTTGTACACACTCACCATGTAGTCATCAAATATTTAATGAACAAATTAGATGTTAATGCTAGAATAATTAGATGGTTGTTACTATTACAGCAGGTTGACCTAACCGTTGTCGATAAACCTGGAAAGGAGAATGTTGTTGCAGATTTTTTACCCAGGTGTTAACTCTAAATTGGTACAGATGGGCTTCTCCACTGGACAACCTAGAGTAACTCTTTCAAACCAAATTTTGATCGAAAATTAGCCTCTTCCGCCTGAGAGGGCTCTCTCAAAGTAACTATGATTTGTCAATTATGATTTAATTAGATGGATAACTTTGTGATATTATCTTGGATTTTATTGATTTCTGGTCAAAAATGTATATGGTTCACTACCATTGAGCTTATGGAGTCATTGTTAGTAAATTCAATGACAATGGCTCTCCTTGTGGAAGCTGAGGCTTGTAATGTTTCAATGATAGGACAACATACACACAGAAATATTCAATATATTCATGTTCAAAGGAAGTCAGAGCATGAAGAACATGAATTTTGAGTAATTAAACATCAAGATATTGAAAGAAAAATACTAAGACACATAGGAAAAAATCCCATTGAAACACCAAAAGAATCTCAGGTGAAGAAGAAAAACACAGTCATTGTATTTTACTGATCATCAAAAAACTTTACAAAGTGGTAGTGTCAAGAAACATTCTCCAACCCTGTATTCTTCGAAGTACTGCCTATTAATAGGCTTTAGTTATTTACATAGGACTTTCCCACATTTCTATATCATCGAACCATTTGTTTTGACACCTCTCTTAACAGTAAACTAGATACCTTGAAATAAAACAGACACCTAATGACTTTAGACTTAGAATCCTATTAGGAATCTACCTCCTATTTATTACATTCATTAATTGTGGAACTAGATAATTACATCAATAATAGCCAAGTGCTTAAGTGGCACTAACCATCATCAAGATATAAATGCACCCACTAGGTTTAGAAACCAATCACCCTACTTTTAAGGAAAAGATAATTATGATATTTGGTCACTGTCTTTATATTGAGCTGGAGAACATGATAACTTTTTCAAGGAGAAAATATCTGTTGGAGTGTTCCATTGATACCCTTTAATGCCTCCACATGGTTGGATGACCTTCAATACACATTCAAAATACAAAAATGCTACCAAATGCTGCTCGCTGCAAAAATAGAGTAAAACAGGCAGTTTCATAGCGTGGTTTTGTAGCAACTCCATTTCACCAATCTATGCCAATTTTTAGTATTATTCTTTGATTTGGATGTGTTGGTTATACAAAATGAACTAAATACAGCTTTTATCCATATTTGATCTTGCCCAAAACTGTGGGTTTTGACAAAAAGTCACCTACAGGGATTTCGTAGCGAAATCTGGGCTTCAAGCCTAGGATTCGCTACGAAATTGCCTAATTGGCATAAAAACATAAAATTTTCCCTTTTCTCCAAAATTTCACTTTTAAGTCAAGAAATGTTGATTCTTGAATGCTTAAAAATTGTCAAAAATGTTTTAGGCCAACTCTTCAAGATTTGGGAACTTCATCTTTTACAGTAGGAGGTTGCATCTCTTCAGGATCATTTATCACTTTGATTTTAAGTCCTCTTTTATTTAGTTCTGACTGAATCATCTCCATTTGATATTCTAATTCTTTGACCTAGATTTTGAGTCTCTTCCTTTCAAATTGTAACCATAGTTTTCATTTCCTGGTGTTTTTCATTACCCTTCTCAACGGAAGTGTCCTTTTCAGCAACTTCTTAGCATTGGTTAGTGATAGATCATATTGATTTAGCTGATTATTTACTTCCTCTTTGAAATCCTCCACTAGATTTGTGTCTACCTTGGCCTCCTTTAATTCTAACTTGATCTCAATGATCTCTTCTTTGGCCTCTCCTAATTGTTACTTCAATACCTGCCCTTCAGTTTTTTCCACAATCTTCTCTTTTCCTTTCCTTTGCACAAAGACCTCTTCTGTTGCTGGAGACAAGTCTATAATGTCTTCTATGATAGGCTACTTTCCTTGTCAACATCCTTCGTCTTCTTATTTTCCATGACACCCTTTGCAAGTTTCAACCTAGTAAGTGTTTTCCTTGGCTGAAATAAGAAACCTGCATATTATCCTGTAAAATCAAGCTTTTTAATAGTCTTACCTTTCTTTTTCTTCTTCTTGTCACCTTCAATGTCTTCAGCTCTGACAACTAGAGTCTCCTCAATATCTATAGCTTGAAGGATGTCTTCAAGATTTCCCTTTCCAATTGTTTTACTTCTAGTTATCCTCTTGGGACCATGCTTACTGACCTTTTGTTTATTGCTTGTAGGTGAGAGCTGTGGGATTTATGCCTCTTGTATAGGTTCTGTTTCAACATCCATTGGCTCTAGGATAGGCTCCACCTCTTCTTCATTTACACCTTCTGTCACAGCTGTAGATTTATCATTTTCATTTGATGGAGTAGCTTTTGGTTTTGGGGTTTTCTTAGGTGTCACTGAATCAACTTCATAACCACTGAGGAAAAGGAAAGTAGCCCAGTCTCTATTTAATTTCTTCAATTTTTCCAGAATTAATAGTTTAATCAAACCATGGTGAAATATTGATGGCTCACTGCCTTCAACTCTGGCTTGAACCTTATTAGACATTTTCCCTAAGCTCCTAAACAAAAGGAAAGGAATATCAAGGGACTGCTTACCAGTGAAGTTCAATAGAAGCCTGAAATGGTATAGGTAAACCATGTGAAATCTCCCCTCACAAGTAAAGTAATTTTGGATCACAAATAATAGTTTGGAATAATTCTCCTAAATATAACTCCTTGGAATCCTAGATTCCATGTCAGCTCCAATGTGTCCTGGTTTAAAAAATTCATCACAACTCTACATCTTGAATTTAGTGGCTTTGAACCACTCTTAACCCTCTCTTGGTATCTTTGTGGCCTGAGAAATGGTATTAGGTGACACTGTAAAATTTAAAACCCCTACCTTTGAAGTTGTGCCTATAAATTTTGCTGCAAAATCCTTTGATATTTGAGCATGAAATCCTTTGAGTTTTTTACAGGATTTCAGGCATATGACATTGTTGAATGCGTCCACAAAACTGGGGTCTTCATTTAGTAACTTGAGGTCCATGGGCTCGTATCTCACACAAGAGCCTCCTTTTTTTAATTTCTTCTTCATAGGCATCCTCTTTTATAACCACGTTGTCTCCTTCACTGTGACATCTGCAAAGAGAAAAACTAAAAAACAAGTTGCTTGCGGTGGGAGTCAGCTTATCAAAGATGATAGTGGATTGTTGCATGCAAAACTCGAACAAAATATGAGAGGGAGATGCTTTTAGATGAGTTTAAAAAATGGAATTTGAAAGTGGAGAACATGATGCAAAATGTGGGAGTGAAATATAATGGTGGGGTATTTACGCTTTTGCATGCTTGGGTGATCATGATAACGAATTATATGAACTCACCTTCATCCCTAACCATTATAAATTTGAAAACTCGTTATCCTATGTTTTTATGCAGAAAAACATGATTTCGTAGCGAAAACAATTATAAACTTGGAAAATTCGCTACGGACTTGTCAGGTGATTCCGTAGTGAAATATTCTATTTTGCATTTATATTTGCTGCAAAAAAACAGACGGGTGGCATTACCTTGATTTGAAACCATGCATGTGAACCTACAGTAGAATATGGTCAATATGACTAATGGAGTGTTTTATACTTAGGATAAAGGTTTATTCCATGGATTTTTTCTTCAATTTCATGAACCAACCTATTGAGACAAAGTGAAACCTAGGTGAGTGACCCTATCAATCAAAATTTAAAATTATGTGTGATAACACCATGTTAGATCTATCTGCAGATAAAGAAGGAATGGTGGATTACCAGCTCTCGGTCGATGAACCCCTATTTGCTATCTCATCACTCTCTCCATGTCTTGCTGACATAGCTAATTACTTGGTTGCTGAAAAGTTCCCTCCTAACTGTTGAGATTGCAACAAGATGATGAGATTAGTGGAAAGGAGTCACCTTCACTAAGGGGGCCCGCAGGCTATTTTTGGTGCAAAGTCTATTTTTAGACTATGTCTATTTTTAGACATATGGATCATGTTCTATGAGTTGCAGGATGTTATTTATGGATGGTTGGTCAAGTCGGAAAAAATAGATGGACTTCTATTTTTAGACATACTGGGCAGAATCTATTTTTAGATCGCCAGTCTAAAAATAGATATGTCGAATATTATTAGCTCTTAATAATATTTAGACTCTAAACATTATCTTATTCTCTTGGAGCACTTCAGTTAAGTGCACAGATGTGGCACAGGAGATGACAGAAGGAATTACGCTATTCCTAGGGGTTAAGTGGAGCTATTGCATGGATACTTCAGTTAGAACTCATGTGACAGAGTTTGGTGGAGTTGATTGAGGAAGTTAGTGGAGTTGTATTCAGTTTAACTAATCTAAACATAGTTGAGCTATTTGTATTCGGTTTAACTAATTGATACAATTAGTGAGAGTGGTGTGAATTAATTATTAATTAATTCACTAATTATAAACTCATTAATCAACTAAAGAATGCATCAGTTAACTTCAGTGCATGGATAGTTTCAGTGGAGACCAGTGCAGAAATAGGTGAAAGAGCGGGTTAACTATCAGTTGTGACTATACTGTTGCTATTTGCAACACACAGATAGGTGGAGAAGCCCATGAGGATTGCGCAGTACAAGCCAGGTGGTTTATCTATTTAATGAAGCCATCCCATAGCATTGAAAACGCAATAGAGGTTGGCTATCAAGTGGCAAAAGATTGGAGCATGTGTTTTGCTAGATCTAGCTTGATAGTGTGTAGCAATTGGAGATAGTGTTGAGAGCTTGTGAGGAGATTTGTACTATGATTGTTACATGATCTCCATGACATATAATATATAGATAGTTGGGGTTTTCAGCTTTAATCTTTCCCATTAAATACTGTGTTCATATGTGTGATTTTTTGTGGTTTTAATGTATGCATGCAATTGATTTTATTTCCGCATTTGATGATCAATGGTAGAAGAGATTATGTATTATGCATGAAGCTAAAATAGTGTGTGATCAGGAGAATCTCGGTGAATAATATATCAGTTATTCAAATTTCTACATGGTATCAGAGGGATATTGATCATTGGAGCAATTGCAAAACATTAAAGCGGTTGAGTTTTGTGCTGGTGGAATTCGAATTTGCAGCAGTGTTTTCTTGGTGTCGAAGTTGAGATGTCTTTCAATGGATTGCGATTGGAGTATGCCCTTGAGGGAAGCTTGAATTATATTGCATGGAAGGACAGGATGGAGGCGGTGCTGGATGACAATGGGTTGAAGGAGTTCATAGATGCAAAAATTCCAAAGCCTACTTCTAGTGATGTTGCCGTACTTGACGCATGGCAAAAGAAGACAACAAAGTGTCGAAGGATTCTGTTGGAAGGTGTGAAGGATCACATAGTGTCTAGCCTTCATGGTAAGGCTTCTCCATTCTTGATGTGGAAATATTTGACAGATTTATTCCAAAGCAAGAGCGACCAAAGGAAGTTGGTACCAAGGACAAACTCGTGAACATAAAGATGGAGAAAGGCGATGGCGACAGTTCAAGTACTCACGGGTTCATCCACGTGTGGATGAGTCGTGGGAAGTGGTGGGGTGACTGTTGATGATGAGGATGCAGAGCTTGGCTCTCCTTGCTCAAGAGTTGGTATTCGACGACTCACAATGGTTCTGGAGAAATTGCCGTGGATGGGGAGTTTGCCTTTACCTGATTCGTAAGAGGAGATAAGGTGAAAATAGACTTTATCTTCATCAAAGAACTCTGATGAAGAGAATTGCGCTTTGGCTGCCAAAGCAAAGAAGGGGAAGAGAAAGAAATCTTCTCAATCCGGTGCGAAAGGCAAGAAGCAGGACATGTCTAAGGTGAAGTGCTTTCACTGTCACCAACACGGACATTATGTCACTAATTGTCCACAGAAGAAGAAAAATAAGCAGGCTGCTGGGACAGCAGCTGGAGAGGCCTTAGCCTCACAGTTTGAGCTGGATTTTTCGTTGATCGCGTGCTTGGTCTCAAGTATGACGGGATCAGTGTGGTTTCTTGACAGTGGTGCATCTTTTCACATGACAGGAGATCGAGATTTGTTTACTGATCTGGATGAGAAAGATCTTGGAGTGCATATCGAGATGGGCGATGATGGTAGCTACAGTGCGACCAGTATCGGTACCATTTTCTTTGAGAGGGAGTCTGGTAAACCCTTCGTATTGAAGGAATTAATGCATGTTCCAGGATTGAATAAGAATCTTATCTCTGTGGCGATGTTAGAAGACAAGGGATATGATGTTGTCTTTAGCGAGGGAAAGGCTTTCCTACGTAGTAAGGCAACTGGTGAGACCCGGAGGATAGGGGTTCGAGTTAAGAACCTTTATCAATTGCAGGTAGATGGCTGCGCAACAATGGCAGGCAAGGCAGAAGGAGTGGTGAGTCGGGATGATGGCGAGTTGTGGCACCGGAGATTGGGCCACCTTCACCATGGAGCTTTGAAGATACTGCAGCAGATTTCTACTGGGCTTCCTAAAGGCACTCTTGCGCAGTCAGATCAGTGCAAGGGGTGTACCCTGGGAAAATTTGTGAAAGCCACCTTTCACGAGAAGGATAGTCGTGCCACGATGATCCTTGAGAGAATTCACACAGACGTGTGTGGACCTTTCTCAGTAGCTTCGACAGCAAAGCACAGGTACTATGTGATATTCGTCGATGATTTTTCTCGTAGGCCGGATCTTCTTCATGTGTGTGGTTAGTAGCGAGACATACTCAAGGTTCTGGTGAGTTCATAAAATTGCTGAGAAAGAATTGGGAAGAAGGTGAAGGTTTGGGTGAGCGATAATGGTGGTGAATTCATTCTCTGCGATCTAAGGACTTCTTGCAAAATACAGAGTGAATTAAGAGAGTTTGCGTAGTACTTTCATAAATTTACAAGTAATCTGGTCATTGAAGGCAGAACAGAACGATCGAGGCGTGGGTGCTGCACGGCGATGTTGCATGATCAGAGACTTCTCATACACTTGTGGGCTGAGGCATGCAATACTGCAGTATATGTGCAAAACCATTGTCCTCACAGGATACTTGGCATGAGTACACCCGAGGAGGCATTTTCTGGTAAGAGGCCTGATATTTCCCATTTGAGGATTTTTGGTTCACCTGTTTACATTCATGTGACGAAGGATGCCAGGAAGAAGCTGGAGCCGACCGCAGAGGTTGGGATATTTTTGGGGTACATTGATACGCCCCACAACTATCGTGTGTATTTTCCAGACAGTCGCAAGACTGTTGTGCGACGGGATATCAAATTTCATGAGGAGAAAGCCATGAAGTGTTCGCTTGAGAGGGAGCCACACTTGCATGCAGATGAGGAGCTATTAGTTCCTAAGGATGAGTATCAGGATGTGTATCAGCCACAAGATGAGGTTCATGGAGTGGAAGAGACCACTCAGGCAGCGCCAACCATCAGAGGGCGGAAGCACACTACAGAAGCTGAGCGACTGGCTCAAGATGCAAAGAAGGTTGTAGGAGCACCTACATCATAGCGCAGATAGAGACAGTCACCTGACCGATATACTGGATACATGGCTCTTATGAGCAAGTGTATCGTGACAGATCCATCCTCTTTTGAGGAAGCTGTGGAGGACCCCACATGGGTAGATGCCACGGTGGAAGAGTATGATTCGATTGTCAGAAAGAGTGCATGGGAGATTGTCCCGAGATCGGAGGGTAAATCAATGGGGGGTTCGAGATGGATCTACAAAGTGAAGCAGGCATCTGACGAGAGTGTGGAGAAGTATAAGGCAAGATTTGTTGCCCGAGGCTTTTCACAGATTGAGGGGATCGATTATGAGGAGACCTTTGCACCTGTCGCAAGGTATTCTTCCATACGGACGATTCTTTCTCTCTCAGCGCAGATGGGGTGGCACATTCATCAGATGGATGTGAAGACTGCGCTCCTCAACGGAGTCATTGAGGAGGAGGTGTACATAGAGCAGCCCGAAGGTTTCGAGATCTTCAGCAATGAGTCGCATGTGTGCAGGCTCAAGAGAGTGTTGTATGGGTTGAAACAAGCACCTCATGCTTGGTACACACGGATAGACAGTTATTTCACCGGACTTGGATTCTCCAAGAGTGAGGCGGATCCTAACCTATACCAGATTGTGGTGGAGGGAAAGTTGTTGATCATTGTAATTTATGTAGATGATTTGATTATGACAGGTGATGAGCTGTTGATTCTTTCATGAAAGGAGGATCTTGCTAGAGAGTTTGAGATGAAGGACTTGGGCCTCCTTCATTATTTCCTGGGATTGGAAATTTGGCAGCGCAGTGATGGACCGTTTGTTTCTCAGGGTAAGTATGCCCGGGAGATACTGGAGAAGTTCAACATGCATGGCTGCAAGCCTGTTGATACTCCTCTTCCTGGAGGTTGGAGGAAGGAGGATGCTACTTCAGGGGAGGTAGTGGATGCCACTGTTTATCGACAGTTGGTGGGATCGCTTATGTATCTGGTCAATACACAACCCGATGTATGCTATGCTGTTAACCAGGTTTCAGAAGCTATGGTTAAGCCTACCAAGCTCTACTGGAAGGCAGGCAAGCATGTATTGAGATATCTCAAAGGCACATTGGGATATGGATTATGGTACAGACAGTTGGATGAGGTGAGCTATGGCTCTCTACTCTGACAGGCCATGGTGGAGCCTCCAACGACAGAAAGAGCACTTCCGAGGATTTCTAGCATCGAACACAACAATTACTGGCATGTATAACCCCTGCCAAGCACTCAAAACAGAGGCCGACTATATGGCAGCGAGTTTGGCTGCATGCGAGGCTATATGGATGAGGAAGATCCTGGTCGGGTTGTTCGGTTCACACTTAGAGCCTACTGTGATTTATTGTGATAATTAGAGTTGCATCAAACTCTCGGTTAATCCAGTATTTCATGATAGATCTAAACACATTGACATTCGGTATCATCATATCAGAGATTGTGTGCAGCTGAAGATCATGTTACTTTCATACATTCCTACAGAGGATCAAGATGCTGATATCTTGACGAAGGCGCTCACCAGGAGAAAATTCAACAATTATTGTAAGGTGATAAGGGTTGCAGATAATCCTTATCTTGTTGAGAGGGAGTGTTGAGATTGCAACAAGATGATGAGCTTAGTGGAAAGGAGTCACCTTCACTAAGTGGGCCCACAGGCTATTTTTGGCGCAAAGTCTATTTTTAGACATATGGATCATGTTCTATGAGTTGCACGATGCTATTTATCGATGGTTGGTCAAATCGGAAAAAATAGATGGACTTCTATTTTTAGACATATTGGGCAGAATCTATTTTTAGATTGCCAGTCTAAAAATAGATATGTCGAATATTATTAGCTCTTAATAATATTTAGACTCTAAACATTATCTTATTCTCTTGGAGCACTTCAGTTTAGTGCACAGATGTGGCACAGGAGCTGACAGAAGGAATTACGCTATTCCCGAGGGTTAAGTGGAGCTATTGCATGGATACTTCAGTTAGAACTCATGTGACAGAGTTTGTTGGAGTTGATTGAGGAAGTTAGTGGAGTTGTATTCAGTTTAACTAATCTAAACATAGTTGAGCTATTTGTATTCAGTTTAACTAATTGATACAATTAGTGAGAGTGGTGTGAATTAATTAATTCACTAATTATAAACTCATTAATCAACTAAAGAATGCATCAGTTAACTTCACAGAGTTATGGTTTAACGAGGACCAGTAAGGCAGTAAAATAGGTGAAAGAGCAGTTAATCAATAACAGGATTTATACTGTTGTTATTCAGAATATTGCCGTATAGGTGGAGAAGCCCATGAGGATTGCATAGTACAAGCCAGGTGGTTTATCTATTTAATGAAGCCATACCATAGCATTGAAAACACAGTAGAGGCTGGCTATCAAGTGGCAAAAGATTGAAGCATGTGTTTTGCTAGATCTAGATTGATAGTGTTGGAAATGTTGGCATTGATGGCAAAGGTAAAGACAGGAGCAGCACCTAAACTATCCATAAGGAAAAGTAGAAGACAGGGAACAGAGGTAGTAGAGAGGTAGCAGAGGCAGCAAAAAGAGAAGTAAGGAGCAGCATCAGTCAAGGAGCAGAGGATAGAAAAGAAGTAGAGAGATATTCAAGGTGCAGAGTAGTAAGGACAAAATGAGGGCCAATATAAATAGAGTTGAATAAACCTTGTGGAAAAGGAGAAGTACCTAAACTAGAAATAAGGAAATGGAGGCAGAAAAGACAGAGACAGACAAAGGAGGTAGCAAAGAAGCGAACAAAGGAAGCAAAGGAGACAGGTGGAAGAAGACTGTCGAAACGTAACAATCAAACTGCATAGCGGAAGCTAAGGCAGAGGCAGAGGCAAAGCCGTTATCAGAGGCAGAGGCAGGGGCAGAGCCATTATCACAGCAGAGGCAGAGCCGTTATCAGAGGCAGAGGCAGAGGCAGAGCCGTTATCACAAGCAGAGGCAGAGCCATTTTTTAATTCCGAGAATCGCTACCCCATCTGAACGATACATAAACACAATTCCGAGAATCATATAACCCAAGCAACAAATTATATATATAAATCTCATTCCAGGAATCGTTACCCACGCTAGAGTATATATGCAGTGTATTTACATATATTGCACCGTATGCACAAAGGTCCAAAGCATATATATTAATCTACATGGAGCGCTTTATTATCAGAACCAAAGTACCATAAGGTGGGACCCTTCCCAATCGCATCGGAGATTATAAGGGTAGTAGAATAGGTTAACAACAGGTTTTGATTGCGATTGAAGCCCGGACCCGATGGGATTATAAACTATGATTAACAAATGTTTGAGTTCCAGTTCCAATCGCATCGGAAAAATGCAGTGAACATTGGTCAATCGCATCGGAAAAAAGCAGAACATTGGAGAAATATATTAAAAGAATTGCGATTGCGATTGAAGCCCAGACCCGATGGGCTTATAAAATATGATTAACAAATGTTTGAGTTCCAGTTCCAATCGCATCGGCAAAATGCAGTGAACAGTGGTCAATCGCATCGGACAAAAGCAGAACATCGAAGCAATATATTAAAAGAATTGCGATTGCGATTGAACCCCGGACCCGATGGGCTTATAAACTATGATTAACAAGTGTTTGAGTTCCAGTTCTAATCGCAATCGGAAATCTGTGGAGGGTATCAATCGCATCAGAGCAAGGCAGCACAATGGAGCAAGTTAATGAAGTTTGTGATTGCGATCAATCGCAATCGGAAATCAGTGGAGGAGTAGTATATTGCATTGGAAAACGTGGCAGGTGGGCCCGAAAGGGGTTTTTATATGTTTAAACAGGTTTTAATATTTACGCCGAGAGTTGATTTAAGGCGTATTAAAAAGGAAGCTTATATGATTAAACTCTGTATAATTATGCTGAGAAATGAAATTGTGTTATATATATAAAAGGCGTAGTTATATATATATATATATATATATATATATATATATATATATATATATATATATATATATATATATATATATATATATATATATATATATATATATATATAACGTTATTGCGATTGTATTGAAATGTGCCGCGTGGTTTGAGGACTCACGGGCCTCGGCTTAAGGTGGAGGGAGATTATTAATAGAATACGATTGTGATGTGTGCAATCGCATCGGGCCATAAAACAAAGGCCGTGGTGTATGTATGTTCCGCTTGCGGAACTCACCACATCAACAAGACACTTGCTGTGTGAAAAGCGTTGGAATTTACCCAGAGTTGAAGTCAGTAGTTACATATATATATATAAAGCGCTGATATAAAAAGCACAGTTACAAATGTATGGCATATGGCAGTTACCCTGTGACAGTGAATAAGGAAACAAACAGAGCCGAAAGGGACAAAGACACAGTCAAAGAAAAGACAAATGCGCAGCTAGCCAAGAGGTTGAATGAGTGAGCTGGAGTTCTCATTGTAATTGAATGTAAATAATTTTAATTTATATTTTTGTGATGCATTGGCAAGTCTCCGGAAGAGAACAAAATATCCCACTGTAATGATAAATTGGCACCTATAGTTATTTTTTCTGAATGAGCGGATAAAAGAGATGAGAAGGCAGAAGGCAAAGAGACATGGCTGTCCATTTTGAATTCCTATTAGAATACAAACAGCCATGAAGCTATTTTTGTATAAAACAGGGTAATATCCAAGGGGAAAAGGTTGACGAAAACAGAGTGAGAGAAGAAGAGAGTGTGCAGCAGAATTGAAGAGAGTTGAAGAAAATAAGAAAGCTGCAAGAGGTGAGAGAGAGTGAGCATAGAGAATGTTGAGTATGGAATGGAGGTAGAGAAGAGAAGAAGAAGGAGGAGCATAACAAGATGTTGTGAAAAGTTAAAGAATGCAGAAATGAAGCAGTGAGGTAGAGAAGAAGGAGGAGCTGAGAAGAGAAGGAGGAGATGATAGTGAATCTGAGAAGATGCATAAATGATATAAGACAGATATGAAGACTGATGCACAGCAGTGAAGGTGATACAGAACAGAGCTGATAACCAAGGTAAATCAGCAAGTGTTTTCTTTTGAAAGAGTAAGGAAGTTGGAGCTTTCCTATCAATTTGTAGCTTGATAGATGTCAGTTGTAGTTGACTGAGGTTGGAGCCTCCTGTAGGTTGGTGCCTGCAGAAAATATATGGGAGTTGGTGCTTCCACATCAAGTTGTAGCTTGATAATATGTCAGTTGTAGCTGACTGAGGTTGGAGCCTCCGAGGTTGGTGTCACAGAATATTGAGGATTTGGAGCTCTTGCAAGCTGTAGCCTGCGTAATTGAGAGCCTCGTAGGCCGGGTGCCTGCTTAAAATCGGTGAGAGGGAGTTGGAGCTTGCCTTTGCATCACAACAATAATAAGATGTGGTTTTCTCCCTTTATGGTTTCCACTTATATCTGGTGTCTCTGTGCATGATGTCTATGTGTTGATGTGGTTTATCTAATCTGCTTAATACATTTTGCTTACATATTAAGACTTTTTTTACATAAACAAATCTGCTTGATACTTGCTGCTCACAATTTAAGATTGCTCACATATTAATTTGATCATGAAATGAAGGTGTAAATAAGTTTTAAGGGAAAATTTTTAAAAGTCCATGTATGTGTTAAACTGATTCACCCCCCCCCCTCTCATTTTAACTAAGGGTTCAACAGATAGTGTGTAGCAATTGGAGGTAGTGCTGAGAGCTTGTGAGGAGCTTTGTACTATGATTGTTACATGATCTCCATGACATATAATATATAGATAGTTGGGGTTTTCAGCTTTAATCTTTCCCATTAAATATTGTGTTCATATATGTGGTTGTTTGTGGTTTTAATGTATGCATGCAATTGATTTTATTTCCGCATGTGATGATTAATGGTAGAAGAGATTCTGTATTATGCATGAAGCTAAAATAGTGTGTGATCAGGAGAATCTCGGTGAATAATATCTCAGTTATTCAAATTTCTACACTAACCTCTCATCCAAGGAGAAGAGAAAGATCGTGAGAAAAAAGTGCCCCTTTCACCTGGATTGGGGGAAATGTATTCAAGCTAGGCCCTGACCAAATCCTCAGGAGATGTGTGAGGGAGCAATAAGTTTTTGACATCCTCTTTGCAAGTCGTGATAGCCCTTGTGGAGGAAAATTTCTACAAAAGTGACAACCTTCAAATATTTTTAGGCAGCTTACTATTGGCCTACCCTTCATGTGGATGCTAGAAGATACACTAGTAGGTGCGGCAGTGCCAAAGGATGGGGAAACCTACATAGAGGGATGAGATGCCTTTGCACCCTCAAGCGGTTCTTGAACCATTCGACAAGTGGGGCACGGACTTCAATGGACCCATTGATCCATCATATGGCCAGAAGAAGTATATCATAGTCTGCACTGACTACCAGACAAAGTGGGCTGAAACAAAAGCAGTAAAGGTAGCAACCAAGGAGAAGGTAGAAGAATTTCTGAGAGAGAATGAGTTCTAAAAAATTGGATACCCCAGAGAGGTGGTCACTGATCAGGGGGCACAATTCACATTGCATCTCATTAAGAATATTTCGAGGAAGCAAAAGATAAAGCATAAGACTTCCACTGCCTACCACCCTCAAGAAAATGGCCAAGTGGAAGTGACCAATAGAGCCTTGGAGAATATACTCACCAAGGTTGTGAGCAGCAGCAAAAAAGATTGGGTGGACAGATTGGTGGAAGCTACTTGGGCCTACAACACTATTTGGAAAACAAAAACAGGGTTTACTCCTTAAAACTTGGTCTATGGGAAGAAAGCTCTGCTTTTAATTGAATTTGAGTTTAACACCTTAAGAATGGAAGCTAAGTTACACCTGGATACATCAAAGTCCCAACAAGAAAAGGTTGTTGCAATTAAATGGATTTCATGAGTTCATGATGCAAGCACTCCTTCACACATAAGTGATTCAGCTGCAAAGGCAGGTTTGGCATGACAAGCACATTAAGGAGAAGTCCTTTCAAGAAGGAGATTGGGCATTGTTGTATAACTCAAGGTTCAAGGATTTAAAAGGAGAATTGATGACAATATGGTTCAGACCCTAAAAAGTGGACAAATGTTATGATAATGGCACATTTCATATAAGAACCATATATGAGGAGGGGATTCCCCTACTTGTCAATGGTTACAGGCTTAAAGGTTACAAAAAGGCCCTGTCTATGGCTGAATTTATAAATTCCATAAATAGGGAGGTTTATTTCATGGGAGACTCCATAGTTTGCAGCACCTCCCCCTCCTAGAAAAAAGAAAAAAATAAAAAATAAAGAGGCATGGATGAAAACCTCTCTGAGGTTGCCAAGGCCAATTCCAGGGTTGAAAACCTCCATGAAGCAATCCTAGAGAAAAAAAAGAGGAGAAAAAAAACAAAACAAAAAAATCCTTGGGTGAAAACCTCCTGGAGGTGCCCAAGGCAGGTTTGTGGGATTGAAAACCTCTATGGAGGCAGCCCACTTTCCTTCGAAAAAAAAATAGGAAAGAAAAAAAACGAAAAAGAGAAAGAAAATACATATGCACTCATTTTTTTTTTTTTAATGTTTTGTGGGTTATGGATCAAAGATAGTTTTTGGATCTAGAGTAGCAGTTTTTCCTCACTTCTCCCTCTCCTCTGCTTACAAACTCCATGAACCACTCCAGCATATACCCATTCATTCATTTCACCTCACAGGTAGGCAAAAAATCCCATTTTTTCCCCTGACTATAATTGCTACAAGAAATTCTACAGCTACAAGATTCCTGTAGCACTACAGGAAACCCTATAAATGCTACAGGAAACTTATTTATGAGGGGATAATCTCTCTCAAAGGTTTCTATACTTAAAAAAGAGCATGATAATTTATTTTTTTCCTATACCTACCACTCCTAACCCTCACTTCACTCCCTAAACCCTATGTTGCATCACTAGCAGCTAAACCATTTATACCTTGGCATGAACCTCTCACCTTACTTCTCCATCACTCCACTCAATCCATCACTCCATCGCCAACCTCCATAAACCATTTCACTTCACCCCTAAGAAATTTGGAGCCCTAAGGAGTGGAAAGAAGGTTTCTACAAGAAGTTGGAAAGTTTCTTGTAGCAATTTTGTGTACAGTACATAAAGGACCAAAGTTGAAGATTAGTTGAAGAAGATAGCTTTATAGGACCATCAACATACTCTAGGAGAGCGAACACACCATCCAAGGCACCTTAGGACCTCCATGCAGCACCTTCAATAACAAAATACAAATAGAAGGTTAAGCAGCTCACTCAGAGAAAAAGCATCTCACTCAGAAAACAAGCTACTCACTCAGAAAATAAACAAAAAATAAAAATACAGCAAGAGGAAGATCATGTCTGTAACCACAAACTCTATAACATTGCACCAAATCATTTTACAACACACCAGCACTAGGTAGGCTCAGGTATGGCCCTTCACCTCTTGCTATCCACCCATAATGATAAAAATAGTTTAATGTCGAGGTTTAGAGACTTAAAAGGAAGAAAAAGGTATCTAGTTAACTTGGCTACCTTCGTAAAGATAAAATGAATGAAAATTGAAGAGTACATGCCACCTAGGCAAGTCAAATCAGTCAAGGGGGAGTGAACAAGGACAATGAGGTGATTTCGAGGTTGGGGCAATCAATAACTAGAGTGGGACCAACGGTCCCAAAGAGGAAAACTCGTGCTAAGTACGAGTCAGCACCCGACTCCAAATTTGGTTAAAAAGACCATAAAGGTGAGTTCTGCCTCATTATATACACTTTGATGAGAATTTCGAGAGCAGTGGGAGAAAAAGAAGCCAGAGGAGCCATCAAAGAGAGGAGCATCGAGTATGAGCTTGCATGCACCATCGTGCTACGGGAAATAGTGAAGTGCTATAGGACACTACACAGGAAGATCAGCAAGGATACATAGGGGAAAACAGGGTCACCATTGGGTGAAATTACTTCCTAAGGCCACCATCTCCCAAGAAAAAACACCATAGGATAGAGATAAGTGGTTTCCACCCTCCATAGTTGCAATTTATCTAATAAATTTACACAGATTCAGTTATAATTTTGGAATTAAATGGTCAAAATTTGAATTTGTTTGAGACCATAATATCCAAGACCTCTTCACAAGTAACTCTCAAACAAAAATCATTTCACCACCTTCCTATCACAGCCATAAAAATGGGATGGGGGTTTAACAGAAGGGATCCCACTGATATTAAAATAATAAGACAACATCCTTAAGTAATGGAAAATTTCAGTAACCACCAATAGCTAGGTTTCTTCAAGCTTCTGAAGGGTTTTGATGAGGATATAGCTAGAGAGTTTGCAATGGCTCTGCAATCACACTCAGAGGAGAGATCCACCATTGTGGTTAGGGGCCTAGCCATCACACTTTCACCTGAATTAATTAGCAGAATCACCACCTTTCCCTTAGGAGTTAAGTGGATTAAAGAAAGGATGCCAAGCACTACAGCCAGTAAAAATCTCTTTCTTCCAGGAGAAGAATACATTGAGGAAAAGAATGAAGTGAGGAGAGAAATCCTTCTATACCCCTGGGATGAAGTAGCCTTCCATATCATGAAATTAAATTCCTGTGAAGGAAGACTTAGTGTAGTTTATTTTTACCATTTTAGGTTGTTGAATGAGCTTATATTTCAAGGAGAAATCCCTCTAGAAAAAATATTTAGCATCCCTCATTTTCTCTTGAACTCAATAATATACATGAGAAAAAAGATGAGGGAAATGAAATACCAGAATTTGGCTCATCATGGCCTTATAAAACTGATAGTGAGTGATGCTATGAGAAGATTAAACTCCCTATGTCTTGGTCCTCATTCATAGACATGGATAGGGAAGCCTTCATAGCCACCCAAATAGGACAAACCTATGCCTCTAGTCTTAGAGAGAGGGAGGTAGAAGAAGAAGAAGAGGAGGTTGAAGATGAGGAAGAAAAATAAGATATGGAGGTTGAAATATAAAACATGGATACATTAGAAACAAAAAAGGAAGATATTGAGGGGAAGAAGGAATAAAATACAGAGGGGAAGGAAATATTGGACCCTAGGCTAGGCAATGATACCTCCCCTCAGGACACCAGCATATCACCAGGCATAACAGATCAGGAAGTGGTTTATACCCTAGCCACTTTGAGCACACCAATGAAAATAAAGAGGAAGAGACAAACACCCATTTATTTTAGGGCTAGGAAGAGCCAAAGGGTGAGGCAAGGGAAACCGCAGACTCAAACTAAAAGCCCTATTTCCATTGAGGAGTCACCCAAGAAGGATGATGAAATAAGGATAGAAGAAGGAAACGTTCAAGAGGTCACCTCACCTGTGAGGACCCTTGTGACCTAAAAAATAAGACATTCATCAAGGTTGGTATCCCATACACATCTAACAACCCCCACAAGCCCTCAAAAGACAAAAAAAAGGGGAAAACAAGTAAGATAGCGTCTTTAGTAGGAAAAACAGAGTTTGCTACAGGAAACTCTGTATTTGCTATAGGAAACTCTAGCAGACCCAGAATCATAGAAAGAAACCTTGGATGAGGGAGAAAATACAACCATGGATGGGCAAGAGGCCCGAGAAGTTGAGAAAAAGGAAGAAGATGAAGGGCTAGATGCAAAAGGGGGGGAAGATAAATATGAAAAGGAGGAGCCTACGTCACCAAAACCTATCCTCAAATATGTATCAGTAGTTTAACACCCTAGCCCTCAGCCAAATCTCAGCTCCTACTATACATTTATTGAAGGGGGCAGATTTATTCCTCGGAAGTTTATAGTACCTTTATTCTAACAGTTGGAAGAGCAGAGGGCACACACTCATCATTGGATGAATATTGCTACAACCAAAGGTGTGCATGACATAGGGGTCATGGAGGAAAATTTGATTGATTTGGGAAGGGATTTGTATGATGTTAGGTTCAGAGAATCCATTTTGAAAGAGCAGCTTCACAAGGCCCAAACATAGAATGTAATATTGCAAGATCAGCTTTAGCAAAAATACAAACAAATGGCCACCATGGCAGATTTGTGCATGGAGACCATCCAACATAGATACCCATCATATTCCTATGAATTATATCTCAAGGAGCAGTGGCTCCTATTTCAAATCAAAACAATAGCCTCTCATGGATCCTTACCTTTTCAGAATTGCAGACAATTCATTGATTTTTGCAACCAGTAAAGTATGGTAGACAAGGCAAAAATGGCAGAATTCTACATGCACAATATTGTGTTGACATACTTGAACATTTGGGACCCTAATCCTAGAATGGGAGACATGTAGTTGATGGCATTAGCCTTTTGGATGGTTAATGAGGAAGCCAGAGCTCAATAAGTAAGGAGGGTCATGAGGAGAGAAAACAGGGAGCCTCTACACATTAGGGTAGAACTATTCAGCCCTAGGGGAGTCACGAACAACCATATCAAGATAGAAAAGGATGTTTCACTTGCAGAAAAGTACCTCGGCACACAAGCTCAAGTCATGGCTCATTTTGATGATGTTTCTTGGTTGTTGGGAGATTAATGCATAATGGCTTGTCATAGGAGATGGAATATCCTCCCTTGCAGTCTTAGAAACATGGAATACCACACACCAAAGAGATTGAGAGGTTCCCTAGAAAGAGCACCACTATACAAGAGGGACATGCAAGCCAAGAAATTTAGTGGCTTGGTTTGAAACTCAGTCCACCCTTTCTACTGGGACTCAGTGATGGAAAAGACCAATATGAGAATAACATAGAATGGGAGGAAGCCAAAAAGAATGATAGATTTTACCCTCCTGAAGGGACTCCCACACTTCTTCCTTGGGAAGTCAAAGGGTCCATTAAAGCTTTGAAATAAATTTAGAAGGAGGACTAAGTTGCTCATAGGATGAGCAACCATTTGGTAGGGGGGTGATGATGAGCTCCATCATTAGGTATAATTGGAGGGTTTAGTTGTCACCTTTTTATTCTTATTAAGCCTCTCTTTCTCACATTTAAATTATATTATGGTCCTATGTTGCTAGTGTGGATGGTGATTAAGGCTTTTCATACTTTGAATGCCTAACGTGAGTTAAATGCAGGATAATCACGAAGATATTTCACTTTTGATGAATATTTTGCAATTAAATCTCAGATTATATAGCAATGATATATTCTAGGGGTATTTCCCATCTCCTTAACTCCCAAAGGCAGCCAAGGGATCCTCGATATTACCTCCAACAACTCAAAATCAAAGGCAACCAAGAAAGCGGGAGATCAAGTGCACCAAAGCTCCACTTCTCTTGCAGTCAAAGAGGACACATCACCTAATTTTTAGGGAGATTTTGGTCGCTACCCTCTAGGTTAAATAGGGTTGAGAAAGAGCTCATTAGGATTCGAACTTTGAAGGAAGCTAATAGACTCTTAGCTCTTGTAATAGGTTTTTGAGACTTTTATGATTATGTAATGAGACTTTTTTCTGCAATAAGATGAGTATTCATATTGTCCTTCACTGATTTAGTTTCAGAGGACTAGGCTTCTGGTTTAGGTCCCAATCCATTGGCCTTAGTCTCTCTTGTGTATTCATGCTCATTTTTATGTCATTGTAGCTAGTTTTCTTTATGAGTTTTAGCTAGTTTTCTTACAATCCCATTCACTTTTTTTTAGTTTGCTTCCATTTGTCTTTGTTGTAGTTAAATTTGCATAAATGTTAGTAGAATAGCTTATAAAATCAAAAAATTGTGTGTCAAGCCTCCCTCTCTCATCTCTTTCATTGGAGCTTGAGGAGGGCAGACCTTACCCACAAACCAAATTTTCTCTTTAGTTTATGATTTCTTGGAAAGAATAGTTAGGTTGTTGTAGTGTCATGAACATGTCCAGAATACTGAGTTAGATTTTTGTTTGAAGGCTAAAGTAGGTTTTCTTTCCAAATTCAAATCATCTTTTCCATTTCCTTCATCACCAATTTTCCAATATTTTTTGCATGAATAGGTAGTTTTCTTTCAGGTTCAAGTAGCACAGCAAAAGAGGACTTCACCAGCATCCTTATCTTCACTTCCCACCCATCATCAGCCTTCTTTCCATTAAATCAACATCAATGTTGTTTTTCAGATTTTTCACCTTCACACCGTGAGCAACCCTAGAAGTGCAAGACGGGATTCTCAAGAGGTTCTGAGCTTGGCCAAGGGGTTGGCCCCCCTCCATTCATCCAAACACACCTTCATTCCACCTCCTCTACACTTTTCTCCACCATTTTTGGCCTCAGATTTCCCTTGGACTGTTTCCTATAGAAATTCAAGACTTTCTTGTAGCACTATAGGAAACCTGTAGCAGCACCTGCAGCAGAACCAATGGACCTCTCCTTTACTTCCATTTGTATTTTTTGCAGTTAAATTTGCATAAATGTTGGTAGAATAGCTTATAAAATCAGAAAATTGTGTCAAGCCTCCCTCTCTCATCTCTTTCAATGGAGCTTGAGGAGGGAAAACCTTACCCACAGGCCAATTTTCTCTTTAGTTTATGATTTCTTGGAAAGAATAGTTAGGTTGTTGTAGTGTCATGAACATGTCCAGAATAATGAGTTATATTTCTGTTTGAATGCTAAAGTAGGTTTTCTTTCCAAATTAAAATCATCTTTTCCATTTACTTCATCATGAATTTTCCAATATTTGTTACATGAATAGGTAGTTTGCTTGCAGGTTCAAGTAGCACAGCAAAGGAGGACTTCACTAGCACCCTTATATTCACTTCTTTCCTATCATCAGCCTTCTTTCCATTAAATCAACATCAACATTGTTTTTCATATTTTTCACCTTCACACCGTGAGAAACCCTCGAAGTGAAAAACGGGGTTCTCAAGAGGTTATGAGCTTGGCCAAGGGGTTGCCCCCCCTCCATTAATCCAAACACACCTTCATTCCACCTCCTATGCTTTTCTCCACCATTTTGGCCTCATATTTCCCTCAGACTGTTTCCTGTATCAATTTAGGACATTCCTGTAGCACTACAGGAAACCTGTAGTTTCACCTGCAGCAGCACCAATGGGCCTCTTCTTAAGCCCAGAAACCATCATCCACCTCATCCAGACCTGAAAAAACCATCCATACACCTTCATCCCTGCACCCATGAGTTCAAGACCTTCCTAAACCACCTTAGATCTTTCTCCTCCTTGCTACAAAACAATGCATTTACAAGCATATTTAGGTCATGATTAGATGCATGAGTAAAAGCATGATATTTAAAACATGAAGTAGACAGAGTGTGTTTAGCCATTTGACCCAGCAATGTGTGATTAGGTTAGTCTTCTTTATGAAATTTCAATTCAACAATTTACTTCATGAAAGATGCCTAGTTTGCTTCCATTTCTTGTCATAGCTTAATTTGTAGATTTCTTCCATTGCAGAGTAGTTAGATGTACTTTCTTGTCGTAAAATAGTTCTTTTATTTCTAATAGAGTAATGGATTTGAATCACTGGTATCCCTAGGTATAAATTCGGAAGTGTGGCAGCCTTCATTCAGAAACCATGGAAATAGCATCCTTTCGTAGGACTGAGAAGAGGATGACATGAGTAGAATTCATCTGCTGTGTATATAGAACTATCACCTCCAACTTTGTATGAACCCCAGGTTGAGAAAGTAAAGTAGAGTAGCCTCTGGGTGTTGCAGCATTCTTGGTGCAATACCATGGCTCACTAGTATTCGACCCTCAAGAAAAGTTATAAATACAAGGAAAATTGACCTCATTTGGACACTCATCTCAAACAAGTTCGAATGGAAATAATGAAGGAGAAAAGAGTAGCTGGAGGATGAAGAAGAGGAAGCATAAGTCGAACTTTTTCAAGGGTTGTATTTTTCTATGACTTTCTCAGGTTTGTGAAGCTGCTAGTTGTGGGAGGCTAAAATTATGAAGCAATTACAAGGGTCTGAAATTGCAAGGCCGAAATTTTTTTGCAGGGGCTGAAATTCCAGTAGTAGTGTTGCAGTATCAAAGGTTTGAAATTTTTTCTAAAGAAAATCTTGCTAGGGGTATGCTTGGGTCTAGGAGGGCTTGTTAGCTTTGGTCTTTGAGTCTCGGAAATCTCTTTGTAAAGTATATTCTAAAGAAGAAGAAGAGAAGCATTTTCTTGGTTTTCCCCTAGGAATGGTTTTTCCCTGACTTGGAGCCTATATCTTGTGTATTTTGTCTCTTTGTGATCTTCCTTATTTTGGTAATTTCTTGATGAGTGAAACTAAAGAAGTAATAATGAACCAGCTAACATTACAAGTAATTATCATGATAAGGAAAATAATTTCTAATATGAAAGTCTCTATATTTTCCAACATGGTAACAGATCTAAGGTACAAGAAGGAGACTAGAAGTCACAATTTAGTTGGCACTATGATATGGGTTTTAAAGAATAATTTCAAGCTTCTTGGAAACCTTGCTACATCTATGAAGAACTGTATACTGAATATTACCTCCAAGCTCGCAAAATAAGTATCAGATAGAAGTTTATTCTTTGCTTTATCTAGCACATTCAAGGATGAAAATGTATGGGTTATTGACAGTAGTGCCTCCAGATATATGACAGGATAATGCAATCAAATCCAAACCCTATCTAATGGAAACTCATCTCACTTTATCAAACTTGGATACAAAAAAATCTATCCAATGAAAGGCATCAGGTATACATCATTGGATCTTGTATCAGGTGGAAGCATTCACCTCTAAAACATCCTATATGTCCCAGGTTTGAAGAAAAACTTACTTCATATTTCTTGTCTAGAAGATAAGGGCGATAGAATTTCTTTCGTTGATGGCTAGGTTTTGATTTGGGGTAATGGATCTAGTATTAATTAAGGGTGAATGGGATTCGTGAGAGAAAATTGTATAGAATTTATACACGCCTAACTCAAGACCTAGTTCACCTATAAGTGAGTCCTTCTGAAATTTCGCATAGAATATATGGACATATTCATTACAAGATATTTCCATCCCTGAATCAAGTGGTCAATGGCATCCCCAAAATAAATGAAAACCATGAAGGGATTTGTAAGGGATGTCCTCTAGGCAAGAATGTAAAGAAATTTTTTTATAGCATCATTTAGCACTCTTGTAGACCCGATGCTCTTATATGGCCTTAGGTAGTCCCTTTACCCTTGAAGACTTGAATTTATGTTTAAAAAGTATATTTAAAATTCCATATGTGATGCTTCCCATGCAAAAACGCATACATAAATGGGTCCCATAAAATAATACCCACGTGTACATTTTTAAATTTGAAAAAATAAAATAAAAAACTATTTTTTTGGCAGGGTTTATGGGTTTTACCAAGAGCCCACCTATAGGAGCCCGTGGCCTAACTTAAAAAACCAATTTTAGGTGGTATATATACGCCCCTTAAATAGGCCTATTTCATATAAGAAGAGAGATATTGACATTACACTTGATTTCCCCAAGATCAAGTCTGCTTTTCCCTTGCCTTATGCACTCCCGGTCTCTAGGAAACCATGGTTTCCTTTTCATAGATGATCATTTCCCTTATCTATCATATTCTTGCATATATTAGAGAGGTTTCTTCATGGCTTGGGTTGGATGAATCTGGAGCAAGGCTTTGTCAATGCCTTTTACTTGGATCAGGTTGTATGTATCATGTACTTATTGTTATTCATTAATAAAGAATCTCATGCCTTGCCCCAGATATATATTGTTGTCATCTTATGAATGATATTCTAAATTATTATTTATGGTGATCTAACACATTCTTATGCATTTAATTTGAATTATATATTCTATCTATGATTATGTGAATGATTTGCAGAAATGCACATCTTGGAGGAAGCAAAGGGTTTGGACCCTACAGGAACATCTTCAAATGTAAGACCCTCAAGTATGTTCCTAATTCCAACTTTAGTAATTCAAGTGTTTGGCATGTTGGATCGATTGTTATTTTTTTATTGAGCTATTATTCTTTGTTGAGGCTTTAAACCTTGGCCTTAGGGATTATTTCCCTCCAACAGATTTGCAAGTAGTGGCATCAGGTCTAAGGAAATTTTATATCTTATACACTTGGATGTATATTTACTAATGGAAATAAAATATCTTGGTGGGAATCAATACTATGTAACCTTCATTGATGATTACTCACATAATACTCGATTATATCATCTTAAGAACAAGGATGAGTATTAAAAAGTTTCAGAAGTTCAAGAATGAAGTGGAAAACCTAACAGAGAGAGAAAGATAAAAAACCTAAAGTCAGACAATGGTGGAGAATACACCTTCAAAGAGTTACTAACTTTCTGCAAGGAAGCAAGAATCAAGAGGGAGCTCAATTTTCCCTATAATATTGAACAAAATGGTGTAGCATAAAGGAAGAATTGTAGTATTGAAGAATTTTTAAGGGTTATGCTTCATGATCAGGATATTCCTCAATTCCTAAGGGTAGAGGCATGCATAACAACTATCTACTTACAGGATCAAATTCCTCATTGGATTCTCAACAACATGACTCCAAAAGAAGCATTTATAGGAAAGAAGCCAAGTGTGGATCACCTTCATATATTTCAATGTCCTATATATATTCATATACCCAAAGACAAGAGGAAGAAGCTAGATCCAACCAGTTTAAAGGGATTTTTTATGGGATATAGTGCTTCATCAAAATCATATAGAATCTATGTCAAGGAGGATCGTCAAATCGAAGTAAGTAGATGTGTCATATTTGATGAGAGCATAGCTGACAATAAATCAATATATGTTCCCGTTGACTCTTGTGAAGAATAGATACCTTTATTTGAGGATATATCTAGGGACAATGATGGTCAAGAATGAGGACCTACTCAATAATATGTTGAAGGTCCTTGTGAGCATATACAACAAGTAGTTGTTCCAGAAAATTGGAATAGGTCTATTTGGTTGAAAAGTACTTTTCAATAGGTGGAAGGGCATACATCACCAGGGACATCCAAGGAAAGTAAGATAGAAAAGAGGTATTATAGCTATGTTGCATACATGACAAATATAATTGAGGAATAACCTTCTTCCTATGAGGATGCAGCTAAGCATCAAGAATTGATAAGTGTTATGCAGGAAGAATACCAATCCATAATGAAAAATGATGTATAGGAGATTTTCCCTAAGCCAAGTGAAAAATCTACAATCACTTCAAAGTGGATTTACAAGATAAAGCACATTACATATGGGAGTATAGATAAATACAAGGCAAGGTTTGTAGCAAGGGGCTTCTCACAGAAAGAAGGGATTGATTATGAGGAAACCTTTGCTCCCATAACTAGGTATAAAAAAATAAGATCGCTTGTTTCATTAGCTATTAATATGCGATGAATCATCCATCAAATGGATTTCAAGACATATTTTTTGAATGGGACCATTGGTGAGGAGGTTTACATTGAGAAGCCTCAAGGATTTGAAATAAATCAAAGGGAGACTCATGTTTGCATATTAAAGAAAGCTCTATATGCCTTAAATAAAGCACCTAGAGCTTCATATTCAAGAATGGATGCATACCTTCTGAGAATTGGTTTTACCAAGAGTACTATAGACCCTAACCTATATATCAGGGTGAACTGGTTATCATACTTTTTTTTGTGGGTGATCTACTAGTTACAGGAGTAGAACATCAGATTCAGGAAAGCAAGAAGCAGTTAGCAGGAGAGTTCGAGATGAAGGATCTTAGGATTATGCACTATTATTTGGGACAAGAGGCATGGCATAAGCTAGGAGAGATATATCTTGGTCAAGGTAATTATGTGATCAAGATGCTTCAAAAGTATGGCATGATGGATTTCAAACCAATGATGACTCCTATGATTACCAATTTGAAGAAGTTAACGAGTTCAGAATTTAGTATGGTAGATCCTACTTGATACATACAACAGATTGGGTCCTTGTTGTATCTAGTGAAAACAAGACCGGACAATTGTTTTTCAGTAAATGTCCTAAGTCAATTTCAGATGGAATCAAAGCATGATCATTGGATTGCAGCCAAGTATATCCTCATTAGAGAAATTCTGAGGTAAAAAATGGGCCTTAAATCAAATATTTACAAAAAAAATCAACTTTATAAGAACCAATAGGATTCAATATGATGATGTCAACCATAGAGGGTGATTCACCATTTTTGGAGTAAAAAAGAAAAAAAGAAAAAAAAACTACTTTTTCATCTTTTATTTTCAACTTATCTCCCTACAATTTTACTCAAATTTTGTGTGGGAGCACTAGTTGGATGCAAAATTTAATTTTGGTGTCTAGGGAATACCCATGTTACATACTTTCGATGCACCCTAATACATGGAAAATGTGAAATCCATGAAAAAACATGACTGCAATCATGTTTTTTCATGTATTTTACATTTTTCATGTAGTAGGGTTCATTGAAAATATGCAACATGGGTACTCCTTGGATGCAAAATTAATTCTTTAATACAATGAGTTTTCTCGATCAAAATTTGAGTAAAATCACGGGGAGATAAGTTGAAAAAATAGTTTTTTTCTTTTTTCCCTACAAAACTTGATGAGGTAATATAATCTTATTTATTATTTCTACTATTATTTTATAATATTCTTTAGGAGGCCCATTTTAGACCTCAAAATTTCTTTAATGAAGATATCTGTGTGGGACTATATATCACTACCTCTGGTACATTGGTAATGAAATCTAACTTGTGGGATATAAAAATTCATATTGGGGTGGCAGTGAAACATACGGAAGAAGTATGATAGGTGGATGCTTCAGCTTAGGATCTTCCATGGTCTCATGCATGAGAAAAAAATAGGATACAATTGCTTTGAGTAGCGTTGAATCTCAATATGTTGTTGCAAGTGAGGTCTATCAAGAAGTTGTTTGGCTCAGTAAGTTGCTATCAGTCTTATTTGAAGTGCCGCTTAGCCCTGCATATATACATTTTGATAATCAAAGTTGCATAATATTGACAAAAGACCTGGTGTTTGATGCAAAGATAAAGCATATAAAGAACAAGTACCACTACATAAGAATCTTGGTACGAGATGGGGTTGTCATGAGTTGCATTATCTACCTACATATGAACATGTAGTTGACATACTGACCAAAGAATTACCAAACAAGAAGCTTGAGTACCTGAGAGGTAAGCTTAGTTTCATGGATATCTCTTCCCTGATTGAGAGGGACTGATATTGGATAGTTCTTGTCTTTATGGGTCAGCCATTGGACTAGGACTAACAGTTGTAAGTCTTAGTGAAGGCTATAAATAAATAATGGAGTCTAAAGGATTAGATAAGCATCTAGATCTAAACTTCTTGTAGATTGGAGAATCCAGGGGAAGAAATTGATTACTGATACTCTTTGAGGATGAGTTGGGGCATACAAGATAAGAGTATTCAAAGAGGACCAATATTATCTAAGAATCCAGGTTTGGGAATCCAAGATCAGAATATTCCTAAAATAAAAAACCTTGTAGAAATACATATGGGGTATGTGCCTTGAGAGGTTGAGCAATAGCTCTCGTAAAGCCTCCCAGCATTATACTCATAATTAAATATGAGTTTTTCCATTTAAGGCTTTCAGGGATAGTGTTGGTTATGATAAAAATATGCTTGAAAAAGATGTCTTATCACTTATATATTCTTATGAGAATGCTTCAAGATTAAGAATCCTTGTACCATGAATACCTCCCTAGTTAACAGGGAGTGTTGAAAATTATAACTAGGTTCTATCTTCATTATGATCATGAAATTGTATATCTTTATAAAGAAATAAAAATGGAAGAGAGAGAAATTATATTTTACTTTGGATTATGTGTTTCATACTCAAGTTTGATTCAAAATCATGTTCTTAGTGCTTTTAGGCCTTCTAGGTATTTCTGGGATTAATAATAATATTGTTTATGTGTCATAGTCCCATTTGGAATCGTTGTAATCAAGGAAAATATTTATTTTACTATGTAAAATCCATGTAAAAGCTCAAGATAAATATTAAGTCAGTTTAAACGATGGGTATTCGACCCTCAAGAAATGTAATAAATACAAGGGAACTTGACCTCATTTGTACACTCATCTCAAGCAAGTTCGATCTACAATAATGAAGGAGAAAAGAGTAGTTAGAAGATGAAGAAGAGGAAGCGGGAGTCTAAATTTATCAAGCGTTATATTTCTCTCTATCTTGCTAGGGTTTTTGAAGCTTCCAGTTGCAGGAGGCTGAAATTCTGAAGCAGATGTAGGGGGTCGAAGTTGTAGGGATTGAAATTGTAGTAGCACTGTTGAAGTATCAAATTTTTGAAAGTTTTTATGAAGCAGATTTTTTTGGGGGCTAGCTTGGGTCTGGGAGGGATTTTTGTTTTTGGTATTTGGGTCTTGGAAGTCTGTTTGTAAATAAAATTCTAAATAATAAGATAAGTGTTTTTTGGCTGAAATTTTGAAGCAGATGTGGGGGGCGAAGTTGCATGGGTCGAAATTGCAGTAGCACTGTTGCAATACCAAAGCTTTGAAATTTTTTCTGAAGAAGATTTGTTGGGGGCTAGATTGGGTCTGGGAGGGCTTGTTGTTTTTGTTCTTTGGGTCTTGGAAGTCTCTTTGTAAAGAAAATAATAAATAATAAGATAATTTTTTTTTGGGTTCTTCCCTTAGGTGAGTTTTTCCCTGGCTTGGAACCTATATTTTGTGTATTTTTTCTCTTTGTGATCTTCATTGTTTTGTTAATTGTTTCATGAACTGAACTGAAGAAGTAATAATGAACCAGCTAACATCACAAGTAATTATGGTGATAAGGAAAATAATTTCTAATATGCAAGTCTCTATATTTTCCAACACTAGAATGGTTTATTGGATTAGAAACGAATTTTTTAAGATCATTTTAGTTTTTAACTTTGTAGAGAAATTACCTGCAAATGAATTCTTCAAACAAAAAAATAAACATTGGCGATAACATAAAACATAAAACAAATATACATAGATGTTTTCCTGTGGATCCCAAAACCGGGACTAACAGATTAATTTTTCACAATATTCCTTTCAATGTTGTAATACACATATATACATGTTCAAACATTCATAAATCTCGATCCACTAACCCTGCATTAGAACATAACCGTAATTCCCTTGACCAGATCTACAACATACCATATGAAGAAAACCATCATGCCCAAAACCATGTGCAAAACCCATGAAAAAAACCATGGGTAGTTTTTCCCACCGTCTTTGGGTCCTCCCTCCATCCTTGGGTCCACCCTCCATCCTTAGGTTCACATAAAAAAAAAAACTAGGGGCGCTTCCATGGACCCTGTGCACCACACCCCTGCAAACCCCCCCCCCTATTGCACCTGGTGCAACGTACAATGTGTGACACTAGTTGTGGAAAGAATATAACACACACCCAACATTCTCCCACTTGTTTTTTTCTTTCCACGCATGGGGTCACAGGAGATTCTAGTCATTATTCCATCCCTGCAACGTCCATTGTTTCTCTACGCCAAGGAAACTTCTCACTGCTAACAGACTTCGTCAATGCATCTGCAACATTATTCAAAGTGTCCACCGTTACCAGCAACACCTTTTTTTCATCAACCATATCCCTCACAAAGTGATATTGAACATCAATGTGCTTTGTCTTCGAATGATAAGCATGGTTCTTAGCCAAAACAATTCACTTTGGTTGTCACAGTATATCCTTATAGCTCGCTACACCAACCCCATACTTGAACATAATCTCTGCAACTAAATTGTGTCATTGATTGCATGAGTGGTTGCCATGTATTCATCCTTTTTATTTGAAAGTGCCACTACAGATTGTCTCTTACTCATCCAAATGATTGCTCCTCCAATTAGTTTAAACACATACCCACTTGTATCTCTTCTTTGATCCATATCTCCAGCGCAATTTGTATCAAAAAAACCATGATGTCCAATATTGGTCTTCCTTGGTAGCACAAACCATAATCACTAGTGCCATGAAAATACCTGAAAACCAGCTTCAGGGTTGTCCAATGCTCCTTCCCTAGTTTCGACATAAACCTGCTTAGTACTCCCATTGCATGTGCAATGTCTAGTCTGGTGAAAACCATTATATACATCAAGCTACCAATTTCACTCGCATATGGAACATGGGACATGTCATCTTCCTCTTCTTTTTTCTTAGGAAATTGTTCAACAAGTAGCTTTACACCTACAGAAATAGGAACCTTCACCAAATTACTATCCTACATATTAAACCTTTGCAATATTGTCTCGACATACATCCTCTAGTTTAACCAAAGCTTCTTCTTTGTTGGATCTTGTTTAATTTCCAAGCCCAAAATATAGTTTGCAACACCAATATTCTTCATGTCAAATTTGGAGGACAGTTGGGTCTTCAAATCCTGGATAATTTCTTTTTCATTTCTAATCAACAACATATCATCCACAAACATTACCAAATAAATAACATTGTTACCAATTAATTTAAAATACACACAATGATCCATTTTTCTTCTTGTGGAGCCAAGTCCCTATATATATGTATGAAATTTCTGATACCACATCCTTGGTGATTGGTTTAACCCATACATGGACTTTTTTAACCTACATACCAGTTCCTTATTACCCTTCACCGAAAATACTTCAGGTTGTTTCATGTAGATCTTTTCTTCCAGATCCCCGTGAAGTAATTTTGTTTTCACATCCAATTGTTCTACCTCAAAATCAAAAGCAGTAGCAACAGATAAAAGTAGTCTAATATAAGTTGACTTGGAAAAAAGAGAGAAAATATAACCAAAATCAATTCCCAACACCTGGGAATAACCTTTTTATACCAACCGAGATTTGTATTTCTCCACCTTTCCTTATACATTCATCTTCTTCTTAAACACCCATTTGCTTCCAATGGATTTCCTTCCAGCTAAAAACTCCACTAGATCCCAACCCTCATTTTTTTCCAAAGATAGAATCTCATTAACCATGGCATATTTCTAGAGTTTGCAATCCTTTGAATCTACTGCCTCCCTGATAGTTCTAGGATCATCATCTGTAATAGATAAAGAAAAATTTGAACAGAAAGAATATTGACTATAACTTTCGGGTTGCCTTCTCTCTCGAACTGATCTTCTCAAAACTAGATTTTGTTGCTCTTCCTCTTCTGATTCTTGTTCGATTATAGATTATGATTCTTCCTCCTTTAGCTCAAACTCTATCTTCTCAAGTTCCTTTGGTAGGAATTCATGTTTAATAACAACTTTCACCTCTCTAAACACCACATCTCGGTTATACACTACCTTCCTTGTTTCTCAGTTCCAAATATTATAACCTTTTAAACCATCCTTATACCCAATAAAGATGCAACTTTTAGATTTAGTATCCAACTTGGTTCTTTTCTCCTTTGGAACATGTACATATGCATCACATCCAAATACCCTCAGATGTGAAATAGAGGGTTTCTCACCAATCCATACCTCATGTGGATTCTTATCCTCCAACGCTGATGAAGGTGATCTGTTAGCTAGGTAACATGCAATATCAATTGTCTCTATCTGGAATTCTTGTCCTAACTCAGAACCACTAAGCACTCTTCTTGTCTTTTCCATCAACATATTGTTCATTATTTCTACAACTCCATTTTACTAAGGTGTATATGGAGTACTATTATGTCATGCTATACCACAATTCTTACATAAATATTCAAATTCATTCTTGCATAACTCTCCACCATTATATTTCCTCAACACCTTAATTTTCTTCTATGCCTTATTTTCCACTAAAGCCTTAAATTCTTTAAACCTGTCAAAGACATCAATTTTCTTCCTAAGGAAATATATCCATGTATTCCTTGAGAAGTCATCTATAAATGAGACATAGTACATATACTTACCTAATGATGGAACTGACACATGTCCAAACACATCATTGTGCACAAGCTCTAATATCCCTTTCGCCCTCTTAGCACCTATAAGGGAAAACTCACCTGATTATGCTTCCCATATACACAATGTTCATAGAAATTGAAATCCAAAGAGAAATTGGACTTACCTTCTACCATACCATTACCATGTAGTATTCAAAGGCCCTTCTCTCCAATATGTCCAAGCCTTTGATTCCATGGCATGGTATTTTCTCCAGAGACCACTATATTTTCTGCTCCACTTTCAGGAACCACAAAACTATTGCACCCATTAATAAAAGTGTTACCCTGATGCTTTTACAGAGTTCGAATCTGAACTCCTTGCATCAATACCAGTTCTCCCCGGACCATATTGCAGGTATATTTCTCGAACATTGTTTTTACACTTGCATCATCCATCTTGCTTACAGAAATCATATTTTTGGCCAACGTAGGAATATGCAGAACACCAGGAAGTGTTTTGATCCTCCCACCTTCAAACTTCAGCTTGAATTTTCCGCGTCTAATAATTCTATCATTCATTTCATCCCCTAAGAAGACATCACCACCATCATATTTCTGATACTTGCAGAACTAATCTCTGTGGGGATTGAAATTAAAGGATGCACTTGAGTCAATCAACCATGCCTCATTATATACGTGTGAACTTGAACAAGAAGCCAAGTGTACATTCTCACCTTCATCTAAGGTGCTTTTCTCCTCTATAGAAGGAGCATCATCGGATCCCTTTCCTTTTCTCAGGAGCTTTAGATCTACAATCCTTTTTGTAGTGCCCTTCTTTTCCACATTTCCAACACACCTTTACAAATTTTCTTGGAGATTTAAATCTCCCACTCGAGGAATTATTTTGATTTCTCTTTTGAGATTGTCCTCTCACATATAAGGCATCTCCATTCTGTCTCTCTGTACTTTTATGTCTCATCTTCTCCGACAACAAGATGAGACTAATTCATCAAACTTTAAGGTATTTGTATTGCTACCTATTGCAAAAACCAGACTATCCCACAAATCTGGTAGAGAACACAACAAACTAATGCATTTATCTTCATTTGAAATTTTTATATCAATAAACAACAACTAGATTACCACAATATTAAAGGTGTTCATATGCTCTATCATCAATTCTCCATTCTTCATCCTCAAGTTATACAAATTTTTTTGCAGGAACAATTTATTCACCATAGACTTAGATTGGTACAAATTCCCTGACTTGTCCCACAAATCCTTCATTGTAGATTCCTTTGATACATTCAACAATACTGAATATGAGATACACAATCGTATTGTGCTCTTCTCCTTCCGATCTAACTTCGCACAGTATTCTTTTGACATTCATGCTTGGTGTCGTGCTTATATCTACAAGAATCCACTAATCTCGGTCCACCAATAGATCTTCCATATTGAGCTTCCACAACTCTAAACTTTCACCATTAACTTTCTCGATATTTATCTTTCCATTGTTTTCCATCTTTTTTCACCGCAAGAATCGATCTGCATATCTCCCACTAAAGAGGGTCTACCACAGGCCCAAGCAAAACCCCTCATAAACGAAGGTGTCCCCTTAAAGCCGACAGATCTCTAATACCAAATGTAGGTTTTAACCCTATACATAAATTACCTACAAACAAATTCTTAAAACGGAAAAATAAACTTTGGTGAGAACATAAAACATAAAACAAATATACACAGATATTTTCCCCTGGATCCCAAAACTAGGACTGCCAAATTAATTTTTCATTATATTCCTTTCAATGTTACAATATATATATATACATGTCGAAGCATTCATAAACCCAAACCACTAACCCTATATTAGAACATAATCGTAGTTCCCTTGACCGAATCTACAACATACCATGGGAAAAAAGCCATCATGCCTAAAACCATGTACAAAACCCATGCACAAAACCATGGGTAGGTCTAGCCCCTGTTTCTGGGTCTGATCCCATCCTTGAGTTTGCATTAAAAAAATAAAAATAAAAAAAATCCCTAGGTGTTTCCCCAAACTCATGTAGGGGGGCACAAACCCCCCTACAGGGGGTGATGCCATCCCCCACTACACCCAGTACAATGTACATTACATGACACTAGTTGTGGAAAGAATATAACACACACCCAACAATAATGAGATGCAATGATACAACTATTTTTATAAAAATATAAATATTATTGCATACAACATGATCTTAAAGAATACATTTTTTAAATAAACCAAAGAGAGGATGAAAATATCAAATATTTTGTGAAATATTGATTTATAATTTTAAAAGGGAAAAATAACATAAACTAGGATTAGAGACTTTAATAACCATTGAATGGATTGATATCCTAAAACAAATGTGTAAGTGGGATGTATCCCAAATTTTATCTGAGGAAATTTGGGAATTGTATAAGCATATATCACAAGGAGGGACAAAGTATGGTAGAGGTCCTCGAGATCCAACCATGGAAAGAGTAAGTAAATTAGTGTCTACTATGGTAAGTAGAGTTGAACTTTGTAATTTGCTAGAAAATTTTAAAACATATATTATTGGAAATCTAAGTGAACAAATGGATATGATATGAATGAAACATAAGAAAACATTTGAAAATTTTGCATTATCTATTTTTCTCTAGGTGTAGAAAGAAACATCGTTTGAGAGGATTTTTATTAGATAGTATTGAAATATGTGTTATTGCATAGAAACACATGTTATAAACAGTTTTCCATCATTACCAGGATCCAAAGTAGTCTATCGAAAGGATAATCAAGCAAATCAAACCTCCGAACAATTATTATTTGGGGCACTAAAAAGACCTTGACAACCCTAACAATGAGGTAATATGCAAGACCCTACCCAACAATTTCAATCTTATCCACAAAATCCCCAAAGTAATTGGAATACAATATTACGTTGGAAACCTTGGAAACCCCAACATCAAAATAAATATTAGCAACAAGGTTTGTGAGAATTATATGAAGGAAACAATCCACAATATTATCCAACATATCCTCAATATCCCCAATTTCTTTAGTATCAACCTCTTGATAACCAAAAATGACCTTGTCAACATTTGGGAAACCACCGAGTTAGAGCCCCAACTAAACTCTTTTCCATTTGGGTTGGTGGTTCCAACTAGTTTAAATTGGGCCGAGTTACCCTTATAGAGATTGCTCCAATGAATGGAGACTCTAGGATATGATAGTTAAATAAGATTATGAAAGATGGAGAGATATTGCAAAGTGGTTACAATAAAGAAAAATATATTCTAAATATATATATAACCTGGGAACTAAGGTATATGTGAAAGTGTAGGATAACTTCAACAACCAAAAATTTAGATCTCAGATTATCTTGTTGATTAAGAGAAAATTGCAAATGAAACGTTTGATTCAATTAAATAGTGAATTTCATTAACATCTAAATAGCATCCATGTATAAACTTATGAATGTGTATGCTTATAAATTAAATAAATAAGAAGACAATAATAAATTATCATACCATTCACTCATAAACATAAACAACACTGAAATTATTCCAATCAAATGTGTGAGGGAAAAAAAATCAATAATAGTATCAAAATTTGCTTTGTCTCGTGGAAACATGGAATCAAAATGGCTTTATACATACATTGGAAAAGAAAAAAGTGGGGTGAAAATGAAAAATTGGGAAACACTTTTAGCATGTTTTTGACATACAAAATTGTGAATTTTTATGTTTTAATAATATAAACTCTAACTTTCTTTGACAATTTTTTTTCTTTTATGATGGCTCTTGGTTTTCTATAGATAATTGTGTTGCCTTTTGTACTCATGTTAAAAATAAAAATAAAAATTATGGATATAAACATGGAGAAATTTGGTGGATATTGAATGAATATACATAAAAAATTTAGGCAAGAATAACGAGTGACTTCAGTACACACCATGGTTTGTAGAGAAGGTAATTTGTTTTGGGAAAAAAATATATCTTCACAAATTGCACTTGAACTTAGATTATTTTTGGTGAATTTTCATATTCAATCACTATGTTTAATCATTTAATGAAATAGGATAGGACAAAAAAATGGTGATTTTTTAACACTTTCGGTTATACATCAATTTTCATTTTAATGTTATCATCAATGAGTTTGCTGAAAATACCATTTTGAAGAGGAAATAGAGAGGATGTACCAAGTGAATTTTCAAAAGATTTGGTGATTCAATTTTGAAGTCATTAATTTTTCATTTCATGTAATTTTTAGAAGTTTGAAAATATGTAGTGACACATTTTGGTATAAAATTATTAATAATATAATTTCTTCATCCAAATGAATAAAACATATCATTTGAAACTAGATTCAAATTTGAATCCAATGGTGCCAAAGGCGTCAGCTAACTCCTAAATTTTTCAGGGATTCAACTCCTATCAAGTAGTTATTTCTTGAAAATCGTCAATTTTTTTCTAATTTTCGTTGACCAAAAACTCTAAGCCGAGAAAATATTTCGACCAAGAGTTGAAAAAAACTTTCATCCAAAAAAATTAAAACTCTCAGAAAAAGTTTTTCACAACTCTATTTTAATTTAAAAACTCTCATCCGAGAAATTATAAAACTCTCTGTCAAGAGTTTTCGCAGAGAACCTACCCTTTCACACACTTTCAACCAAGATTTTGGGCAAAGAATATTTCTTTCTCATACCCTCAAATGAAATTTTTTATAAACTCTCGGACGAGATTTTTGATCCAAGAAAATTCTCAATCGAAATATCTATAAACTCTCGTCTAAGATTTTGGGTGGAGAATATTTCTGCCGACCGACGGTATTTTCAATCGAAATGTCTTTTAATGTACAATTCTTTCGGCCAAGAGGTATATAAATACTCGGCTGAAAGTTTCGATTGATACCAAAATAGTCAGCTTGGAAATTATAAAGCATGTAACACCAAGTTCACTGAGTTCATCTTAGGAGAAAAATACCAAGTTCATATTTGGATATTGAAGGTAAAAAAATTATATGGGAAAAATTTTGATTTTTTTATTGAAAGAAGGTATCTTATTTTGTTGTTTTGCTATGAAAATCAAATATTGTTAGTATTTTCTATGGAAACCAAAAAAAAAAAATCTTGTAATAAAGGATATTTTGAATGCATTTGTTTGTAAAGGTACAAATATTGTTTTTTTATAAGAGGTATATATATATCCTTTTATGGGAAAATAACTTTTTTTAATGGGGAGGAGGAGCCTTGTTTTTTATGGAAATTAAATGTTAAAATTTTTCTATGAAAACATATATTTTGAATCTTTTTCTTCTAAAGGAGAAGATATACAGAAATTTATTTTAAATTAAATTATGAATTACCATAAAAAATTACTCTTTGAGATATTTGAATTTGTCTTGAATCATTAGTAGTATTAAAAGCTTAAAACGACTTGTGTTGTTTTAGAATTAGATTTTAGATATATAAATTTAAGAACATGGTAAAACAAAATAATTGTAAATGAAAGTACAATCACATTAGAACTTATTTAAAGGGAAAAAATGAGAAACTAAAAACAAAGAGGAGAGCACTAATTAGAGAAAATAGAGAGATTGAAAGGAATGTGGATATATAAAATAGAGAGCCTAAAGGAGTTGTGGAGATACCAAATAGAGAGCTCGAAGATATGAGGGTACAAAATAGGGAGTTTGAAAGAAATGTGGATTTGCATGGAAATTATGAGGAACTGAGAGATGTCGAGGAACTTGTCAACGAGAATACCGATATTACTGGTGAGTCAATTAATGTTTTAAATTTTGAATAAATTGTAATATTTCGATTAAATTATATTTCAAAGTCATATTTATGATATATTTTAATAATGTTCAATGTACATAAATGTAAAGTACAAAATACAAAATTATAATTTTTATGGAGGGACAACATCCAACCCACAACAAGATCCTACCACATCTAGAAAAACATGGAAAATATTTGGAAGATACAAGAAATTGTCTTTGATGAAAAATTTCTGGAGATTATGGATCCAACTACAATGGAAGAAATTGGGTCATAAATGAATGAACAGATAATTCAAAATAAAGTAAATATGATGATCAAATTATTTTTTAAGGTAAATCTATCATAGCACAAGCTCAAATGTTACATACACTTTTCAAACACAAATCTCTAAGAGATGCAGTTCATTGTACTAGCCATTAGAGATTCTAAAGAGGTGTAGGTAAATCATTTGGTATCAAAAAATATGGCATTGGCCCTTGGAACACTTGCAAAAAAATGATCTCGATATGGAAAAAACTCCCATAGAGCATTGTTAACAAGTATTTTTGGAAAGGGAACTGCATCACATTGGTTGTTGTCAGTGGAAGTAAGAATATACAAAAAATTAAGAAAAAACATATGGAGGCATAAAAAATTTAGGATTCAAGTAGATGTGAATGATGAGCTTTCATGTTAGGCTAATATCTATAGGTAATCCTATCAATATAGTCTTTGAGATAATGTGAGAGACAAGGTGAAATATTTTTGGAATTTGAATTCTTGTGTGTTACCAAATGAAAAGGACGTTGTACAACATCATATGTTAGGTCCCTATATTACTAGTGTAGTCCCTTATTGTTGTTAGTGTAGCCCCCTTATTGTTATTGTTGTACCCCTGTAACCCCCATATTGTTATTATTGTGCCCTTACATTATTATTGTTAGGTCGGCTAGGATTATATTGTGACCCCATGGACTCCTATATATAGAAAGGAGGTTTTTTCATTTGTATCATCCATGAATTGTTCATTTATGTAATGTAAAGGAGGTTTCCCCCTTGAAGTGGCTGGTTGCTAAGGTGTTGATCTACCTTTTCTTCTATTTTGGGAGTTAGTTTCATAACATTTGGTATCAGAGGTTTGGATTCTAGGTTTTCGTTGCTTCAAACAGGTCATCGTGGAAGTTTCACTATAACATTTTTTATACGAGGTTTTAGACACTAAAACAAAAAATCAATTTCGAAAAACTCATGAGAAACGTTTTGTAAAAATTTCAAATCTTGGTTCACAATATTTTCAGAGATATGATCTGTGGAAGTTAGGGTTTTTGAAAGCTCCCAAATTTCATCCAAAAGAGTCGACCTTGGGAAAATCATCATAACTCTCTCTATGAGCATCGGATTGGAATTCTATAAAAATTATCTGAATGTAAACAGACTTTAGTTTCCTGTATATCAATCTCAGAGACGAAGGAGGAAACAGTGACATGTGGCACGTAATACAAGTTTTCTCTACTGAACCAGTCCATAATTAGGTCATTGTGGGAGATTGGGCATAAATTTGTCTTGAAGAATCCAAATCAAGTCAGACCTGTGGAATTGGAAATAATATTCATGGGGCTCCAACAGGGCCAAATTTCAGATATTGAAGATCCTAAATCACAAATATAATTCCGATTTAATATAGATCTTCTAAAAAGCAAGAAAAAGGTGTAAATTTGTTTTTTAAAATTGCATAACGTTTGTTTGAAAAAGCAGTTTGAAGTGATTCCAAGGGTATATTGAAGAATTTTTATAATTATTGGGTTCTATAACACCTCCCAAAAATAATTCCACACCCATTAAGCCCTCAAAAAGCTCTGCTATGACGCATGAAGAGGAATAATTTAAGTATGAGATATCAAAATCATGGTACCAAGTGCAACAAATTTCTATCTTACAAAGAGCAATAAAACATGACATAGATGGTTTAAAAGAAAAAATAGAGGCTAAATTGGACGGTTTGAAGGATCAAATGAAAGCTAATATGGATGATAAATTAGTGGAAGATCTCATTGTGCATCTGAAGGTTAACCTAACTTTGGTGCAGAATCGAATGAAACAAGAAGAAGATCAACATCGGATCAAAAGAATTCCTGAAGCAATCACAGAAATAAGAACTTGGAAACTACCAAATCGATCAATTTCAGAGTATCTCAGCAAGTGGAATAACTTACCCGTTGAAGATTCCATATGGGAGGGTGAGAATTTTATACAGAAGCATCCAGAAATAATCAAGTGTTGAGGGAAACACTTGTTTGAAGGAGAGGGGCATGTTAGGTCCCTATATTACTAGTGTAGTCCCTTAATGTTGTTAGTGTAGCCCCCTTATAGTTATTGTTGTACCCTTGTAACCCCCATATTGTTATTATTGTTCCCTTACATTATTATTGTTAGGTCGGCTAGGATTATATTGTGACCCCATGGACTCCTATATATATAAAGGAGGTTTTTTCATTTGTGTCATCCAAGAATTGTTCATTTATGTAATGTAAAGGAGGTTTACCCCTCGAAGTGGCTGATTTCTAAGGCGTTGATCTATATTTTCTTCTATTTTGGGGGTTATTTTCATAACATCGTATACCTATAGGGAATTATTAAGATCATCCCAAACAAATTACAGAGATCAATAAAGTGGAGTTATTTCATAACTTTATGTAGAATAACACTTATGTGAATATTTTCCTTACCATATTTTTGAAGCTTAAACCATGGTATGTCAAGCTTGTGATTGTTTATGACACGTGTTGTTGTCGATACCATGTAGAATTCCATATGAGGAATCTCTAAAATTGGTGTAAATGATTGGTCGAAGGATCCCCCTCCTTCGAGTGTTCGTGAATCTTTATCTAATATATTAAATGGTCGATAAAATGACCACTTATTTTATAAGAAAGAATGTGTTAGTGGAAGAAAATGCAAATAGCATTCTCATTTGGCATTCTTTGATCATAAGTATCCCATTGGTTTGAATGATTCACAATTGTTAAATGTAATTCTGAAGTGGAGAATTTATGAATATGTTGCATACATTGTCATTGCATATTCAATGTTAACATGAAGAAAGATTAATTTACTTGAAGATAGACATTTCTGTGACATCTTTCATGGAGAATTTTAGGTAGAAAATACATAAATATATTAATCACTTTCATACAGCAAAATGGTAGGTTTTACAATTCAAACAATAATTTGATATGTTCCCAGAGGGAATAATATTGTTGGTTGTTGATTTTGTTAAGCATTACACATTCGCTCCATAAATGGAAATACAAAGTTAATATTATCATTCAAACCAGGTCTCTATACTGATGCAAATTGTGTATAAGGATGCAGAGCTTGGTATTAATGGTTCTAATAGTAATGAAGATAATCATGAAGTGATTAAAGCGTATCATTTCTACATTAGTGATGATCATACACATGATAAATTTTTTGTTCAGCATTATTTTTATATTCTTTATAAGGATTTAAAGGAATGACAGATCACTTTTAAATAACATTGGGTATGGTCAAATGGTTGTGTTAGTCAATTTAAATCATCATGATCATTCCTCTAGTTGTATGGCCTTCATAGAAAAATTGATGTTTTTCATACATGGAATTTATTTGAAACAAAGCATGGAAAAGGAGAGCATGATGGTGTTGGGACATGCGTTAAACATGCACTTAGGAGGCATCAATTGAATCAAGAGGCTTCCCGACTTGTAGATTGAAATGAAGTTGTTAACTGGTGCAATCAAAATTTAAGCCATGTATTGAATCCAAGGATGGCTCATGTGTTACATGTGTGTGTGTGTGTGTGTGTGTGTGTGTGTTACATGTGTTTTTCTATCAAATGATATATTTAAAAATCACTAAATTTCAGTTACATAAGGTTTTTCGTCAAGCATGTACTTTTGGAATATTCCATTGGGTGATGTTAATAGATTGATGCCATATAATTGTCAACAAATCCATAAAAAGAGAAGTTTGTACTCCATTAGAAATGAGAAAATGATAAATATGTTCTCAATTCAAAAACAAAAGTAATCTTTCTTATGTCCTGCATGTATTGATGATTTGGACTCCACCATTGAGTGTGTAAACCACAATAACAAATATGTCAACCCATGGATACACAAAGAACTGGTACAATTTCCCCCACTTCTAAAGTTTACTTATGAGGAGATGGATAATGAAGTGGTTGTTATTGACAAGGAGTTTGATCATCTTTTCAAAATGGTTAGAGAAGGTTATGTATTTGTTGTCATTGCACCAGAAGATAATCTAGATAAAGTGCATTATTATTTATTACAATGTGCTAAGTCGAAAAGCACATTGCTATGAGAGTATAAAGATCCTTCAAAATATATATATCCAATTGGTTTAGTGGTGTTATTGGGTCATTTCTTTCAAGAAGTAAAGAAATGTAAAAACCACATTATTTTTCAAGACTACCTGTCAAATGTTATATGTGCCCATTATAATCATTTGGTCATAGTAGCTTGGTTGCAGTTGAAAGAGTAGGAAAAAGCTACCACAATGGAAATTATCAATAAAATATCATCATACCATTCTTCAAAATTTGCCACTAACACAACATTTCATGTGAATGGAACACAAAATTACATTAAATGTAGTTATTTTTTCCTAAATAGTTGCAATATTGGACCATAAATTTATATTCTATGTATTATGTTGTCTTGAATTTAAGGAAACAAGGACTTTTACATTTTTGAAATTTTTTCCTTTATGTGTATCGATTCCTTTATATATATACATGTGGTTAATTAAGCTTTGTTAGATTATATTTCTTGTATATTGTTGTATTTTTATTGTTAAGTTATATATATATATATATATATATATATATATATATATATATATATATATATTTTCTCTTTTATGAACTAGATGTTAAATGTTATGTTATATTGCTTGTCATGTTGTATATTTCCTATATTGTTATGTTATATATTCTTATGTAATATATATTGTTTTTTTATTGAACTATTGTTATATATTGTTATGTTTTTTAATGAACTATTAAAAAATTCCAACCTTGCCATTAGAACTATATAGCATTTAGCTTTTATGTTATATGTTATTGTTATGTTGTATATTTCTTATATTGTTATGTTATATGTTATTGTTATGCTATGAACTATATATTGTTATGTTATGCTGTGCTATATTGAACTATGTTAAATTGTTATGTTCTATATTATTATGTGATATATATTGTTATGTTATATGTTGTTTAATAAACTAATATAAAATTCCAACCTTGCCATTAGAACTATATGGTTTTTAGTTATATAAAATTGGCTAATGTACTTAAGGAATCATATTTATAATCTAACTATTATTTACCATTCAAACTTAATTCTAACTAATTAAAACGTTATTAATACTACCTTTTTTCAAAATGCAAATGGCTAAATAACCATGTTATCTAGCACGAACAAACAAAAAATAAGTCAATTTTGCCAATAATTTTATGTTTGACTCATTAATTAACATGTTCAATACAAAAATATTCAATGTACAATTTCATTAAAATAAATACCAACCCTCTCAAACTCCCTTTGGAGTTAAGCTTGTTTGTTGGAGCAGGAGAGTGATGTTCCATATGATCAATGAATTTGAAGGTTGATTGGATAATAAATCTATGCCCAAATGCAAAAGAAAAATAGTTACTTCTTTATTGTTGGCCTGCCATTGTCAATTTTATTAAATTAGTTCAAGGAGATGTAGCCACATATAAAGAAACATTTTAAATTGTTTATTGCGAGATGGTAATTATGTTAAATTAGCATAGATACAAAATTCTATTTGTCGATAGATGCATTCCATAATAAAAGAAAATTTTCTTCCAAATATGTTGAATGTGTTGTCTAATGGTTCGATTTGTCAACATAAAAAAATAAATAAATAATAAAAAATAAAAACAAAAAAACTAAACCTTGAATATAATACAATGTTATTCAAAAAAATAAACCAAAAATAATTAAAAAATAAACCATAAGCAGAGTTAATGCATGTCCAAAAACTGAACTATGTGAAGTCAAAATTGTCCGACAATCCATTCTTTCAAAAATGGCAACACATGATAGTGAACATGTATATAACGGAACCTTAGGACCAAAAGTAGAAAATAGTGGAACCTCATGGCCAAGACACATAATAGTACCTTGTACCCAAATTAATACATCCTAGCCAAGATACATAATAGATTAATCATAAAAGCATACAGTGTCTGCATACAAATATACAAAAAATATATCAATTTTAGGTGCAATACACAGTGTCGTTAACTGCGTACGAATATAAAAATCCATAAAATCATATGATTCTTGCATACAAATATAAAAAATCATATTAGTACTAATACAAGCTAGATGGTACAACAATATAAAAAATGATATTAGTACTAGTACAATCTACATGGTAAACAATAGTAAGAAATAAAATATAATGAGTCGGGATGTTGATGTATTTCTAAATTCAAATTTATTTTGGGCTAGTAAATATGTATTTCATTGTAACAACCAAAGCCAACAACCATCATTGTTTGAAGCAAGCACTAGAATTACACCCTGAAGATTCGATAAAAATGTGTTAAAACAGATTTGCATATACAAAAAAAATAACATATTCAAGTAACTATGTAAGCAAATGAGTACAAGTAATTTTAGCTCAAGATCCAAAAGAGTAGTGAAATATCTAGAATCCAGTTAGATAAAATTTTCATTTACAAGTAAATTGCAAAAAAGGCACAACTCTACTTTGATATAATTCAAAAAAATTGAGAGGCAAAGGTTTATTCACAAGACTAAAGGTCATTATTCATGATAACAGGGTTGCTTCATAATGGGAAATTATAAGATGCATTGCAATTGTTTGACATAATGCCATGATTATGGGATATGTGCATAATGGGCTCATAGAGATATGAGAAATCTAGAAGATAATGACTATTTTTCAAAAGGCTCTAGTGGCAACCATTTAGGATCTGCTCACATGATGCCTTCAATTTGAAATGGGAATGTCCCCTTATTTTGCAATCCCATTTGTGAGGATAGAAACTTGATTTGACTTCTTAACCAAATGATTTTCCTCACTTTCATAGAAATTGAAACATGTTAAAGTGCTTAGAAATGCACATTGTGCTCCTGAAACTAAAACTTCACTGGTAGAAAACGAAAATGAATTTTCTAGAGTAACGATTGATTATTTGAATGGTCATGATACAGCTTCTACCTTTAATTTTGTAGATGAAAATGATGGAGCAAGAGTAGTTGTTGATGATCCTAGTAGATAAGGAGTACTTGACATATCTGCGAGTGAATATGTAGATGAATTGTAACTCAAAGTGCCCATGGTGTGTTCAAATTTACAAGTTGCTCAATATTTGAAAAATCCTTGAATATCATAGATAGAACATGATGGGGCTCACGAATTCAATGGTAAGCCAAGAAAGCTGAGAGTAGAGCTTGTCAATGGAATAATATTGTTCATTTTATGATGATACTTACATGTTGAACTATATCTACAACTTCCTCTTCTCATGTAGAATTGACATTATGGAAACATATACTCCATTTTTATATTAGTCGATGGAATATCGATATAATTGAATCGACATGAATATGAAGCTAGTGCCCCCTAAAATTAAATATTGATTATTCCCCAGCTTGAATTTTGTGTTGAAAAACATGTGCATCAAAGTTCATGGTTAATCCAAAATTCTATTTCTGAGAGATCTCAGTTGAGTTGGCCTAAGGAGAGTTGTCAGTGATACATTCAAGATTAACTATTGGTGGACCAATATATTTATTACAAAATTAGTTATTAAAAATTAAAGGAAATAATTTGATGCAGTTTAGCATCATGAAGAAAGAAACTCTAACTTGTGTGTCCAATTATGTGAGTGACACCGCAAACAAAAGGTAGAGTAGCAACCCTAGAGGATGTAGAAAATTAATCATAGACCACCTATCAAGGCCCTTAGTGTCAACATTTGAACATTTTGCATCTATAAGATGATGCAAAACCATATATGTTGAGCATGGATATCGAGCTTTGCAAGTTTCACTCCTTTTCTTAAATTTTGTTGGAATGTCTCATTGACAATTTGTATATCTAATCCTATTATCCAACCTCCTATTGTTTGTCCTCCCAAGATTTCATGCTTTTCTCCCCAAAGGACTTTAGAATATTTTGTGGATATTATTTAAATTTTGATTTTACGACTTGAATTTGTTTGAGCAGATCTTCATTCTCTCCATCATTGGGCATATTATTCAATAGATGTACTTAGCCTAATATCTATTCAACTTGTTCTTCTTCAAGTTATCTGAGTTTTTTCACCATCTAGAATAGTTGACAACAACATTGGAGAGGAACCTTTGGAGACAATGTATTAGAGATTTGGGGTAATATGTTGGTTGTACATCACATATATTAGTGTTGTAAATCCTGAATGGAAGCAACGATATAAAAAATGTTCACATCTTGTTGAAATAACCCAAGTGTCTGAAATGGAAAAAAAATGAGTCTAATAGAATAATGGCACCTTCAATGGTATTCTCAAGAGCTATGGAAATATGGGGATTGAATGGAGATTTTTAACCTATGATACAATGAAGCAACTACTTTCATACTCTCTGTTATCTCAGTTTAGCTTTGGAGTATAAGGCTCAACAGTTTTAAATTTTTTATTCAAAAGATTTAGGTGCACTAATAGATAATTTTTGTATGTTAGTTCAATGGGTTTAAAACATAATAATTAATATATTATATGGAAGTCAGTGTTCATTGGCTTAAAAATAGGCGTTGCAGAAAATAAAAATAAAAATAAAAATAAATAAATATTAATTATTAAAAATTAAATAAATAAAAATAAAATTTAAAAATTTAAAAATAAAATAAAATAAAATAATTATATATATATATATATATATATATATATATATATATATATATATATATATATATATATATATATATATATATAAGTGTTTTTGGTCTTATTTGTGCCTATATGTGCTCTCAATTGTTGATGCGGGGTTCTTAGTTATTTTTATAAAAACAAAATAAAAATATTGGGCTCAATGAGCTTCATCCTTCAAGTTTATTTCAACAACAAAGTCAACCAAATCTCCAAGCCAGCATAGACTAATAATGTAGACCTTGTTGTTGGAGGAATAAAAAAAATTAAATAAACTTTTTTGTAACATTGTTGATAGTTAATCCATTAGCATTCCTTTTGAAAATATTATTATATAAGCGTTGACAATTGAAAATATTATTACATAAGCGTTGACAATTAATTTGTCAGGAACTGAAGAAAATATATTTTTTGAGGCAATGATAAGAGACTTTGATCATGATGAAGCTCATGCAAGTTGGATTCACGCACCAAGCTTCAGTTTTGATGAATCACACCCGAGATCCATGGTGAACTTACTATTTGCATGATGAAAAAACTTTGTTTTACTCTATTTTTTCTTGGAAATACAGTAACTTTGGGCACGGTTTCTAAACAGAGGGAAACTAAATTTTGAAAACCAAAAGAGGTTTTTGTCAGGAATGGACCGATTAACAAGAAATTATCTCATTTTTTACACAGATTTCATGGTTTCTAAGATTCTAAGGAATCTTTGTATCCCATTTTTTCACATTTAAATATTAAATAAATTATTTTTTTAGTCATCAACTTTTGGTGTGGTTTTTGAGGAATTTAAAAATAATTTTCTATATATGAAATAGGATTTTTTTGGGAACTGACTCATTTACAAAAACCTCTTTCAGTATCTGCACATCTATCATAGTTTTGGAGATATAAAGGAATATTTGGACCCTATTTTTTTAGGTATTCACCAAAAAAAACTCATAGATAGTTGTTGATGAGCCACCTCATCAATTCGACTTGAGGAACAGATCTTAATATCTCCTTGATCATTTCAAATAGAAAACTAAAGATAGATAAGGATGTTTTTAGATCCATTTCTTTTGTATCTTGATAATATTTTGATTTTTCTAATTAAAACTTCTCATATATTATGGATCTGAGTATGCTGTAATTTTTCTATAAAATTTATGTTGAAAGGAGAGAAATGGGTTGGACTCTGAAGAGAAAAAACTATTGTAACCGTGTGTATTTAGTTAAGATCGGAATAACCTTTGAAAATAGGTACAATATTTTTGTGCCAAATATTCATTTTTCAGAATTTGTGGTATGTTTCTTAGTGTTATGTTCTTTCTTTGTTATTCACTGAGTGTTTAAGTTGTTGAGAAATCTTAAGGGAAATTATTAGAGTGATTTTTCTTTCTATGATAACTGTTTGTGATGTATTTTTACTTTTTATTACTTATTAGATTCATCAGTTATTATTATGTTTGTATATCATCAAACATCTACCAAAAAAATAAGAATAAGAAAACATAATATAGGCTGCAAATCTCGTAGTTTCCTTATAGATATTTCAATTGACGAATTCTAGGACCTCTAGACTAATAACAATACCCTCCAATATCAATTCCAACCTTTCTAGATGATTTTATTTCCTTTTCCAAGTTAAACCCAATCAAATATCTTCGAGTAGCACAACTTCGACCCCCAACTGCAGAATTTCAACCTCCACTACAGACCTGAAATTTGCAGCCCTCCTACAGTTTTTGTTGCCACACGTGTGAGCTTCTTTTATCCTTCTAGGAATTCCTAAGACCTTATCTTGGCTTTCTCTAACTTTTGGAGCTTGAGGATGACTTATTACGACCTTCGCTTGACCTTCTTGCCATCTCTCCTTCAAGATCAAACTTGTAGAGGAAAACCCTTGATCTACTATAGAAACCCTAGCCTTCCTTCGCATGTGTGAGAGAGAAATAGCCCAAAAAAAAGTCATATTCCTCCTCTTCCTTCTTCGTTTCCTTCTTCCTCTTCCTTATTCACTTGGATGAGTGAGTGATTAATGTGCTTCAAGGAGGTCAAGTTTCCTCCTTTATATAGGCTTCTCAAAGGTGGATGTGGCTCCTCAATTTAGATCGAATTTCTAGCTGCGAGGTCAACTTGATCTTGGAGGGTATTTTGACACTTTTAAGGACAAAAATAATTTCCTTTACAAGTTACAATGTGCCCGAAGGGGTCTTCAACCTATGAAAATGACTCTTTTGACTTCTTGACCTAGGACAAACCCTAGAAGCACTCAATGGATGCTTTACCTATAAAATAAAATACCTTTAACATGAAACCTATGCTCCAAAAAATAATAATAATGATTTTCCTTTCATTTTACAATATACAAGAATAAAAATTAAATATCATATTTATGAAGACCGAACCTAGTTACACATTTTTCAACACTCCCTCTTAACTAGGGAGGTATTCATAAATGGTACATGGACATTCTCAATATGAAGAGATCTCATAAGAAGAGTCATATTGGTAACCCATCTATTTAGCATCATATATCCAGCATTGTCGCATAGAAAGGCCTTGACTAACAGCTCTATCTCTCCACAAGATCATCACACAATGTTGGCGACACCAATGACTTATATACAACACTATCATTGTCTCTCAAGGTACATACTCCACCCTGGTGTTCAGAGAGTATGACCTTCCTTGGACTATTCTTATCTTGGATAGCTAGTCCTTAAAGAATATCGTTCCATGACTACTCTTATCTTGGATGCCCTACCTCATCCTCAAAGAGTATCAGATGCCATATGCTTACCTAATCCTCCATTATGTCTTCCCAAGTAAAGAAAATAATGATGTGTCTACCTCTCCCTCTCAACCAAGGAAAATACATCAACCAAACCAAGCTTATATCTCAAATATACAAGCTTCTTATTAGGAAGATATTTTACTACTCGCTCATCGGTGGAGATATATTGTAGTTGCAACACACCATCTTGCACTAGCTTATGAATATAGTGATACTTGTTGTTGATTTTCTTTGTATTTCCATGAAATATTGGATCTTAATACAATCATATACAATTGGTGTTATCACAATGTATCACTGTAGGGTCCACCAGTCCTTCGAATAGGTCGTATCACAGCTTCCTCAACCAGATTGTTTCTTTTCTTACTTCACATGCTACAATATACTTAGCCTTAGCACTATTCAAATAAATTGTGTCTTAATTTCTACTCATCCATGAGATCATGGAGGATCCCAAGCTGAAACATCCTCCTATAGTGCTTCGTCCATCCTACTCATTTCCCCCCAATCGGAATTTGTATATCCAATCAAGTGGAAATCATTCCTTCTATCATATTTCAGGCAGTAGTGGATAGTTCCTTGTAGATATCTCAGTATATGTTTTCCTTCTATCCAATGATCATGATTCATATCTACTTGGAACTAACTGAGAACATTTAGTGCAAAACATATGTTTGGTCGTGTATTCACCAAGTACATTAGTAAGCCAATAAATTGTATATATTTGGAAGGATCCACGGGGATCGCTTCGGAACTCCTTATTCTCTTCAAGTTTGTGATCATCGAGATCTTCATTAGTTTACAATCCATCATGTAAAACTTCTTTAACATCTCTATCACATACTTTCCTTGACCTAGATAGATCTCATCAAGTCCTTTTGAGAATTTTAGCCCCAAAAGTTAGTGCATTATCCCTATATACTTTATGTCAAATTCCGCTACTAGTTACATTCTTCAAATCGGCCTTCCACACCTATCAAGAGAAGATCATTCACATACAAAAGGATGATTACTGACTCACCCTTCAAAACCTTAATATAGAGGTTTGGATGAGCATAAATATTTGTGAAGCCTAATCTCTGCAGATATGCATCCATCCTAGCATACCATGCCCTTGGAGATTTTTCTAGGCCATATAATTCCATATTTAATTTGAAAACATATGCCTTTTTTTCTTTAACTTTGAATCCCAAGGGTTTTTCGATATATACTTCCTCATCAATTGTGTCATTCAAGAATGCATTATTTACATCCATTTGGTGGATGTTCCATCCCACTGATATTTCCAAAGATACCAACGAACTAATAGTAGTATAGTAACTTGTTTTTGGAGAAAATGTCTCTTCATATTCGATGCCTTCTTGTTGAGAGAAACCCCTAGCCAAAAATATTGCATTATATTTATGAATGCTTCTATCTATTGCATGTTTGATCTGGTAGATCCACTTGGAAGTTACCACAGATTTGTCTTCAGGCCTAGGTATGATCTCCCAAAATCCATTCTTCATTCATGGCATCATTCCATTATTAATGAGTGACAAAATCTTCAAAAGTGGATGGATTTTCTTCTATTAGTTTTTTCATGTAGGTTGCATACCCAGAATGTTGTTTGGCTTCTTGTTTTCCTTGAATGTACCTTGAGTTTCTCCATGACCTTCTGCATCTAGAAGTGTAGACTTCAACCAGTTAGATATTTTTCTAGATTCTGGGATAGCCACAGGTTGTATGGGTTCACTAGGACCTTCATCTTCATGATTTGATTCCTCCTCATCCCTAGTAACTTCTTCTTTGAATACAAGAATTTATTCATCATCAGCGTCCATAGGGATATCCTTTAACTTCTTAAATCTGATACTTTCATCAAATATCTCATCTCGTTTGACTTATATCATGTGTCCTTCCTTTATGTATATCCTATATGCCTTAGAGGAATTTTTGTAGCCCACAAATGTCCCCCTTCATGCCTGATGGATCTAACTTCTTTCTCTTTTACTTAGGTATATGAATGTAGACAGGACAACCAAAAATTTGGAGATGATCCATGGTAGATTTCTTCTCAGTGAACACTTCTTCGAGAGTTTTATTATCTAGAGACATGTGGAGAATTCAATTTTGAATGTATACAGTTGTATTAGTAGCTTCACCCCACAGAAATTTCAGTAAATATTGATCAGGTATCATTGATTTTACACTTTCTTCAATCATATCAATTCTTTTGTTCTGCAACTCCATTTTTTTCATGATTTTATGGGACTATCAGCTCCCTCATAATTCCATACTCCTTACAGAAAGCGATGATTTCCTTAGAATTATATTCTCCTCCATTATCGAATCTTAATATCTTGATAATCCTTTCTGTAAGGTTCTCTAATTCAGCTTTGAATTCTTGAAATTTAATAAATACTTCATCCTTGGATTTCATCAAGTAAACCCAAATTTTCCTTGAATGATCATCTTTAAATGTGACATAATATAGATTAAATCCAAGTGATTTAGGAGTTATAGGAACACAAACATCAGAATGGATAAGATCCAATATTTCTTTTGACCATGAAGCACTGCTTCCAAATGGTCTCTTGGTGTTCTTCCCCAATGCACAACCCTTGCATACTCCTTCTTGGTCTTCCTTTAGTTCGAGGATTCCATCTACTATTGTGTTTAGGGTTAGAATAATTTTGAAATTGAGAGGACCTAATATTCTATGCCAAAGTTCACATGGGTTGATTTCAATGTGAACTAAATATTGAGAAAGAGGATATAGAAACCTATGAAGTATTCCTTCATGAATCCCAATTACTCTAGAATTTTCTATGATTGAGTTTTTACCCCATACTACAACTTTTCCATCAATGAAATCCACTCTATCACCTTTATCTTCTAAAATTGAAATAGAGAGTAAGTTCTTATGCAGCCTAGAACAAATAGGATGTTGTTGATATGAATAGTACCTCCATTTTCAAGCTCTATTGAGGTTAATCCAATTCCCCGCACATGATATCTCTTATTATATCCAAGTTCTATGGAGTAAGAATAATTTCCTGTTGATAGAGTCTTTAGTTTCTTGTGATGACTTGTCATATGCCTTGATGCACCATTGTCGATCACCTAAATTCTCCCATCTCAAAATGTTATTCTAAGTGTTGGGAAGAGTCCCTTGTCTTTTGTCTTCGTTACTTCCTGATCTAAAATGGGTGGATAACTTGTTATGCTTTGCAAGCACCTCCCACTCAGTTAAACAAATTAATATCTAGCTTATACTTGACTGTGCGGAATTGAATTCTTGAAACAGGTATATGTGTTTTAAAATTGTTTTAATGCTTTAAGTGTGAGGAATTCAAAATTTGTTTTTGCTGATATTAATCATGTATAGAAACCATAAAGTGCAGAAAATAATCATCAACACATAACACCAAATTTAATATAGGATTTCACCCGAATATCGTGGGCTACTTCTCCTTGAGCCTATGTCAACTGACTTAGCTCTTTGGGATTATGATGGAAAATTTATTTTACAAGTTAATAACTCAACTCCAATGGTTATTTGGGTTGTACCATTGGGTTTATAATACCATCGTACCCCTGGAATGGCTACTATCTCTCTGAAGATGGATCTCGGCTCCCTTAGACTTGACCTCTTCTGTCGGTGCCCTTAAGCTTCCCTGAGCTTCTCTGTGGCACTAAATCCCTAAGAAATAATTTTATGTCCCTAAAAAATTCTCTATTGTCTCTATTTATATCATACATCCAAAATAGATTGATCATTTTCTCCAAATGAGCTCTAGCTCCCCAATCTAGGCCTCCATCCACTGTTGGCCCTAGGCTGCCAAAAAATTCCCTGTGGCTTATCTACCTTCAAAAGTCTCCAAATGACTCTGAAAATCCTTCCATTGGATTCATAATGTCCAAAATAGTAATAATAGACTATTCACTTGCTGAAAAAGGCCTCTGGATGCTTCGGTTATGCCCGCAACACCTGGTGGCACCCCCTGGCTTTGGGCTCACTGAAAACTTCTTTGAAGCATCTCGGCCTTAAAAAATATTTAAAATCTTTGGTAAATCATTCCATTGGATTCAGAAGGTTCAAAATAGTTAGAAATTACTATTTTTTTACTGAGAATGGTTACTTGATGCTCTGGATAGGCCTCATTTTCTTGCTAGCCCCTGGTGGCCCTAGTGGCCCTTGGAACTTCTCTGAAGCATCTCGGCCTTCAGAAGTTCTCTAATGGCTCTGAAAACCTCACCATTAGATCCAAAATTCTCAATATAGTAAAAATTTACTATTGGGTTAATGAGAATGGTTACTGACTGCCCTGGCTAAGCCTCATTCTCCTAGTGGCTCCTGGTGGCCCTAGTGGCCCCTAAAACTTATATGAAGAAAAATTACGCTCAGAAGTCCTATGATGGCTCTGAAACCCTCACCAATGAGTCTAGAATGTCCAAGAAAGTTCAAATTGACTATTTACACTCTCATAATGGTCAAATAAAGCTCAATATAGAGCATAATCAATTTTGTCCAGTTTCACCTAAAAACACTCCACTAAAAATGGAGCAGTTCAGTTTAGCTACAGTTAAATTAGCAAATTTTGCAGAAAAATTGGTGCGCTACTATATTTTTGCCATTCTAACAATGGCATTAAAGATAGGTAGTTAGGGGTGTTGGGCACATGCCCCCCAAACCCCACGGTGACCGCTTATGGTGGAGCGAAACCTACAGTGCTAACCGTGGTAAGGTGGTTTGGAAACTCTGGTAAGTGGGCAGTTAAAAAATGGCGGAGAAAATGGTGCCTTATGACAAGGCTTGCACAGTTGGCAGGAATCGTCACTGAAAACCGCGCGAATAATGTTTCAGAAACCTGCAGGTTAACGTTTATGTTGTGGTTGGTAAATAACATGTGACCATGTTCAATGGACCAATGGCGGTTCCAAACCCCAAACCTTAATACAATAAACTTTAAATTGATCCGGCACACCATAATAGTTAAGAAACAAATGATAGCCCAGATGGTGGAGAATTATGCATGCAGGCCGGAGGTCGCGGGGTCGAACCCTATAGACCTCAACAAAATTTTGGAACACAGTTCAAGGGCCACGTGGCGGCCTCAGGGCTGGCCACGTGGCGCCTTCTCATTGGCTCATCCAAACTCCACTAAATAAAACTGCGCCACTTGTCAACCTGTGAATGGCCCAGAAGTAATATTTCAGAGAATATTCTGAGGAATATTCCCTAGAATATTCTTTTTTCTGACTATACCTTTGACCAGTCAACCCTAGTCAAATGCAAAAAATTGCAGTTTATTTTACTTTTCAAATCGTGATAACTTCTTCATACGGTGTCAGTTTTTTGAACCGTTCACAGCGCCAAAATCAAGAAGACGAGATCTATCCAGTCACTCAGGTTCGACACTCTTTAGAACACTTTTAAATTTTAGCTATCACTTAGGTCCTTGATCCAAATCTAATCACTTCCTTCTTTAGAGTAAATGGGAGATTCCATAATTCTTTGACACCTTTATTGAGGTGGCTTGCTACCTTCAAACACTTCTTGAGAAACTTCTTCAATGCATTATAGATCTTCATGATGCCCTTAGCCAACCTTACCTCTGATACGATGTAAGTGGTGTATTTTTACTTTTTCTTACTTATTAGCTTATTCAGTTATTATTATGTTTTCATATCATAAAATAGCTTCCAAAACAACAAGAACAAGAACATAGAATATGGTTTTCAAGCCAGGGCCAAAACCTCTCCTCTTGAGAGGAAAACCTGCAAATCTCTTCTCTTCCTTATAGATCTTTCAATTGATGAATTCCAGGACCTCTAGACCAATACCAATACCAAGTCCAACCTTTTTGTATGATTTACTTTCCTTTTCCAATTTAAACCCAAGAAAATCTCTTCTAGTAGCACAACTTCGACCCCCAGCTGCAAAATTTCAACCTCCACTGCAGGCCTGAAATTTTCAGCGCTCTTGTAGTTGTTTCTTCCACACGTGTGAGCTTATTTTAGCCTTCAAGGACTTCCTAATACCATCATTTGGATTTCTCTAACTTCTAGAGCTTGAGGATGACTTATTATGGCCTTCACTTTACCTTCCTTCCTTCTCTCCTTCAAGATCAAACTTGTAGAGGAAAAAACTAGATCTGTTGTAAAAACCCTAGCTTTCCTTCATACATGTGAGAGAGAAATAGCCCAAAATAAACTCTTCTTCGTCCTCTTCCTTCTTCGCTTGGATGAGTGAGTGATCAATGTGATTCAAGGAATTTGAGTTTCCTCCTTTATATAGGCTTATCAAAGGTGGACGTGCTCCTCAAATTAGGTAGACTTGCTAGATGTCATACCAACTTGATCTTGGAGGGTATTTCAACACTTTTAAGAACAAAAAATAACTTCCTTTATGAGTTATAATGTGTCCAAAGGGGTCTTCAACTTATGACAATGACTCTTTTGACTCCTTGGCCTAGGAAAAACACTAGAATCACTCAATGGGTGCTTGACCTATAAAATAAAAAACCTTGAGCATGAAACCCATGCTCTAAAAATAATAATAATATTTTTTCTTGCATTTTACAATATACAAGAATCAAAAGTACATTTCATATTTATGAAGATCGAACCTCGTTACGCATTTTTCAACATAAGCTTCTCATTTGGATCTATAAGTAGATGTAGAATTCATGTCACAGTTCTTTATATCTCATATTCAGATATTCAGCTTTCAAATGTTGAGTTAAATACAGAATTCCTTATTATGATGTTATGTTTTTAAAGCTTTGAGTGTATTCCTCTTCTTCCTTTCATGTTATAGATGATTAATGTCTAGCATATTGTTGAAATACATGCCTTTGGAACCCATAATCCTTACAAAACAAGCTCTAAATATTCTTAACTCATTTTTAAATGACTCCATTTCCAAATAGAAATCTCTTGTACCTTCCATTATGTAAATAAATCCATACCTATTTTTGATCTATCCATTGAGCCTAAGAACGAAACCTTTAGTTTTGATTGAGTTGTTAATGAGAGATCCCCCTCTGAGTTTAGAAGGGCTAGCTTTTACACTCCAAAGTGATTTGAGGATACCTTGGTGATTTTCCTCCACCTACAGGATTAAATTTCAGTGGTAACACTCGCAATATATTCCCAAAAAAAAACATTGCACAATATTTTCTTCACGTGGATGACTACACTAAAATTGTATTGCCCATGGGCTCAAGCAAGGAACTACTTCCAATAAAAATCACAAAGGATAATTTGTAGTAGCATCAACGACCTTAAGTGTTGCATAAGCTGATGTTTTGGCTAGTAGTTTGAAGGATTTCCCTTGCTCCTAACCTCAAAGCCACCTTGCCATAAAAAGTTGCGCTTATGAAGGGCTACCAACCTTATAGTTTCAACTTGAGAAGAATGCTAAAATTTAATTACTATCAATTAAGTGCCAACATAGTTTTCATATAAAATGGTAAGGTGGCAGATGAAACATCCTTCTCCCAGTTGTAGCAATTATTTCTGTTGGTTGTACTGTAAATGGAGTGATAGTGCTAGAAAGCATAGACTTGGAAAAAACCTCATGGGAAATCAAAGGTCCCTCTCCATCAAAATAGTTTTTTTTGAGATAAATGTATCTATGCTCATATTGAAGCATCATGTTTCCTATATATTATTTTTTAGAGTATCCTAGATCATACGATTTTACAAAAAATACTCATTATGATAGTTTTGAAACTTTAACTCCTTTGCCTTCATTTTTTTGGATTATATAAAAAAATATACATTATTTTAGATGTACTCTAAATGGAGTGCTAGTGCTAGAAAGCATAGACTTTGAAAAAACCTCAAGGAAATTAAAATATATACATTATTCATAAATATATAAAAATAAATACATTATATTGATTTTGCAAAAAATATACATAATTTTGGATGTAATGTAAAGGGAGTCCTAGTGCTAGAAAGCATTAACTTGGAAAAAACCTCAAGGGAAATCAAAGGTCCCTCTCCATAAACATAAATTTGTTGACATTAATGTATCTATGCTCATGTTGAAGCATCATTATATATTATTGTGTAGAGTATCATAGGATCATAAGATTTTGCAAAAAATATACATTATCATAGGATCATGAGATTTTGCAAAAAATGCTCATTTATAGCTTTGCAAGTTTCACTCCTTTGCTTAAAATTTGTTTAAATGCCTCATTGATAATTTATATATCTAATCCTATTATCCAACCTCCTATTTTTTTCCTCCCAATATTTGATGCTTTTCATCCCAAAGACTTTAAAAGTTTTTGTGGATATTTTTTAACATTTTATTTTATGACTTGACTGTGTTTGAGCATTATCTTCCTTCTCTCTATCATTGGGCACATCATTTAGTAGATGTACCTAGCCTAATATCTATTCAACTTGTTATTCTTCAATTTATCTAAGTTTTTTCACCATCTACAATAGTTAACAGCAACATTGTAGAGGAACCTTCTGAGACAACGTATTAGAGATCTAGGGCAATATGTTGGTTGCACATCACATATGTTAATCTTGAATGGAAGAAACAATAAAAAAATGTGCACATATTGTTGAAATAGACAAAAAAAGAGTCTAATATAATGATGGCATCTTCAATGGAATTATCAAAAGCTATGGCAAGATGGGATTGTAATGGATATTGTTAACCTATGCTAAAATGAAGTAACTGCCTTCATACTGTCATTAAATTTCCCAAAAATAATAGTGTGAAAAATTTTCTTCACGTGGACGACTACACTAAAATTGTATTAGCCATGAGCTCAAGAAAGGAATTTCTTCCAATAGAACTCAAAAAGGGGAATTTGCAATATCATCAAAGACCTTTAGTGTTGCATAATTTGATTTTTTGGCTAGTAGTTTGAAGGATTTACCATGCTCCTAACCTCAAAGAAACCATTCCATAAAAAGTGCGCTCATGAAGGGTTTCCAAGCTTAGTTTCAACTTGAGAAGAATAGTAAAATATTATTACTTTCAAGTAAGTGCCAACATAGTTTTCATATAAAATGATAAGGTGCAACATGAAACATCCTTCTCCCAGTTATAGCAGTGTTTTCTGTTGGGTGTACTGTAAATGGAGTGTTAGTGCTAGAAAGCATAGACTTGGAAAAAAACATCAAGGGAAATCAAAGGTCCCTCTCCATCAACATTAATTTTTTGAGATGAATGTATCTATTTTCATACTAAAGCATCATGTTTCTTATAGATTATTATGTAGAGTACCATAGGATCATAAGTTTTTTCAAAAAATATACATTATTTTCTTTGAATCCTACCTTTATAAACCACATAAAAGAGTGTAGGGGTTCAATAGTTAATCATTCAAGATTGAATCAAGTTATTTTTATCACAGAGGGTAGGAAATAATCCTTAGTGAAGAGAATTTGGTACTTATTCTTTATTGGTTAAAATTCTGGTTATTTTTCATTAGAGCGAGATATAAGGGTTACGATGTTTAAATTAATAAGAAAGAAGGATGAATCTTTCATGGGAAAGAATTCCATATGTTTCCAAATATTTACCTTTAACAACATAAACAAATGTCATTTCTTTATATAGACAATTTACACTATCGTTGCACTAGGTTAACTACATTTCAAGATTTCAAAATTTGTTATGGAGATGCCAAATTATATATGTGCTACCTCTTATTGATATCCATACTTTGTTTTATGGAACAAAGACCATTTACCAAAATAATTATAAACTCGTGCAAGAAATGTTAACATTGTGAGTTGGATTTTCGTGATGAAAAAAAATATTGTATGAATATCAAGCGCCTTTAAATTTCGCTAAGTTCCAGATTCACCACGTTTTTTTTAGTGAAAACAATCAAGTATATTTTGGGTCTACAACTAAAAGATAGATACTATGGTTTCTCTTTTCCAGAACTCACTTGAAAACTGATATAGTCTAGAGGTTTTCAAATCCAAATCTCAAGATTTTAAATGTAGCTTCATTGCTCTAGTTTGGCACATACATTCAATTTTGTTGGCTTATGTACAATCAATCTTTAGGTTCTTTATGATTCCATAGGAACTTATATGTCCTAAAGGTAGGCTAAAAGTTGACATTCTAAGGAAATCCCTACCTTGAATCCTTGAAACATGATATATTTCATGCTTGTGGAAAAAATATGATTTGATAATAGTTTATAACTCAAAAAATAAAAGGACCTATCATAGCTCACATTCAATATGAGTTTCGAACTACAATAGTATTGATCGTATGTTTAAGTTAGTGGTAAGGTGTTCATCAAACAAAACATGTCTATATAGCCCACTCCAATATGAGTACTTACAGTCACTTTTTCAGGACCTGCATCTTAACTAAATCTTTTTTTTTCATTACAGTGCATTTTTCGTTAATGATGATTAGAGATTCCTTCATTTGCAATTTTTTGTTAACTAGAATAATTGCACAGTCTCTTAGGTTTTTAAGTTTGATTACAAATATTTTTCCAATCATATAGCTACAAACACATATATACAATGATTATTCTCTTTCTATTAATCTTACTCTATTTTTAGGAAATATAAAGTCAGTCTATAGCAAACATATAATGCAAGCAATCTCCATAAGTCATAATTTTATACTTTAATAGTTTAAAACACCTACAAGGATACAAAAATAAATCTGAGAGGTTGTTATTTGTAGTTTGACATTTAAAACCCCTGCATAACCCAGATTTGATTTGAAATTGGTTCGGTCATAATTTAACGTTCCAATGTGCTCAAATTTTATTTATATTAAGCCACAATAGTGTCAAGTCTCTTTGGAAAGAAGCTTCACATGTGCATAACCTATTTCTCTAGTTTGAAGTTACAAGCAATATTTTCAAACAACTAAATTTAATCCCATATATTTGAGCTTGTACATGCATCATAGATTGAAATTTGGTCATACATTTTTGCAGGGAACATGTTATGTACAATATGTCAAGAATCTAGAAATGTAAACATTGAATGATTGCCAAGAATTTCAGCACTATTTCCCTAAATCGATCAATTGTAACCTTTAGTTACTTATTTAAAAATCACTTAAATTGTGGAAACAAGTTCAATCCATATGTATTTTTCCTAGTGAAGGGGAGCTCCTTATTATGAAAAACATGCAATCTGATTTGAATCCTTTGAAGACACTAATCCAACATAGACACAAGTTCAAGGCTTACAAGACAACTCTACCACTAGTGTCCATTTCCATCCTAGGGTTTTCACTCTTAAACCCTAGCTCGTAAACACAAGCACCAATAACTCCATAGAACATCAAGAGTACTATACACAAGTATTCTTCCAAGAAATTTATCACACCAAACTTAGGACTTCTCCACTCAATAATTAGGGCTATGAATCTAATGCTCAACGACATTTGTAAACACTCTATATTGATTGCATATTCCATAATATTTTAGAAATCGAATAGGCAAGAGAAAACTGAATCATTTGACTTTACTCATGCCCATTTGATTTCTAAAATATTCTGGAATCTACAATTGGCATATGCTCATGTGACATAATCCTCCTAGATAGGTGCCTCTCCTAATCAAAACCAACTACCCCATTATCTGCACCAATGGCTCAAACACACATAGAATAACAACCTCCTAGGTAAGTTCTATGTTAGCACTCCATCAAATGTCAAGCATTCACTCAAATTGAGCCATCCATATGTCCATCAAACATCACTAATTAGGTTGAAACGCTTTTGGAGTAACCCCATAAATTGAAAATCTCTAATAGATCGCCAAAATAGTCTATGAAAGTGAGCACAAAGTCTTACCACAGATAGGATCATGAGGAATATGGACAAATAGAAATGTTATCTTTCTTTGGGATCTATCCTTTACTCCTTGGATTTTTTTTCACAATATAAGATATGTTTATGAAGATATAAAACTTCCTCCCAAGAAAAAGAAGACAAAAGAATCCAATCCACCTAAAATAGATAAATTTGAGTTATGTGGGAAAAATATGGCAATGTTGTTAATCTACACAATGCAACCCTTCCATCTAATTCCAATTTCAATTCATGCATTTAGTAATAATTGGTAATTTGTCTCTTAGAGAGTGCCACTTTTGCTTCCAATGTAGATATGGGATTGCACAAATTTTTCAAATGATTCCTCATTAAACAAAGGAGGATGTAGTGAACTTTTACATTCTGATACCAAAATCAATCATAATCCATAGTTTTAAATTCTACTTGGGTATATAACTCCCCCAAAAGAGTATTAAACATAAACATGAATTTTAAATGTTAGTAATACAATATAAAATGAATTTCACATAATAATTGGCTTGCAACTATGCATCTACGAGATCTAGATAGACCAACAGGTCACCCAATGCAACATGGGACAGTATACTTTTTATCCTTCAAATAAAAATTAAAAACACTTACAGCATGAACTCGACATGCACATCCCTTGAGAGAACTCTAATTAAACTTCAAGAACATAATTTAATTAATCAGAAGAAATTAATAAATACCAAACATGTCGTATATGGGAATTCTAAAAGAACATACCATTAATTAGATATTGCAATAAATATTAAGCAAATTTTGTCCAAACAACTGGATGGATAATAGGCTACTAGGGTATGAAAATACCATCCTATGGAGATTTTGTACCATCTCCTTGGGGCTCAGTTTCCTGATATATTCTTTCATGTTTGTCGCTAACATAAAAGGTGAACATAAAATGTATGAGTGACACCATAAATTTTATATGTCTTTAATTCATTCACAGTTTGAAGCAAAAAATATGTATACATGGTAACTTGGGTGTATGTACATCAACGAGTTCATTAAGCGATAACTATTCCACTGATTTAAGTATTTCATCATTCAAAAATGATGAAAATTTCATAATTTTGAATAAATATATGAGTGAGACAAAGTGTGTATATAGTTCAACCTAATAAATTTATATGTAACATATATTATAGCTAACCTTGTAAGTGTTATTTTATAGTTAATTAATCATATCTTCCTAGAACATGCCTCGGCAATTCTTTGACTATCGCAAACCAAGGATCACTCCACATGATATTTACAAGATGTTTCATATCTCTCGACATTCTAATGATCCATGTCTCTCAGCACCTCATCCGGAACATTAAAAAATGGTGTACTTTTCTCCTCACTCCCTAAATGCTTCCTCTTACCTAATCCAACTACTACTACTCACAAAACATCCTAAACAACCTCCCTAATATTCTCCCTTCCATGTGCTCCTATGTTGGATGTAACGTCTAACTCATCTCAAAATGAAATATCTCGCATAGAATCATGTCATTCATATCTAATACCTTTCCCAAATCCATAGAATATGGATCACATATCTATATAATTGGGATCCATGTGCTCTCTAAACTTGGCGTACAACACCCTACAAAATATTGCGACACCTCATCATTATTGGGGAAATTTCCGTATGCATATAGGAACTTTTGATTAAAAATGGTGCAATATAAGTGTCATTAAATCTTGCAACCTTCAAACGATTTTTATCTTTAGGTCACAAGTCAAACAATGAGAAGGCCATTTCTTTAGTGACCCTTTCTTTCACTTCTTTAAATGAGTTCCTACCCATAACTGATGCTCTCCTCATGTGTATCAAGTCATAAAAAATTCCGATCAGCGATCCAACCCCACGATATGTTGCTATGAGGTTCTCCAAACTATGTAAACTTTATTTGGAGATAAGATCTATTAGACCTAGAGATATTGCTATTTTCTAGCTCATTCTACAATCTCGTTGAATGCACCTTGAATTCATCAAGAGTAGTATTGGAGATGTTGTCTTCCTAATGAACCTCCTCAGGAACATCTTGAGGATGGGAGTAAAGAGATTCATGGTTTTGATTGCAGGCATATTGTTGAGCCCTACAACCTCTCCCACCACCATGACATCCCACACGAGCATGATCAAACCCTGTAACATGATAAATGTTCACATACTATATAAACATAAATTAATTTCACTTGGACAATGTGTATTCAAAAAATGTCTACATTTAAATTTACTTGGTCCCTGAACTCTCTCATTCTTTAAGCCATCATTCAGAGGAAAATTTTCCTCTTAGGAAACAAAATCATAGCTATTATGCCTTGTAAAAAAACATCAAATTTCCAATCGTGCATAAGTATGAGAGATTGGATAACTTTTAACATTAAACATACCTTGAACAATATTTAAGTATGCTCCTCACCTAAATGTGTTGGAAACTGTAACTAGGTTCGGTCTTCATAATTTTCATTGTACTTATGTCATTATATATTTTGTGTAAAAATCAAAAGAAGAAAAAGATATATTATTTTTCTGGCATGGGTTTCATGCTCAAGTCAATTGGTAATCTAGTTTAAGAAGGTTATTCATGCTTGTAGGGTTTTTCAAAGTCAAAATAATATTTATCATGAGTCAAAGAGTCAAGTCCCATTTGTAATTTGAAAAGAAAAATAAAATAAAATTTTAAATATGTAATCTTAGGTCAAAAACCCCTCTAGGTTCCAAGTCGGCCTACCTATCAAGTTGGCCCTGCCCCAATGGACTTGTCTATTCGCACCCCTATAAATAGTATAAACAGAGGGAAGATGGAGCTCATTTGGACACACAATTTTTGATGCTTTTGGTATGAAATATCGTAGAAAGGATGGAGATGAAGGGAGGGAAGAAGTATGAGAGGAGTCCCTTATTGAGCTTAAATTTTGTGGAATTTTTGTCTTGATACATCTGTTGTTGTTAGTCTCTTGATGATGAATTTGCTATGTTGAAGAAGGGTCTGAATTGGAATCTAGAGGGTGAATTTTTTTGTTGTCATGTGTCTTGGATATCTCACTTTGACTTGATTTTATAATAAGTTAAGTTTATGGTTTTTCCCCTTGGAGGGGTTTTTCCCTGGCTTAGAGCCTATATCTTGTGTTCTATGTTTTCTTGTGATTTTCATGTTTATGTTATGGTAATTGTGATCATGATAAAAATTAATAAGAGGGAAACTAATTTCACAACTATTTATCAAAGAATTGAAAATCACACTAAACCATAAGCCTCTCGATTTTCCAACAGAATGCTCCTAAACGACTCATTGAGAGAATTCACCTATGGATGATGATGTTTTTTCGCATTAAATGTGTGTGAAAGAATAAAGTATTAATAATTTAAATGTTAAATTTAAATATTGTGTTAACTAGAAATAAAGTGTGTACGTATACCATGAGAAGTAGACCCATCAGAATCGTGTCTCCTCATTCCTGAAGCCCTGTCAACAGATCTATATGCCAGTGTTGTAAAATTTACATAAAATTTTCAATCACAAGTATGAGACACATGATATGAATTTCCATGCATTAAACATCTGACTTCAAGATTTATATTCAGATTTTACCTTAACCAACTCTATCAGATAGTTGATTGCTTCCCAAAGGCGGAGTACTCAAATCAATATGGACAACCTCAAGCGATACCCATGCACCTATTAACAACGATATTTTTTCAAATTAAACATGTGTCAAAGAATATCATTCACATGTTAAACATTGAATTGTGTAGAATTGAACACTTTTACTAGCAATCAAATGTGTACATGTAGTATGCCTAGAAGACCCCTCAAAATGTCGTCTAATATGTTTGTTGGAACCTAACACAAGTCCTCCTGACAAGGGGCCATTGGAGGGGTTTTTCGATGCCATTGTTCCTATATATAACAAGACTAGTTATTAATATTAATCTTGAATATTGGCATTCGGCAAGAATTAAAGTTAAATGGATTTAAATATTTTTATTTTTTAATATGAAATAATAACAATGATATAAAAGGATTAGTATCAAGTAAAAATGCATCATGAAATGGCCTAGCTTGGAGTTGGGAATGTTATGTTGTGTTATCAAAGCCTTATTTTTAGCAAAAAATATATATTGGTAGAGATAAATGTGCATTTTTTTGAGTTCATTGTTATGGTGCATCTCACAAATCATTTATGGAGTTCAATGACCAATTCCTTCAAAATTTCAAATATTTGGTTGATGTCCTCAATGGCCTCACCTTTTTGGTGCTTCACATGGTTGTTTCTAGGATATACAAACAATCATATGGTAATATGTACATGACGTGGCCTAGCCACATTGTAGGGTAGTATGGATGACATGGTACTCTTGATTGTGATAAGGGTAAGACAGTGGAAGTGCATTGGCACTTCTTATAAATTTATTGGTATTTTCAGAAATGGTGTAATTGGCACATTTGTCTAAATCCTATCAAGTCCATCTACATTAAATAGGAAATTAGAAATGTGAAATTTATCTTCATAAGGAATATTTTGGTTAGTACTTTTAGGAAAGAGTTATTTGATATTGGGGAAATTTCACAGATCTCTGAGGGGAGACAAATTGTTTGATTGCTAAGGAATTTTTATTCTTGTTATGATGAATACTTTTAGTTAAGTTATTGAAAGTTATTGCATACTCACAATCTATAATAATATCTTTTGTTGATGTGATTTTTTTTCTATTTCTTGACATATTTTATTTTACAAGTGGAAAAAGTTAGACTCTAACAATAATTGGATATCAAAAAGGGGCACAATTAAGGAGAAATGGTATACTTCTTAAGGATGTAAACTTCATCTTAGAGAGTAGAATGAGGCATGACTATAATCATCGGAAATGTGATATAGAGTAGAATATGTCCAAAATATGAAAATCTAGTTTAGTGCAACTATACTCGTAATGAATTGAGATGAAGAATTCCTTATGGCATAAATAATGAAACTTCTATAATATGAAAAAATTCTAAAAGGAATGGTTGCTTATGCATTTTTCAGAATTAGGGTATAATGGAACATGATAAGCTTAGGAATTGTAGATTAGAAAAACATGGAAGTTGAAAAAAAAAATTGTAGAAATTATACAACATGCATGTATATCTTGGATTCACCCGATCTAACAATGTACTAAAGTTAAATATTGACTCGCTTCTACAAATCTTTTGCGGAATTAAAAACACAATCTCTAATCACATGAACATGAATAAAGGTCAGTGACACACAACACAAATAATTACCAGGGGAAAGCTTACAGCTAAAAACCCCATTATCTTCTATTGTGTATTCAGCATGGATCATGAAACAATTACATACAAAACTATTCTCACAAGATCCCTCCAGTACTCAGCTAATTGTCTCACACTGTCATATGAAAAACTGACCAACACATAGCCTATTCTCAGCCTCCAGACAGCCTGCTTTGCTTGCACAATCCCTAATGGAATAGATCCGTAAAATATAGGAATTATGGCATGCCTTTACTGCGCAAGAATCATGGGCACTCCAACGGGTGTTTGGTTGCATGTGTGAAACCAAATAATCCTACAACTGATAGTCAACTTCCCTTTCACCTAGAACTCAATTGGGTCTCCACTCGATCTAACATGCATGCAGCTAATAGTATTAAATCCTCAGTTGCATGTGAGATCATTGGTTGTGAATTAATTAATACTTAATTCACTAGATCTCTCACTAGTGTATCTTTAGTTACAACTAGAACAATTGAGTTTAACTCACTTAACTGAGTTAAAATATTTACAACTTGCATTAACTAATGCACCACTCCACTTCGAACTCTGTTACAACTAGAATTACTCTGCATGCCTCACCAACTACCTCTAACTCGAAATCCACTAGCTAACTAAATTTATCACTTTCAGTTAACCGATTCAAGTCAACATTGAGAATAGATTACATTTTAATGTCTATCTTAATTAAGGGATAACCAAAATATACATGCACCCAAAAATAGAACTATGGGCCCCACCCTAGTTTGGGTGCTTAATGCACTAGGAGTGGGTGCTGAATTTTCTTGTTGAATCTCAATACTCCCTCTCAACAATAAAAGGATTATCCTTCACCCCGATCTTGTCTCTAATAGTATTCGAATTTGCTCCTGGTGCGCCCCTTCGTCAGAATATCTGCATCCTGATCTTCCGTGGGAATGTACTGAAGCAACATTATCCTTCTCTGCACACAATCTCTGAGATGATGGTACTGGATATCTATATGCTTGGACCTATCATGAAACACAGGATTAATCAAGAGTTTAATGCAAATATGATTATCACAATGAATCACTATCGGATCCATCTAATAACCAAACAAACCAACCAATATCTTTCTCATCCATATAGCCTCACATGCAGCTTAACTTGCTACCATGTATTTTGCTTCTGCTGAACTGAGTGCCACGGATCGTTGTTTCCTTCTGTACCAGGAAACTGATGTCAATCCAATGCTAAATATGCCTCATGATGTGCTCTTTCTGTCCAATGGACTGCCAGCCCAATATACATTCGTGAAGCCATGCATCTTCACTCCCTCTGTCTGTATGTACCATAGACCATACTATGATGTGCCCCTCAGGTATCTCAGGACATGCTTCCCCGCCTTCCAAAATATCTTGGTAGGCTTAACCATAGCTTGACTCAGCTGGTTAACTGCATAGCAAATTTTCGGTCTTGTGTTCACCAAATACATTAGCGAACCCACTCACTACTTGTAGACAGCAACATCCACTACCTCTCTAGATGTAGCATCCTCTTTCCTCCAATTTCCTGGAAGAGGAGTATCCATGGGTTTGAAGCTCTCCATGTAAAACTTACCCAGTATCTCCTTTGCATACTTGCCTTGAGACACAAAAAGTTCACCATCCCGCTGCCATATTTCCAATCCAAGGAAATAATGAAGGATTCCCATGTCCTTCATTTCGAACTCCCTTGCAAGATCCTCCTTGCATGAGTGTATCAGCTGCTCATCACCAGTCAAAATTAGATCATCAACATAAAGAACAATGATCAATAGCTTACCCTCAACCACAATCTGGTATAGATTTGCATCTGCTTCACTTTTGGTGAATCCCAATCCAGTGAAATAGTTGTCCATCCGAGTGTACTAAGAACGAGGTGCTTGCTTCAGCCTATACAATGCTCTTTTGAGTCGGCACACATGCGAATCACTGTTGAAGATATTGAAACCTTCAGGATGCTCTATTTACACCTCTTCTCAATGATCCCATTGAGAAACACAATTTTCACATCCATCTGATGAATGCGCCAACCCATCTGTGCTAAGAGTGCAAGGATGGATCTTATGGAAGAGGACCTTGCAACAGGTGCAAAATTCTCATCATAATCTATCCCCTCGATTTGTGAGAATCCCCGGGCCACAAATATGGCCTTGTATTTATCCACACTCCCATCAGCAGCTTGCTTTACCCTATAGATCCATCTTGATCCAACCACTGATTTGTCAACTGGTATTGGGACTATCTACCATGCACTGTTCTTGACAATGGAGTCATACTCCTCCACCATTGCATCAACCCAATTTGGCTACTGCATTGCTTCCTGAAATGAAGATGGTTCAGTCATAATACATTTTCAAATAAGATCCATGTATCCAGTAAATCAGTTAGGAGACTTTCTCTATCTACGTTGTGAAGTAGGGGCTCCTACATTCTCTACAGCATCAAGTCTCAATCTATCAGCTTTCATGGTGCACCTTCTGCCATTTCTGATGGATGGATCTGCATAAGTGTTTTCCTCCACTCCATGAACCTTCTCATGTGGTTGATCCACATCTTTAGGCTCATCCTTTGGAACCAACAGTTCCTCCTCTGCATACAATTCTAGCTCCCTCTCAAGGGACAACCGCATGGCTTTCTCCTCATCAAATTTTATATCCCATCGCACAACAGTCATTCTACTGTTTGGAAATTACACTCTATAATTATGGGGTGTTTTAGTGTACCCCACAAAAATCCCAACCTTAATTGTTGGTTCCAGCTCCTTCCTGGTGTCCTTGGTCACATGCACATAAACAGATGAGCCAAAAATTTTAAAGTGTGAAACATCAGGTTTCTTACCAGTGAAATCATCTTTAGGTGTACTCATGCCAAGTACTTTATGAGGACAACGGTTCTGCACATGTACCGTTGTATTGCATTCTTCCACCCACAGATGCATCGGTAGGCCTTGATCATGCGACATCGCTCGTGCTGCACACACAATATTTCTATTCTTCCTCTCCGTGACCCCATTCTGTTGTGGGTTATGATGTGCTATGAGTTATATTTGAATTCCTTCTTTGTTGCAAAAGTTCTTGAATTCATTAGAGATGTATTCTCCACCATTATCACTCCTAAGAGCCTTCACTTACTTCCCCGACTCTTTCTCCACCAATGCCTTAAACTCACAGAACTTAGAGAATTTTTTATCTTTCTTCTACATGAAGAATATCTGGAACTTACGAGAAAAATCGTCAAAAAATATTACATAGTACTTATGTTTTTCTATTGAAGCAACATAGAATGGTCCACACACGTCTGTGTGAACTCTCTAAAGGATCCCTGAAGCTCGGTTTTCCTTCTCATGAAAGGTGGCCTTTACATATTTTCCCATAGTACATTTCTTGCATGTGTCTGACTACGCAAGTGTACCCTTGGGAAGACCAGTAGAAATCTGTTGCATGACTTTCAAGGCTCCATGGTGAAGATGGCCCAATTTCCTGTGCCATAATTCACCCTCATCCCATCTCACCACTTGATCTACCTTGCCCATCATTGTTGCGCAGCCATCTACCTCCATATTGTAGAGATTCTTAACTCAAATCCCTATCCTCTTGGCTTGTCCAGTTGTTTTATGTTGGAGGAAAGCTTTTCCATCACTAAAAACAACATAATAGCCTCTATCCTCCAACATTGCGACTGAGACCAATTCTTTCTTCAGACCTGGTACATGCATTACATCTTTTAATTGAAATGGTTTACCTGAATCCCTCTGAAAGGTAATGGTACCAACGATGGTAGCGTTGTACCGTCCGTCGTCACCCATTTCAATATGCATCTAGAGATCCTTCTCCTCCAAGTCACTGAAAAGTTCCTTATCTCCCGTCATGTGAAAGGAAGCACCACTATCCAAATACCACACAAATCCCAATGCACTGGACACCATGCATGTGCTCAATGAGAATTTAATCTCAAATTGTGAGGCAAGGGCCTCACCAGCTGCAAATCCTCCAGCGTTCTTGTTCTTCTTCTTTTGTGGACAGTTAGTAACAAAATGCCCATGCTCGTGACAGTGAAAACACTTCACCTTGGACATGTCTTGCTTCTTGCCATTCTTGGACACAAATTTTGAATGGAATTTCTTCCCCTTCCCCTTCCTTGCCTCTTCATCCTCATTCTTATATGAAGATCCATCTCTGGTGTTCTGTCTAAACTCCTCCTACACCAAATCCAACCACAATCATTCCCAATATGGCAATTTTTCCCTCCCATTGACAGAGCCTTGATAATTGTGCCAACTCTTGGGAATTCCTAGGAGAGCCAAGCTCACCAAATCATCATCAGCGACTGTTATTCCAATGCTCCCCAATTCATCCCGACATTTGAAAAACTTTGTTAGATATTTTGGAATGGTGTCACCCTTTTCCATCTTGGTCTTCCTGAGTTTATCTTTCAGCGCCAATTTCCTATGGTCGCTATTAATTTCAAATAGATTCGTCAAAGCCTTCCGCATTGCATATGTTGTGGCTTTCCCATGGATGCTTGAGACAATGTGGTCTTGTACTCCCTCCAATAGGATAATCCTTGCCTTTGCCACTTTCTTTTGCCATGCATCAAGATTTGTAGCATCTGTCACAGTGGATTTAGGAACATTATTGTCAATGAATTCCTTCAAGCCAGCGTCTTTGAGTACTACCTCCATCCTGTCCTTCCAAGAAATATAGTTCTAGCATCCCTCGAGTGCATACTCTAACCTCAAGCCATTGAAATCCTTTTCGATCTTAAATCAGCTGTAGCACCAAGAAAGTCTTTCTACAAATTCAAATTCTATCCAGTCACAAACTCAGCTCCTGCTTCACTTCTGCAATTTCTTGTGCTCTGATACCATGTAGAAATTATACAACATGCATGTATATCTTGGATTCACCCAATATAACAATGTGCTAAATTTAAATACTGAATCGCTTCTACAAATATTTTGCGGAATTAAAAACACAATCGCTAATCACATGAACATGAAGAAAGATCAAACACACACAACACAGATAATTTCCTGGGGAAATATTACAGCTAAAACCCCCACTATCTTCTATTGTATATTCAGCATGGATCATGAAACAATTACATACAAAAATATATTCACAAGAGCCCTCTAGTACTCAGCTAATTGTCTCACACTGTCATATGCAAAACTGACCAACACATAGCCAATTCTCAGCCTCCAGACAGCCTACCTTGCTTGCGCAATCCCTGATGGAATAGATCCCTAAATGATAGGAAATATTTCCTTCCCTAACTGTGTAAGCATCATGGGCACTCCAATGGGTGTTTGGTTGCATGTGTGCAACCCAATAATCCTACAACTGATAGTCAACTTCCCTTTCACCTAGAACTCAACTAGGTCTCCACTCAATCTGACATGCATGCAGCTAATAATAGTAAATTCTCAGTTGCATGTGAGATCATTGGTTGTGAATTAATTAATATTTAATTCACTATATCTCTCACTAGTGTATCTTCAGTTACAACTAGCACAACTGAGTTTAACTCACTTAACTAAGTTAAACTATTTACAAATTGCATTAACTAATGCACCACTGCACTTCGAACTCTATTACAAATAAAATTACTCTACATGCCTCACCAACTACCTCTAACTATAAATCCACTAGATAACTAAATTTATCACTTTTAGTTAACTGATTCAAGTCAACATTGAGAATATATTACAGTTTAATGTCCATCTTAATTAAGGGATAACCAACATAGACATGCACGAAAAATAGCACTGTGGGCCCCACCCTATTATGGGTGCTTAATGCACTAGGTGTGAGTGTTGAATTGAGATGAAGAATGCCTTACGGCATAAATAATGAAACTTCTATAATATGAAAAACTTCTAAAAAGAATGGTTTCTTATGCATTTTGCAGAATTAGGGTATAATGGTACATGATAAGCTTAGGAATTGTAGATTAGAAAAACATTGAAGTTGAAAAAAAAATACTACAATGATGAAAGAGAATCAAAATTCATAAACATTAGTTTAGATAATGAGGAAATAAATTATAATGGGGATAGAGGTATGGTGGAGCTAGAAGAGTTGGTAGAGACTATGAGCGTTAAGATAAAAGTACACTATTACAAAGATGATAATGAAAGAATAATAAGAATGCAAGAGCAACAAAATCAAATAAATAATTAATGGTTGCAATGTTGCAAAGACAAATGAATATGGATCAAGTTAAATAGTTAAGGAAGAAAGAAGACCATTTGCATTAAGAGATAAATACATATGATAAAAACACTCAAGAAGTCCTAGTATAGCTCAAAGACATCACTACTCACCTACACATTTATACAAGAAGTATTATTCATCTAAAGATTCGAGTATACCAGAAGTACTCCTTTTTATAAAGCAAAGAATAAGAATACATGAGTTGTATAGCTTTTAAAATGAGTTTAGGAAGATTGAGCCACCAAAAAATGATGGTGAAAACAAGAGAGGAGATGGTGTTGAAATTTGGTTGGTTGGAATTAGAAGATATTTTTAGTTGCATAGTTACTCATCTAATCTAGAGGCCATGATTTTTGTTTATCATCTAAAAGGAAATCCTCTATGTGGTCAGACCAATTGAAGCAATTAAATCATATTAAAGACAAAATGATTTATTAGAATCACTTCAAGAAGTATATTTACCAACAATATGTTTTAAAATGATACTATGACAAGAAGATGAAGGAGTTATTCAAACTCAAGGTGGCAAATATGACCATCAAAGAGTATGAAAGGAAGTTCTTGTCGTAACAATATAGTAAAAATTTATCAGTGACCTGGCTTGGAGTTGGGAATGGTTATGTTTTGTTATCCAATCCTTGGTTTTAGAAAAGTACCTATATGGGTAGAGGTCAATGTGGATTTGTTTGAGTTCATTGTTATGGTGCATCTCACAAATCAATGGAGTTTGATGACAAATGCCTTCATCATTTCAAAGATTTGGTTGATGTTTAATGGCCTCACTTTTTTGGTGCTTCACGTGGTTGTTTATAGGATATACAAATGATTATATGGTAATATGTCCATGATACATATATTAGCCACATTGTATGGTAGTAGGGAATATTAGTTAGACTACACCTAAAAAAATAATAACTAAAAACAAATGTGGGTTACAACTAAGATATTTCAATATGCACGGTTCAGTAATATTAATGTGTATTTAAGAATATATTGATAGCAAAAAAACAAATTTAATGTGGACAATGAGATCCTTCAATAAAATATTTCATTATCAACTTTATATAAAATATATCATTGTCAAATATAAATATATATATATATATATATATATATATATATATATATATATATATATTTCAAGTAGTTTCATTATTTTACACTTTGGCCATTTTTTAGATATGTTTGTTAGTAAATTTTGTCCAAAATATAAGAAATATTTGTTAGAATTGCATTGAGAGGAATAAAATCTTTCGAAGTGCAAACATTTTTTAAAGTTTTCCACTCTAAAAGAGGTTTACACCTTAAAGTATTTGATCCCTATCAGGAATTTGCAATATAATGGTTAAAATGGATCTCTTTTGGTTAATAACTAAAATGACAGGAAAAGAAAAAAATTTAGCCATTGCAAACAAGGTTATTTACACAATCTTAAGCCAATTGACCAATCCGATGACAGTTATTTCTAATGACATACATCGTATTCAAGGACTTATCCAAGTATATTAAGGCCAAGGATTCCACATGATGTTGACATGTCATGCTAACATTAACAAGTTATCGTTGATGCATCATTATAAAACAAATTAGGATGAGTCATGATATTCAAGGACATCTCCAAGTCCAAAACTATGGCTCTACATGCCACAATATGGTAGGTAATTTTTTTTTATAATAGACATCCCTCAAACATTTAGAAAATTCTCAAAACTCTGATAATGAACAAGCAATAATGCACCACGAAACTATTGAAGCATCAACATGAACTATCCTTGAGTCAGTGGCTAAATCTCGTTGTAGCTTATGTGGCTAATCCCTACTCAACAGAAAATTGTTTTCTTTCAAAATATATATATATATATATATATCTATGGTTTGACACATTCTAGGTTCTAAAGACAATTTGGAATGGGACCCTATGTTGGCAGCGATTATAGTTGCATTCTTCCAGTTTCCTGCTAAATTGTATTTCTCATTATCTGTTGCAATTTTTTGTTGAGTGTCATTTGAACCTTTAAAGGCCTTAAATGCAACTCTCTCTGTTGTGCGATGTTACATAGGTCATATATAGACATTGGTTTTCCTCATGTCTTCCACTAAATTTTCTTCCAAGTTTTAGGTCAAGGATTCAATCCTCAAGGTTTGAGTTGTTTGTGATGAACTTGAGGAGGCTTTATTTTTTGTATATTGGGTTTAATTATGACCGCAATTTACTATAGTAGTCAGTTTTTATTAGTACTATATTTTATTTGGGGTGGTGGTTCGCAATTAGGTACTGATAACATGGCTCGTTTTATTTACTGGGAAAGGTAACTGTACATACAATTCCTTTACTTCATTAAGCATAGTCCTTAGGGCATATTTGAGTTTTTTTTATTTCTAAATAACTCCAAATTCCTTCCAAGACGAAAATTTTTCTTTTGTTTTTGCTTCAAATAAAAAATCCTTCCATAATACAACCTCCACAAGAAGTCCTAACTAGGATCAAGCATGTGAAAAATGTTAGAAAATTATATATTACAAAGAAATGGAACACATAAAATATGTGGAAACACAAACACAGAAATAACATATAAAACAAGAGAGACATAGATATATGTGGTTCACCGAACTTAGGCTATGTCCATGGAAATAGCCATTCCTTCCTTTATATTATCCAACAAAATGAAGAGACGCGACCTACAGCAGATCCGTTGTAATATCATCTACTCTCTCACACAGTATCGCTTTCTATTTCTCACTAAAAATATACACACGATACACATCCGCAATAAAATTCCCTCATATGAACCGAGGGGTTTCCTTTGTCTGCTCAACTTAGTGTCCCTAAATTGATGTCATAAATTGTCAACCAGGGCTAGTAAACTGTTGAAGTGAAGTGCACTATATGTGCCTAGGTATCTGTTTCTTAATTTGTTGTGTTTAGTGTTTTTCCAATGTTTTTAGATTTTGTGTTTTTATTCTAAGAGGAAAATAACTAAGTGTTGGTAAAGAGAAGTTGTTGGTCACTCTTAAAACAGAGCAAAACCTATTCTAAACTATGTATGGCACTCAAAAAATGCAAAACTTGACAAGAAAATAACTCATAACATGAACTCAGTCCAATTCATTTATTATAAATATGTTGGAATAACTTGAGAAAAGGATAAGTTTAATGTAATGAGGTTCTTCTAAGTAAACAACAACCTACAATATCACAGAGAAAGTCTCATCCATGGTTAGAAATTTGTTGGAACACATTTGGAAAAGATAGTCTGCAACATAACGAGGAACTCTACTCTAAATTGGCTTATGACACTGAAATTAATCCATTCTACAACTCAAAATATCACTATTAAGCCTCATTCAAGAGTTGGAAATCTTTTGGAATAGCTTTGGAAAAGAGGCAGTTTGTGAAACTATGAGAAATTGCAGAACAGTCAAGACTTCAAAATGACATTACCAATTCTTGTTCCTATGATAATGATGTATTAATAGAAATTAAGAACAAGAGTAGTCTGTAAATAATGAAGGTCGTTAAGTCTAATTTAACAGAACTAGAGTACAACTAACTAATAAAAGCCTGAAATACAGTGGATAGATTCCACTTGACCATTTGCTTGTGGATGATCGGGAGTAGATTTTCTGTGTCTGATTTTGTACCTCTCCATCATTTGTTCCACTAGCCTTGATGTGAATTGAGCTCCTTGATCTGTAACAATTTCCCTTGGGACACCAAAACGAGTAAAAATATCCTAAAAAAGAAAATTAACTACAGATGCTTCAATAGAAAAAAGTAATGGCTTGGCCTCTACCCATTTGGTAACATAATCAGTGCAAACTAATATATATTTCTTTTGTCTTGATGGAGGACTAATAGGTCCTACAAAATCTAAAGCCCATTTTTCAAAAGGTTCAATATGTACCTGAGGCTGCAATGGCATCTCACATGAAGGAGAAGGTTTCCCTACCCTTTGGCAACTGTCACACCTTTTGACATACTCTTTAGCATCTTTAAAAAGGGATGGCCAATAGTATCCTAAATTAAGGACCTTATAAGTTGTCCTTTTATCAGCAAAGTGTCCGCCACAAGGTTCATCATGACATGCCTTGAGGATCTCAGGCATCTCATCTTCCTGAACACATCTCCTAATGATAAAATCTGGACCTGTTTTGTATAACTCATTAGCAACCCATGAATATTTTTCACTATCATAAATGATCTTTCTTTTGTCTCTTGCATTCATTATTGAAGGAAATTTCCCTGAAACTAAATAATTAGCAATGTCAGCAAACCAAGGAGTTTGAGTAGAAATTGCAAAAGGATATTCATCAGGGAATTGATCTTCAACTGGAGTATTGTCTTTGATGTTTTGGAGTCTAGATAGGAAATCAGCTACTATGTTTTGTTTTCCAGGCCTATCTAGAATGGTAATGTTGAATTCTTGTAAAAGCAATAACCATCTTATGACTCTGCCATTAGTAATTGATTTATTCATTAGATATCTAATTGCAGAGTGATCTGTGTGAACAAAAGTTTCATAGCCTGTTATATAGTGTCTGAATTTGTTTATGGCATGAACAACAGCTAAAAACTCTTTTTCAGTTACAGTATAGTTTAACTCTGAAGGAGTCAAATTTTTACTGGTATAGTAGATGGCATAAGGAATCAGGTCTTTTTGTCCCAATACTGCTCCTAGAGCTGTATCTGAGGCATCTGTTGAAATATGAAAAGGTAACTTCCAGTTAGGTCCCCTTAAAATAGGTGCTTCAGAAATTTTTGTTTTCAGGGTCTCAAAGGCTAACTGGAAATCGGGATTCCACTTGAATTCACAGTATTTGGTAAGTAATTTGAAAAGTGGAGATGCTATCTTGGTGAAGTTTTCTATAAACCTTCGATAATATCCTATAAATCCTAGAAAACTCCTAACATCTTTTTGAAAACTTGGAATAGATAAGTTAGAGATGACTTCAAATTTTGACTCATCAACTCTAATCCCATCCCCTGAAATGTGATGTCCTAAAACAATTCCTTCAGTAAACATCATAAAACACTTCTCATGACTTAGTGAAAGATTTGCTTCTTTACATCTCTTTAAAACTTTTTCCAAGTTTGGTAAGGCTTCTTCAAATGTGTTTCCATAAACTGTGAAATCATCCATGTATACCTCTACACAATCATGTATTAGATCTGAAAATATTTCTAGTACTACCCTTTGAAATGTTGCAAGTGCATTGCATAGTCCAAATGGAAATACTCGGTAAGCATAGGTACCCCAAGGACAGGTAAATGTGGTTTTGTCTTGATCTTCAAGTGCTACTTGAATTTGGTAATAACCACTAAACCCATCTAAAAATGAGAAGTACTTTTTGCCAGCTAATGTATCTAACACCTGATCTATGAAAGGTAGGAGAAAATGATCTTTAAGAGTAGCTTTGTTTAATTCCCGGTAGTCAATACATACCCTCCATTTACCATTTTTCTTTGGCACAATTACCAAAGGAGAAACCCACTGACTATCTAAAATGGGATAGATAAAGTTGACATTTAACAATTTCTGCAATTCTTCTTTAACAATCTCCCTAAGATTTGGATTCATCCGTCTCTGAGGTTGTCTGATTGGTTTACAATTTTCCTCTATGTAGATGTGATGAGTGCAAGTCTTAGGGCTTATCCCTTTCATATCAGTGTACTCCCATGCATATGCAGAATAATGCCTCTGTAAGATCTTGACTAGCTCTTCTTGTTGAGATTTCTCTAGGTTCTTGTTTATATTTAAAGTTTTGCCTGGAAATATCTCAATTGTAGAGCTACCAAATTTATCCATGGAATAAAGAGACATATGTCTTGATGATAAAAACTCAATGTTGGATTCTTCTTGAAATTGTTCATGTTTGTATTCCGAAGAGGATTCAAAGTTTTCTAAGGTATTCAAAATCTGGCTATCTTCACTAATTTCTGAAATTGTGAAGAGAGGTTGTAAGTCTTCTTCATCCTCTATCCATTGAGTATCATCTAATTCTGTAATTGTTCTTGCTGGAGGATACAAGGTAAATTTCTTGGTTGAACTACCATCAAAGATGTACATATCACTGGATCTACAACTAATGAAAGCATCAGTTGTAGCTAACCAAGGTCTTCCTAATATAATAGGATGTCCTCCTAGATTATTCTTAGGAGTTAGGATCATAAAATCCACAGGATACTCCCAAGAATCTAGGGACACTGGAATGTCTTCTATTACCCCATCAAGTTTGATCACAGATCTGTCTGCTAATTGTAATAATGTGGGTGTAAAAAGAAGATTAGGAAGTTTCAGTCTATCCATGATTTGTCTACTCATGATATTGATTGCTGCTCCTAAATCAATAAGTGTGTTTTGGATCTCAATTCCATTGATGTGTATTTTAACAACTGGATTTCCTGGGTCTAGATACTTTGGAATAGCAATCTTACCCATCATGATATCTGCTATTTTTCCTTCCAGTTGAATTTTCTTTGTCTCTTTGATTCTTTTTCCTATTTTTTTCATGCTCAAATCCTTTATTGTTTTTGCTAAAATTGGAATTTCCTTGATAGCTTGTAATAATGGGATCTTAATACAAACATTTCTCAGCTCATCTAGGAAATCATAATTAGGCACCATAATTTGTTTTTCTACACCCCTATCAATTTGTAATCTTTCTGGAAAGGGAGGTGTAGAAGTAGATGTTGATGGTTGCTCTAATATAGGAGTTGAAATTATTGGTTCTTTTTGTTTTGATTTTTCAATGTTTGGGTCTTGGAAAGGTGTGTTCTCTTCAAGACTTTTATTCACCAGTAGATAATCTTCCTCGGAGTTGTTTTGCTCTTGTATGATTACAGAAGGTTTCTTCTTTTCAAGTATTCTTCCAGACCTAATTTGAACATCACTAAGGTCTAGAGAAGTAATCAAATAGGTTGGAAACTGTTGGCCTTCTATCATGTAGGTGTTCTGAGGATTTTTATTGTTGGGATTTGGTATGGGTTGAGCAGGTAACTGATTTGTTTTCTGAGGAAATGGTAATGGAAGTGGTGGATTTTGATGTTGTGGATTTTGATGATTTTGTTGAGGATTTTGTTGAGAAGGGAAATGTGGATATGGTGGATAGGATGGTGGGTATTGATAGTACTGAGAGTATCTTCCATAGGGATTTTGTGCTCCTTGTGCCCAAGTTTGAGATTTATTTTGAAATTGGGGCCAAGGTTGCTGCCAAGAATTCCAATTTGGTGGAGGTTGATTATACATCTGATCATGGAATCCTTGTGTTTGAGGTCCTTGCCAAGGCCTTCTAGAGACAAAATTGAGAGATTCTGTGGAATTTGTAGGAGTTTCTTCTTGAAAGACAGCTTTAAGACCAGGAAGTGAAGGACAACTCTTGGTCTCATGTTTTTCTAAACAAATTACACAAGTCTCTACAACTTTTGCATCCAAAGGGCATTCTCTCAAGGCATGCTTCTTTCTACATTTGGGACAAAATATTACTAAGGCATCAGATTTAGCTTTTTGCTTGTTTTGTAATTTAAGGGTGTCTATTTGTTCACTAATATTCCCTAAAATGTCAGATTTGAATTCATCAAGCATATGTTCTATTTCTACCCTACTTACTGTCCCAGAAGCAGACTTACTTGCCCTTGCAAGAGCAGGGTCTCTTGGTCCTTTTACAGTTTTAGATTTCCCTCTTGAAAGGTTGATACATAATTCAACTATTTCAGGTAATGTGAGCTGAGATATATCCCCTTTTCCCATCATGTTAAGGATATCTAACCATTCATCCCTAATTTTCTTCAACAAGAGAGCTTTCAAAGTGTCTTGGTCTAAGTTTTCCATTTTTTCCCTCTTGATGTTATAGTTAAACCTCTCCAACAAATCTTCCAAATTTTCATCCTATTTTTGTAACATTTTAAACACTTCCTCCTTATGGTTGACTGGCATACAGTAATCCAAATACCTCTCTAGAAATTCTTGTTTCATGTCTTCCCATGTCCTAATAGAATTGTTGATCAAACTCATAAACCATTTTAATGCTGCTCCTTTCAATGTTGAAGGGAATAGTTTAAGTTTTTGGGCATCTTGTAAGTAATCATAGGTTCTACATAGGACTTCAAATTCAAATAGGAAGGTTTCAAGATCTTCAGTTTTGAGTCCATAAAAGTTGGGAAGGACAGAGGGTGAAATTTTTTTCATAGTTGCATTGGTTTCTTCATCTACTATAGGAAACCCAAAAGAGCTTCCCATTTCTCTTCTACCTCTTCCTCTGCCTCCTTCTTCACCTCTACCTCCGTCTCCTTCTACACCTCTACCCCCTCCAAATAGTGTGTGTTCTCCATTAAAGACTCCTCCTCCCCCTTCTTCTGCCATAGTTGATTCTTCTGTGGAATTTGAAAAGTTTATGTCCCTAGCAGGGGTCCCTGAATCTTCTTCTAAGACAGGTTCAGTGGATGAAGTGGAAGGTCTTTCTAATGGAATATCTTATCTTAAGTCCTCTGGAAGTCTAGGATCAGTAAAGGATGGAATGTGGGTTTGAGTTGGAGGTGTGCTGGCTCTTGGTCTTGATGGAACAAGTGGTGTTCTAGGAATCAATCTTTTTCTTCTTATGAATCTACCCCTTGAGTCTCTTTCTCTACGCATATCATTGTTTTTGGGAGGTAAGAAAAAAGGATACCTAGTTACACTTCCCCGGAAACGGCGCCAAAATTTCTGCTCAACTTAGTGTCCCTAAATTGATGTCATAAATTGTCAACCAGGGCTAGTAAACTGTTGAAGTGAAGTGCACTATATGTGCCTAGGTGTATGTTTCTTAATTCGTTGTGTTTAGTGTTTTTCCAATGTTTTTAGATTTTGTGTTTTTATTCTAAGAGGAAAATAACTAAGTGTTGGTAAAGAGAAGTTGTTGGTCACACTTAAAACAGAGAAAAACCTATTCTAAATTATGTATGGCACTCAAAAAATGCAAAACTTGACAAGAAAATAACTCATAACATGAACTCAGTCCAATTCATTTATTAGAAATATGTTGGAATAACTTGAGAAAAGGATAAGTTTAATGTAATGAGGTTCTTCTAAGTAAACAACAACCTACAATATCACAGAGAAAGTCTCATCCATGGTTAGAAATTTGTTGGAACACATTTGGAAAAGATAGTCTACAACATAATGAGGAACTCTACTCTAAATTGGCTTATGACACTGAAATTAATCCATTCTACAACTCAAAATATCACTATTAAGCCTCATTCAAGAGTTGGAAATCTTTTGGAATAGCTTTGGAAAAGAGGCAGTTTGTGAAACTATGAGAAATTGCAGAACAGTCAAGACTTCAAAATGACATTACCAATTCTTGTTCCTATGATAAAGATGTATTAATAGAAATTAAGAAGAAGAGTAGTTTGTAAATAATGAAGGCCGTTAAGTTTAATTTAACAGAACTAGAGTAAAACTAACTAATAAAATCTTGAAATACAGTGGATAGAACTAAACTAGAATGCAATCAATCAAACTTGAGATACATTGAACAGAAACTGAACTAGAGTGCCATTAACCTCCGGAGTATTACAGCTGAACTAAAATGCAACTAATCTCTAAAATACTACAGCTATATCTCATTCAGTGTTAGTGATATTTTGGAACAATTCGTAAGAACAAGACTGGCTGTAACATTTGGTGTGGATGAGTACAAAAACATAAAGTTCAAAAAAACGCAACTAAGCTCTAAAATACTACAGCTATGTCTCATTCAGTGTTAGTGATATTTTGGAATAATACGTAAGAACAAGACTAGTTGTAACATTCGATTTAAGTGAGCATAAAACATAAAGTTCAGAAAACTACTTGAATTAGGAATGAAACAAGGCTAAAGTTACTTATCTAAACAGTATGCACAGAGCTTCTCGGGAAGTAGGGGCCCTCTACCACCGGATTAGCACACAAATCTACTCAATATTGCTTCAGATCTAGTATTAAAGTTGCTCTTCTTTCATTAAAGGAAAAATACTTCAAAAACAGAGTATTACGGTCTTTTGAGATCTAACAACAAAACATCAATCTAGCTAGATGTCTCTCGGTTTCCCAAGTTATTCTTATAAGAGAAATACATAACTGCCCTAGAGAAGAAATAGGAACAAGTGTCTTTTCAATCAAAATCAAATTAGAACTCTTGTGGAGGCCTCGTACTTTGCTGGAGACATTTGTAGAGTCCTTGTCCTGGTAGGAATCTGCTTCTTAGTTTTAGTCTCTTCCATGTGCATAACCACCTGTAGATTCTTGCTCAGACTTCGTAGTGGGCAAGAAATGATGTAGGAGTGTTGTGGAATTCAACCATATGCATTTTTCCTTGAAGTGACACTTGTAACCTGTGAGAACATGAAGATAGCTGCAGAATAGGCGACTAGCTACAGAATCGCTGCATTCTGTAGCTAAGTCTAGTCAAAATTACTACAACAACAAAACCACGAAAATATAGCAAGTCAGTCATTGTATACATTCCTAAAGTGACTTTAATCAATCCTATTGATCATTTAAGCCTATAATTGATAAGGGACAAAGGAAATGAAGTGAAATTTGGTGAAAGAAAAGGACATCTTTGGGGCTCAACACTTCTAGGGAAAAAATCCATAAATTAAACATAACTTCTACAATCATATCATTCACCTAATGAACGGCCCAGATTGACTACAAAATTACAATATTTTACAAGGAAATTTTACATTTTTTTTTAGCTTCAGAGGCGCTGCTCCTGAAACCCCCTGCCAAGGGGGGGCTCATAAAATTGTCGTCACCCCCCTGGACCCCCCTGACTGTGATTAAATGACGGGCGGCGTTGCTACCCCATTAACAATAGGGGTCAAACACGGCGATACATCTAAATAAGGAAGATAATCAGGCTCCATACCCAACAAAAAGTGTACAAATAAAGCTTGCAAGTGTATTGGGGTGGGGGGCCTAGTTTAGAAGCACAATCACAACATAAACTAGATGCAAATGAAATAGCACTACCAGAGGCAGCCATTTTTTCAGAATTTAAAATCTCCCTTCAAGTTTGAGAAACCCCCAAAATGACAATTGCCCAAAAAAACTCAAGCTTTTTGAAGGGAAAAAAAAGGCGGGAGAAGGCCAACATGACATGAAATCAAGACGAACTCCACAGTTGAAGGAAAACTGAAGAGTGAGAGTATATCTTAAAGTCGAGAAATACTCATGAAAAACTAAGCAAAAATTTCATTAGACACATACACCAGTTATAATATTATGATCGTAGTAAGGTAGCCTGGTGTAGGTTGCATCCTATAACTAGTGCAATTTTCCTTGCCTATTAGCCTCATCTTGAGAAAGACCTAGGGGGGGTTCCTATCAAAAATTGGGCATGGTACCCTGTGGAGTCAAGCTCTGAGGGGGAACGAATTACTTGAGCTAGAATATCCCTTACTAGCTCGGGTAAGGCTCTCAAGTCACCATCGAGTCATATGTTGATCAGTGGGATCTTCAATGTTTAACATTGGGTGGGATTGTATGAGTTTTCAAGTGATATATGGGTGAGCATGAAGTTCATAACAAGTGTATTATCTGAGGGAGGGTATTGAAACAGAAATGTAGCTAACAAACCGAAAAAACAAGACTAGCTTCCTCACTTATAAAAAGTTCATTACACACACATACACCAGAAATAACAGAGACTAAAATAAAAGTAACATGCATATACTTGGGTCCATTAAGTTCATTCTTGGATCCCATATGTTTAAAACAAGGTTGTCCTTATTGACCAGATTAGGCCATTACAAAATATAACTGTAATAAAAACTTTTCTAGAGCTATCCCAGGATATAATCTAAAGATATTAACTATATTTCATATCATAAAAACGCAGGTCATCAAAACAGTTTTCCAAAAAGCGAGCCTGATCTACATCTACCCACTAATTTATGCAGCCTAAAGTACCCAAAAATATATGACAATGGTTAACTTTGCTAGGATATTATAGCATTACGACCTTAATAACAAATCAAAGTTTGATTTAACCTTGATGAGTTTGACTTTTTCCCTGCCTCCTGCTCTCCTAGCTCGTCGTTAGAGAAGTTCCCGCGAATGGACTGCATTGGGATTTTGCAGGAAAGGGAAGAAATGGCTACCAATTTCATGCTTTTTCCAATTTATACCTTTCAACCAAGAGTTTTAAATAGAATTTAAACTCTTGGCCGAGAGTTTTACATGGAATATTAACTCTCATCTGATACTCTTATAATAGAATATAAACTCTTGGTTGAGAGTTTGTGCCCGAGAAATTATTTTCAACCAAACTTTCATCTGAGAGAATAAATTAGAGTCTAAAACTCTCAAACGAAAGTTTTAGTTAGAATCTAAACTTTTGGCCGAGAGTTTGTAACCGAGAATTTTTTCCCAAAAACACTTGGTCGAAATAGTTTCAAACTTTTGGTCGAGAAATGAACAAAATCTCGGCCGAGAAAATATGTTGACATTTTTATAGGCCGACAGTTTTCCGAACCTAACCGGAATTCTCTCCACATACCAAAAATTGTTTCCCAATTTTGTGTTTTCACCCAATACAAAAGTCTAACTAGGTCTTTTCTTTACAAAATTCAGAACCCTTAGCTCTATTCCCAAGATCTACTTAATTATATTTTATAACTTCATGGAAGGTAGTTCTTCTTCGTGAATTTCATCAACAAAATATTTCAAAAAAATAAAAATAGAGAATTAGTACAAATTTCAAAGTGGAGTGGGTTTTAACCTTTAGAAGCATCTGATGTGATTCAACTCTTAGTTTATTTCCATATTTTATGGACATCTCGAAGCTCTTCCAATTATGGAGATAAATTGGGTCTAATATTAACTCGACACTTGTATATGTGAGATTCTAGTGATGGAAAAATTTAATTGATATGATTGTTTATTGCCTTAGTTACTTGCAAACAACTATGTGGTTTAATGAAACTTTCCCAATTTTCCTCGATATTTACCATATGTAACTTATCCATTTTTTTGAGAGTTTCAACATTGTCTTGTTGTGCTTGTATCTTCAATGCCTCTTCCTGGGGAAGGACTATCTCTGAGCTTGTTGGCAGTAATTTTGTCTCCTTAAGATGCTGAGAAATAGACTCCAGTAGAGGATCACAAAGCCTTGTTGCTACCTTGATTGTTTCCTTTGCTAGGCATATATTGGCATTCCAGGCATAGAGAAGTGTGTCTTTTTGTATTTCAGTAATTCTAGGAAACTTGGGAAGATGACTTTTCATGAAAGGAGATCAGTCAATTTTTGTTTTGCTATGTGATATTTTGTTTCCATTTCAACAATATCATTTAGAAATGAATGAATAATATTTTCTTGAACTTGTATTGTATACAAATTATGAAAAAACAACTCTTGATCATGTTGTAGTTGTTGATTAATATTGTTGGCTTCATGTTGAATTGTGTGAGGTCAATGATGTGTGTCTCAACTACTTGCACCTTTGTTTGTAATTATTTGATCTTTGCATCCTTTTGTTTCCTCTCAGCCTCTAACTTTCTTTGATCTTGATCAATCTCAACTTGCATTTGTTCTTTAATATGGGAGGACTATTTCTCCATCTAATTGATTCGCTCAATTTTTTGATCAATAAATTACTTTTCTTTGGTTTCCATCACAATGTTAGTATTTGCATAGGACCCTGTGTATATACTTAATTCTTGATATCCTTGATTAGGAGTAAGTTAAGATCCATCCCAAACCACCTATAAAGGGGTTGTTGGCAAGCCTTGGCTTTCTATGGTATTTCTCTTTCTTCTTCCCTTATTGAGAATGGCTTTGTGTTGTGGCATATAAAATACCTCAATTTGTGGTAATTCCTCTATTCCAATTTGAGACATAGGATTAGGAGACAATGGAATTTTCTCTGAACCTGGTATGATGTTGATAGGTATCTTAACAAAAAAACTAGATTCCATAAGAGTAGACCCATAAACACTAGGAATAGGAGAAGAGGATTGTTTCCCAACTGTATCTTCAGTGTGCACTTCCGGTATAGTTGGTTTTGTTGTCTTCTTAGGAGGTTCTAAAGTGATCTTCTCAAATTTTTTCTAGTCATGTATAATTTTGCTAGCACGTGTATCCTGTGAAGTTTTCTATTCATGAGATGAAATAGGAGGCACTTGTGTAGGTATAGTTGCTTGTGAAGTGGCTCCCTATGCTGAAACATATATAAATTTGCCTATTGCTTCCTTTGTTTGAATCTGTAATAAAATTAATGGAAATGTGTCCCTTTTGGTATCTCTATAAACTAGAAATTTTTGATAGATGTCTCAGGGAGATTTTTTAGCTTTTCTAAACACAACTTGATAAGAACTCGCTCCACAAAACATTTCATCATGAAGATAATTTTCATGTACATACTTCTTAATTCCTGGAGCTGTATTATCTTTTGAATTAATTTAGTAGGATCATGCAATTTCATAGGAATTGCGGCGAATTTTAAAGCATAAAATTTTTTTAATTCTCTATTGGCATGGACAAAATTCTGAAGAGTGTAAATACCAATATTTAAAGAAAACCCGGGCTAAATATTCTTTGAATCCTTTTTAAGTCCAAGGGATACCCATGTTCTCATTTTTTGATAGGAAACTTCTTTACTCGTGATTTTTTTGGAATATATAGTGGCAGTACATCTGGAGGGCCATAAATTCCCCAAAATTTGACATAAGTAAAATTCTCCTCTACAAAAAAATCTCTAATCCTTGACAAGTAATCCATAATAGCTTGGGACATCCTCGGGGGTTTAGAGTTGAAAATTTCTTGGTAAATGGGGATTACAACGAGATGGAAAATTCGATAAAAATGGTCAAATTACTTCTCTTCTCATAATTTACTGTGATAAAGGTGAAGAGTCATGGGATCAACAAGTTTCCATTTCCATCCCATCGCTAGAAATTCCATAGAGAAACATATGGTGTCCATTATGAAAGTTGACAGGTATAAAGGTGGATTATAAGTATTAAAATTGGAAACTAGGGCTAAACTCCATCTTGTAAAGCTCATAAAATGGAGATGATATTTTTATTGGATTCCTCGTTTCGAGAGGTGAAATATTGGTCTAAATATCATCTTGTTCGGATGAGCAGAAGTATGATTTTGAATTTATTTCTCACACATGCAAATTGTCAAGGTCAGCCAGAATCAAATGTAGGCTCATGAAGCCCAACAGGTGTGTCTCCACACCCTCAGCAAAGTGTATAAATAAGAGTGACCTTTTCCTCATTTTGGACATCACTCACTCAACACATATTTCTCTCTCCTCTTCTCATTGGTTCGTACAACACTTGGAGCATCTCTTCTTCTCTTTGCACGTATGGCAGGAGGCCAAATTTTTTGGGGTTAAAGTGCATGAAGAATTTTAGAATTCTAGACAGCATTGACTAAGGGTCAACCCTTCATCTTTGACTATGATTTTCAAGAAGAAATTCCAATTTCTAGAGGCCGCATTGACTGGCACAGATTTCGAGGCATTTTGAGATGTTTGACCGAAGTTGACTTCATATTTGACCGCATAAATTACATCAGTGTTGATTGGGTTTGACTTGACTGTTTTGGGTTGAATTTCTCTCTCTTGGAAGGCTGAATTTGCTTTTTTTTGACCGAGCTGCTTGAAGGAAATTTTGGAGCCCCTTTGACCAGCGTTGACTTTCTGGTTAGGGCTGCATTTGACTGTTGTTTTTTACATGACTATTTTGGGCAAGTTATTTTTTATATTTGTACTCTCTCTCTCTTTTTTGAACTATTGAAGAATAATAATAAGAATTTGATCAATTTTTTTCACCATATTGGGGTTTTTCCCTGACATCTGCCAAAGATTGTCTCCTCTTGTCTTGGCTTGTCTTCTACTTATTTTTTATTTTTTATCTACATTTATTATCAATGTGATGAATTTAATCTGATTGCTAATCTGCAAATTGATATTGGGCTAATAAGGAAAATTGAATTAAATTTCTCTCAAGCATAGAACATACCATTGTTATCTAAAATTAACATGGTATCAGAGCCCAGGTGAAGACAAAGCCCAAGAAAGAGTGAGAAAAGAAATCATTTAGATCTGCTAAACAAGGACAAGAGGTAATGGCTTCCTCGTCTTAATTTAAATATGAGGACAAGCTCAATGATAAATCTGATTATCATGCATGCAAGATGATCTATACTTAACTTTGGAAGAGAATGATGTCATGGATTATGTGCAGGGAAATATTGTTGAGCCTCCTTCAAATGCACCGGCTACCACTAAAACAAAGTACAAGAAAGGTGAGGTCAAATCTAAGAAGATCATCAGGGATTCCATTCAAAATAATTTGGTTGCTTACATATCTGAGCTAGGCACATCTAAGGATATTATTATGACAAGTTGGTTAGCATGTTCAAGTCATAGCAAGACTACTGACATTCTACAATTAATCCATTCCGATTTTTTTAGTATGTTGCTTGTAACATCATTGGGAGGATATTTGTACTATGTTATTTTTGTGGATGACTTCTCTCACAAAACTTGGATGTATTCCTTGAAGGAGAAGGACGAAGTGTCAAGTGGTTCCGCTCTTCAAATCCTTGGTTGAAAATAAAACAGGGAAGAAGATCAAAGCATTAAGGATAGATAATGGAACCGAATATGAGTCAAATGATTTCAATGACTATTGTAGAGAAGCTGGCATTAAGAGGGAGACCACTACTGCTTATACTCCTGAAAAAATGAAGTTGTTGAAAGGAATAATTGAACCATCATTAAAGCTACTTGTGCCATGCTTCATGACCAAGGCCTACTGAAGTTCTTATGGGGCTAAGCTTCCAACACTGCCGTGTACGTTAAAAATAGATGCCCACATCAAGCATTGGACTCCAAAACTCCCGAAAAAAAATTCACCAGTATGAAACCTGATGTTTCTCACTTTAGATTTTTGGTAGTCTCATGTATTTTAATGTGCCGAAAGAAAAGACAAGCAAGTTGGATGCATCTGGAAAGAAAGGAAAATTTTTGGGCTACATTGAAACTTCAAAGGCATATAGAATCTATGTGCCTATTCAAAGGGAAGTGGAAATAATTCATGACGTCATGTTCGATGAATATGTTGCCCTTGGGAAGGTTAGAGATATTCCTATTCTGAAGAAAGACAAATATGAAGATGCAGGAAATTAGGAAGAACTGAATGATGAATCGATGCCCGATGTTGAAGGTCTAATGGATCCCATTGATCCACCTCCTAATGAGCTCTCTTCCTTAAAAAAGATACCCTCGTGGCTTAGAGACACTCTCAAAGATGCCGAGAGATACATTGCACCAAGGAGGGAATTTCGTGAAATTAAGAAGCCGAACAGGTACCAAGGGTACTTAGTTTCCATGAGCACCATTGTTCAATCTATGCCTGACATGTTTGAAGAAGTTGTGAAGCACCAAGTTTGGAAGGATGCAATGAATGAAGAGTATGAGTCGATCATGAATATTTATGTCTAGGATGTGGTCCCTAGACGCAAGGACAAGTATGTTGTCACCTCAAAATGGCTTTACAAAATAAAACATGGAGTTGATCGGAGTACTAAAAATTTCAAGGCCAGGTTCGTTTCCTGAGGCTTCTCTAAAAAGGAAGGTGTAGAATATTATGAGATATTTTCATGAGTTGCTTGATATACCACCATACATTTGATTATTTCCTATGTTTCCTCTCACGGATGGAATCTAAATCAAATGGATGTAAAAACTACTTTCTTACATGGCTCACTTAAGAAGGAATTTTATGTAGAACAACCTGAAGGGTTTGAAGTTCTGGACTGAGAGTCACATGTATGCAGGTTGAATAAATCACTCTCTAGGTTGAAGCAAGACCCTAGGGCTTGGTATGAAAGGATCGACATTTATCTTTTGAATATTAGGTTTACAAGAATTGAAGTTGACTCGAACCTTTACTTCAAGGTTGAAAATGATAGGCCTCTCATTTTGGTGCTCTATGTAGACAATCTCTTTCTGACAGGTGCAGAACCTCTTATTCATCAATGCAAGAGGTTGTTGGCTTTTGAATTTGGGATGAAGGACATAGGATTGATGCACTACTTCCTAGGCTTGGAGGTCTGGCGAAATCCAGGTGATATTTTCCTTTCTCAAGGAAAATACATTGTGAAGTTTCATGAAATATTTGGAATGATGGACTGCAAGTTTGTGACTACTCCAATGGAACTCAAATTCAAAAGCTATGTGGAAGTGTTGTTGGGCTCGATTTGGGAAATCCTTCCGAGTATCGTCAACTTGTGGGGGGCCTGATGTTCTTGGTGAACTCTTGTTTGGACATATGCTTCACAGTGAATACGTTGAGTCAATTTATGGTCGAGCCTCATCACATACACTAGATTTCTACCAAAAATATTTTGAGATATCTCTAGAGAACAATCAACTATGGATTGAGATACACTGTCGGGAATTTGAATATCCATGGATATATTGATGTTGACTGGGTTGGAAATGTGGTGGATCATAAGAGAATATTTGGATGTTGCCTCTCTCTAGGTTCTACTTCGATATCTTGGATGAGCAAGAAGCAGAAATCGATTTCTTTGAGCACCGCTGAGGCTGAATACATTGCAGCTAGTATGGCATGTTGTGAATCTATTTGGTTGAGGAAGATCTGTAATGAGTTGTTTGAGCATGTGTTGGATACCACCATTATCTTCTGTGACAACCAAAGTGGGATTCTCCTTTCATAGAACCATGTGTTCTACAACTGCTCCAAGCATATTGATATCAGGTACCACTTTAGCCAGGATATGGTACAATGGGAGAAATAAGGCTCCATCACATTAGGACTGATGAGCAGGTCGTAGATATTCTCACGAATCCCCTGGGGAAGGCCAAATTCTTAACCTTCCGTGAGATACTTGGAGTCATGGAAAGACCCTCCTATGAGAGTCATGCATGAGTTGGAAATTGAGCTCTGGGAGCTCTGGGGAGCTTGGGGGTACTTATTGGAGCTATGAGCAACCATAGGGTGAGTGGTTCACCTTCCCCTGGTGGTGTGTTGTGTACAGGGTTAGTGGTTCAACTTACCCTATGATACCCCATGTTGGTTGACATATGCATAGGATGAGTGTTTCACCTTCTCCTATGGCATATGAGCAAGATAAGTGGTTCACCTTCTCCTATTGGTGCCCCAACATACATCCTAGCCATGAAGTCTAGGACTCATGGGAAGTAACTCTCATCTGGACAATGAGTTTGTAAATGAGGATAGAGACCATAGCACTACCAATGGATGCATCATGTACTGTCGTACTCTCTATGCTGGGATACATGGTGTTCAAAAACTTGATTTGGGATCAAGTCTAATTGAGGTTTTTACCTCTGGACTGACTTTGGGTCAGTGGATGAATGGCAAGGTCTTGTAATCGCTCTCGATCAATTCTACTTCATTATTTATTCATGGTTCAGCATATCAGAGTAGTGCAGGAATGACAAATATGGTACATGTTGACAGTTGGATTGGCAAGTGGATTTCTCCCTAGTTGAGAGGGAGTGTTAAAATTGGAAACTAGGGACAAACTCCCCCTTGGATAACTCATATGATGGAGATGATATTTTTATTGGATTCCTCTTTTCTAGAGGTACAATATTGATCTAAATATCATCTTGTTTGGATGAGAAGTGTGATTTTGAATTTATTTCTCACACATGTGCAGATTGTCAAGGTCTGATAGAATCAAATGTAGGCTCATGAAGCCCAAAAGATGTGTCTCCACACCCTCATCAAGGTGTATAAATAAGATTGACCTTTTCCTCATTTTTGACATCACTCACTCATCTCATATTTCTCTCTCCTCTCCTCATTAGTTCGTACAACACTTGGAGCAGCTCTTCTTCTCTTCGCACATGTGGCAGGAGGCCAAAGTTTTCAGGATCAAAGTGCATGAAAAATTTTAGAATTTTGGACATCGTTGACTGAGGTTTAACCCTTCAGCTTGACTGTCGTTTTCAAGAAGAAATTCCGATTTCTGGAGGCCTCATTGACTGACACAAATTTCGAGGCATTTGGAGTTGTTTAACCAAAGTTGACTTCAGATTTGACCACAGAAATTACGGCAGCATTGACTGGGTTTGACTTGACTGTTTTGGGTTGAATTTCTCTCTCTTGGAACGTCGAATTTGTTTTTTTTTTACCGAGCTACTTGAAGGACATTTTGGAGCCCCTTTGACCTGTGTTGACTTTTTGGTTAGGGTTGCAGTTGATTGTTGTTGACTGTTGTTTTTAACAGGATTGTTTTGGGAAAATTACTTTTGATATTGTACTCTCTCTCTTTGTTGAACTATTGAAGAATAATAAGAAGAATTTTATCAAATGGTTTTCCCCACATTGGGGGATTTCCCCTGGCATCCACCAAATATTGTGTCCTCTTGTCTTGGCTTGTATTTTGCTTATTGTCTATGTTCTATCTGCATTTACTATCAACGTGATGAAGTTAATGTGATTGCTAATATGGAAATTGATATTGGGATAATAAGGAAAATTCAAGTAAAACGCTCTTAAGCATAGAACATACCATTGTTATCTAAAATTAACAATAAGTGAATGTTTGCTTGGCACAAAATGAGATAATATGTTGAGAAATATTATTGGACAATATTTCAGCCCAATTGAAAGGGAATCATTGAGAAATGAAAGTACCTGCATAAAAACATATGGGGTAATTATCTCTTGGATGATAATTTTTAGTAGATGTGCTTTATGTTAATTAGTGTAAAAAGGTTTGGCCCAAGAGTTTATCCCAAGTGGTGTAGCTTATAAATTATTTGGGGAAGTTTGTTTTTGGGTTACATGTCAAGTGGAATCAGTTAAGAGTTCAGGCAAACATTTTATATATTATATACAAAGTTTCAGCTATGGTGGTTCTTGGTCTTTAGGCCTTATTTAATTTATCAAATTGAAATTTTAATTTCTTTTAAGGAAAAAAATGCCTGAAATGGAAACTTTGGAATTTTTAAAGGTAATTTCTTATTTTTTGGGTTTTTTAAAAGATTTTATGAATGAAAAAATAGTTAAATATATAAAAATGTTAATATAAATGAAAAAGAAAATATTTGAAGGGACCGCATTTATTATAAATGGGGTTTGTTGTTTTGTCGCAACACAACCTCAACAACCATACCATCCTCTTCCACCATAGCCATAACCATAACTGAATTCTAGTCAATCTCTCCAATCACCTTCTACAATTACACCTCAAAGACCCACTCAATTACTTGTATAACCACTTCTTAACCCAAATAATAATGTAACTCAACCGACTTAAAATGTTGAGGTACAAAATTTTCAAACATACATGATTTCTCCTCTTTATTTAAATGACATTCATCTTAGATCGGGAATATTATTACAAAAAGGCTCCCTTATTGTCATTAAATAACAAAAAGAGGAAGAAAATCCTAAATGATGACATAGAAATAAAACAAACTCTCCCTATTCCTATATTAGAACAACCTTCTATATCTTCACAAAATCCTCTTTTTTTAGAGAGATTAAAAATAGATAAAGATGTGGAAAAGAAATTGATATGCTAGATGAGTTACGAAATATTTGTATTAAAATTCCTTTTTTGCAAGAAATAAGAGACATTCTTATATATGAAAAATTAATAAAGGAATTATGTATCAAAAAGTTAGGAAGAAAAAGAAAAAAACCTCCAAAAGTTAAACTTATTGGAAAACTAACGAATATCATGATGGGAAAGACTTACATATAAAATATTCAAATCCAAGAAGTCTTGTCATGAAGATTCATATTAATAACATTGCAATCCCAAACACATTAATAAAAAATAGGAGTAACAATAAATGTAATGACTAAAAGTATTATGGATGAACTACAACTAAACAATTTTCGATATAAACCAATTGTGTTACAGTTAGCAAATAGATCTACCACAAAACCATAGGGTTTACTAAAATACATTCTTGTATCCTTATATTCTTGGGAATATGCAGTTGATTTTATGGTACTTACACCAAAAATAAATCTGGTTGGTCATCCATTAATATTAGGGACACCTTGGTTAACCACAATCGATGCATTTATTAGTTGTAGATCTAGTGATATGACAATCTCTAATGTCAATTCAACAAATAAGTTTACATTGTATCATCCAGCTGAAGTAATTATTGAATATGAAAATAATAAATGGATTGGTGATGATAAAGATGAATATGGAGGTGGACATGTTCTAACAATCTCACAAGCAAGATCTTTTAAGTAAGATGATGAATAAAATCAAACAATACATCTTATAAATAATTAAGATTTTCTCAATATCTTGAAAACAGAAGTTATCATGTGAATATGTTAGAAAAAGATTTTCAAGAAAAGTATAAAATAAAGGATTTTTCATCGCATCATTCCATGGAATCATTAAATTATATGAATAATTTTGGTAGTACTCATGTAGAAATTAGTTCAAGTAAAACTTTAAACATTAATATTAAACTGGAAGGATTCCAAAAAGATCAATTAATAAAAATGTCGCAAAAACATTTATTTGCTTTTGCATGGGGATATATAGATATGAAAGGAATTAATCCTAATACTTGGTATATATATATATATATATGAGAATGCGATACCTATTAGAAAACCTCAAATAAGGATGAATCCTAACTTGAGGGAAATTGTAAAAGAAGAATTGAAAAAATTACTAAATGTGAACTTCATTTATAGTGGGTTTCACCACTATTTATTGTACCAAGGAAGAATAGTATGTGAAAAGTCTGCATAGACTAAGGAAATTAAATAAAGTTACTTTAAAATGTCATTTTCCATTTCCTTTTATTGATCAAATCTTAGACACATTAGCAGGGAAAAAGCACTTTTCTTTTCTTGATGGTTTCAGGGGTTACAATCAAATTCACATAACACTATAATATCAAGATAAGATTACATTCACATATCCATGGGGAAGATATGCTTACAAATTACTTCCTTTTGGACTATGCAATGCCCCCGCTACATTCCAAAGAGCAGTACTATGTATTTTCTCTGACTTGATTCATGATTGTGTTGATGGATATGTGGATGATTTCATAGTGTATGGAAATTCTTTTGAAGAAGATTTAGAAAAAAAGTCCTTATTATCTGTCAGGAAACTAACATTTCTTTAAACCATGAAAAATGTTTTTATGATATTTAATGAAGGTATTGTTTTGAGACATTACATTTCAGATAACATAATTAAAGTTGATCCAGCAAATATTGAAGTCATTGTCAAACTTTCGGTACCTAAATCTCAAAGGGATGTAAGAATTTTCCTTCAATATGTAGGCTATTATAGGAGGTTCATAGAAAAATTTACAAAAATAGCTTCACCACTTTGCAAATTTCTTACTAAAGATTATGAATTTTATTGGGATTCTTCATGTAAATTAGTTTTTTATTATTTAAAACAAAAAATTTATGAAGCACCTATTTTAAGAGGGCCAAATTGATCCCTCCCATTTCATATCTTTATAGATGCTTTAGACACAGCTCTAGGGGATGTACTTGGAAAAAATGGTCAAAAAACTCCTTATGTAATTTATTATATAAGAAAAAATTTAACTCCTGCAGAGTTGAATTATACGATCACTAAAAATGAGTTTTCAGCATTAATCCATGTCATCAATAAATTCAGGCATTATATCATTAGTTATGAAACCTTTTCTCATATTGATCACTTTGCAATTATATATTTAATGAACAAACCTATAACAAATCATAGAATTACTAGATGGATTTTATTATTGCTGGAATTTAACATCAATATATTGGGCAAACCTGGAAAGGAGAATACAATTGTCGTTTTGTTTCCACGATCCAAATAATAATACAACATTTCCTATAAAGGATAATTTTCCTGATGAACATATTTTTGCAATTTCTACTAAATCTCCTTGTTTTGCAAATATTTCTAACTATTTGGCACCATGAAAATTTCCACCACGATTTTCAACCAAAGAAAAAAAAAGAGTTATCAGACTCAATGCACCTTTCTCTTGGATAGAAGGAGAATTATAACGAATTGGACCAGATTTATTCATCAGAACGTGTGTGAGAGAAGATGAAGTACCAAATATATTAAAAGCATTCCATGATTAGTCATGTGGAGGACATTTCATTGATAGAAGAACTACATACAAAGTCCTTATTTCTAGGTATTATTAGTCTACCCTTTTTAAGGATGCCAAACAATATGTCAGAAGATGTGATAGTTGTCAGAGAATGGGGATACTTTTTCAAACAAATGAGATGATTCTACAACCTCAAGTACTAATAGAGCCATTTGAAAATGGGCTCTATATTTTGTAGGTCCAATTAATGAAACGTCTAGGCAGAAAATGTACATTCTTGTATGTACTAAATGGGTAAAAGATAAACCTTTAATTTTTGCTACTAAAATTGATGTTGTAACATTTCTTTTTGAGGATATATTCACTCATTTTGATGTCCCAAAAGAAATTGTTACAAATTAGGGTGCACAATTTACATCCAAGCTTTTCCAAAATATTGTTGAGTAGTATAAAATCAACCATCGAAAGTCTACTCTATATCATCCACAAGCTAATGGACAAGTGGAGTCAACAAATAAATTTCTTGAAGCTATTATGACTAAGACAATTAATCTACATCAGAAATATTGGGTAGATAGGCTTCCAAAATCACTCTAAGCATACCAGACCACATGGAAGAATGTCACTGGACATGCATCATATGAACTTGTTTATGGAAAATCAGTTTTGTTTCCCATAGAGTTCCAGGTGGATACATTCAGAACAACAACAAAAATGAGGTTAGATATTTTTGAAGCACAGAAGAAAAGGTTAGCATAGTTGAATGAAATGGATGAAATTAGACAAGATGCCATTTAAAGAACTAATATGTTTTAACAAAAAAGAAAAATTTGGCATGACAAGTTCATAAAGAGGAAGAAGTTTAAACCAGGTGATTGTGCTCTTGTATTTGATTCAAAATTTAAATATTTTCAAGGAAAGTTTCAAACACACTAGTTAGGTTTATATGAAATAGAAGCAGTCTATTAGAATGGAATAGTTATAATCAAAACTATTAATGAAGAAAGAGTTATTTTTCTTGTTAATGGGAACATATTAAAATTATATCATAAGCCCCTAACAAGAGAGGAGTTTATTCAAAATCTACAACAAAATTCAGAAATGGAGTTGGTAGAAAAAGGAGATCATTCTCTCTCACCACCAAACCTTTTTTTTCTTCTCTTTCAAAAAAAAAATAATAATAATAGAAGTATAGTTATGAAAACAAAATAATGGCATAAGTATACAGATAATACTAGTTGAAAACCAAGTTTTTGGCAATCAAGATTCTCCCCTTTTAAATTTCTTACATATTTAAATCTACATTTATAGCATGAAAATTTTATTTCTCTGTAGAATATCAAAAGAGTTAGTGGCAAGAACATTATCTTTCATAGATTTGTATTAAACTTTTAAACTCGTTTTAAACATAATTTTTTCATCCTACCATTATTCTCTAGCTAGAGGTATCCATTCACAACCAAGCACCAAAATTGAAAATTCAATTCCAACAACAACATCTTAAAGGGACATGTTTCAAAGGACATCCAACTCCCTAAAAGGTAAAAGAGGTAAACATTTATTATTATTTTTTATTAAAATAAAACTATTGACCATAGAATGCTTGGACATATTTTTTATAACCTGAGCTCAAAAGAGGCCAAATCCAAAAAAAAACCTCCACACCAATAAATGATGGGAAAATTGTCCCATATTCCTTTGATTTCCAAATCATCCCATATATGATCCCACTTACCTAGTCTTTAAAATAAATCTTTGGATATCGATCATGAGATCATCAACAATTTCATCGATGGTTCAAATAATAATTAGGGGATTAAACAGTACTACTATTATTCTATCACTATCAATATTATTCATTATCCACCACCTTTTCTTTCCTCATAAATTGACGTTATCAACATTATTATCCTCTTGTCATCGTGATCATTTCACCATCCTTAGCAGTGACTGAAAGAGCATTTTGAAACCCAAAATTCTCAAACATCGAAGATGGACATTATCATTAGGATTGAACCAATTGGTGGGAAATTCCTTGAGGCCTATCCTAAATGCAGAAGGAAATTACAGAAATTTGGGTGGCTTAAGTTCTTGAAAATTTTTAGGAACATGATGTGGAAGTGACCAGCAATTTTTTAAGAGTGTTTAATGGTGTCAAGGAAAAAATTCGTGATATTAGATCGAAGGTTGTAGAATCTTTTTTAACAGAAGCCGCTGAGCTATCGAGAATGGGAGAAAACGAGTTGAAGTGAAAAAGGTTCATGGATGACTCATGGAAGTTCTTCTCAAAAATAATAAAATGGACACTGCAAGTTGGACAAAATGAATACCAGTCGCCACATTCAAGAAGAAATGGAGGAATCTCCTCTACATTCTCAAGAAATTCATCACATCTAAAGGAAGTTACGAAATGGTTTCCTTCAACACATTATACTTCTTATGCACTTCCAGAGGTAGAGAAATTAGCCTAGCCTATTATATGATTAATAGTCTAAAAAATATGGTCTTTAATATACAAAGGAATTCAAGAAATATAATAGAAGTTTGTATCATGTTGGTCTTGTAAAAATTTTGGTTGAGGAAGAATTGAGGCTTTGGAATGATAATTGGGTAGATTTACTTTGAAGGATTCACTTTAAAGAAGAAATTGAAAAAACAAACAACCAAGTCTCTAAACGAAGATGTAGGCGAGCTAGGGTTTTTGTTACAAAATCTCTAAACCCTAAGCTTGCAAAGAATGCAGAAGTAATGGAAATTTCATCCTGTGAATCAATGGAACTTAAACTTGTGGAGCCTAAAGCGCATATAGAAATATCAATGCCAGAATTTGTGAATGTCACTGACACTGATGAAGCCTTGATTATTGAGTCTGTAGAATGAGGTGAATCATCAAACCTTAAGCAAGTTAAGCAACAAACTACATGATAGAAGCAACAAATCAAAGATTAGAAAAAAACAAGCATAAGTTCAAATAAACAATAAATGAGGATGAATGTCAAAACCCCTACATAACAAACATAACATGATACAACTATCAAAAATATTCCAGAGAAAAAGGGTACCAAGAGGACAAATTCTAAGGGAATAATTGACTCGGAATGTAAAGAAGGGTATAGAAGGATAACCTAAAGTGTGAAAGAAAGAGGATAATCAGTTGATAATTAGCCTTTTTCCACCAAAAATAACAGGAATATTAAAAGTACCCATTCCTGCATCATCACCATTAAATCAAAGGATAAGAAATTCCATAGGTTGACAAAGTTCAGCAAAATTTTTATGAGTATATTAACTCTTTTGAACAAGAAGCTCAGAATGAAAAGATGCAACAAATTTTTTCTCATTTTTTTTAATGTTCTCCTAATTATGGTATGTTAGCATCTCCAATCCATGGCTCAATACAATATTATTTTCCTTTTAATTTTTCTATGGAAGAAGATATAATAAAAGCATTGAAGGAAGAAATAGTGGAGCTTGAGGTCTTATACAGACACAGACACATTAAAAGTGAAAATGAAACCATCAAGGAACAAAATCACAAAATGCTTAAAGGAATGTACCATTGGTATCATAAGAACTCCAAACTGAAGAAGGCCAACAAGGCATTACAATCTAAAATCAGAATTTTGAAAGCTAAGATGCTCATGATAAATTCAATATGGTCATTCACAATGAGAAGAATGACACTCAAAATAGCCTAGATATCCTTATCCAAACCTCTAAAATTGTATTGTGATCTAAAGTATGACAAAAAAAAAAGTTAAATACATGAGGACATGAAAAATCTTAAGTGTGTAGGAATGATGGGCCAAGAAATTAGCTTATTTTTTCCACCTCACTATCATAGTTTTTACCATTTCTATATTGTATATGCCTCCATAATCATCCTTTCTACATATATTTTTCATCACCCATATGTGTATATGCCATCAGAGCCACAAAGGTTACACAAAAGATATTTAAATGTAATATTTCCACTATTTTATAGTTATAGATTGTGACAGCTCTAGTTAAAAATCCATGTAAAAAAATATAAGACCAAGGTCATGGGACACGTATTCCAAGTTGAATGGTGGTAAAAATATCCTAGTGGGTGTCACTTTGGTTTATTATGGCTAAAGGAAATTGCAAAGGCTTTGGAAAGGTAAAGAGGCATTATTGGCATTTTATTTATGAAAATAAAGGAAAATAGGAGAAAAGGGAGGTGAAAGGTCACATGTTGCATGTGAGGAGGGAAATGAAGGAAAATAATGGAAAATTAAGAAAAGAGAGGCCTCATTGATAAAACTTATTTTGAGGATCAGTTGGTAGCATTCTTTTCAGTTCTATGGTGGAGCTCTCTTATATTCTCTCTCTCTCATACTCTTTGACATTTAGAGTTTCTTGGAGCACTCTTGGAGGAGTGTGGCATACTTGGGATTTTGAACAAAAAGGAAAATGAAAGGCATTAAAGTGCAAGAGGACATTGGGGTCAGCCGCTACAGGTGGATTGCTTTGCAGGTATCGAGTTGCATGTATTGTTTCCTTGCTAGTTTTGGCAGGCATGGAACATGCATGTGGTTTCCTGGTTATGATGTGCCATTGGCATGGAGGATTTCCTGGATTGACAATGGTTTTTCCTAGCCTTTTCATTTTCTAGATAGCCATGGTGTTGTGGGTTTCTTTCCTTTTGTTTTTTGTTTGTTCTCATGTGCCTTTAGTTGTGGGTTGAGTTATTATTTCTTGGAGACTTGGTTGGCAAAATTCTCTGGAGCCCTTGGTGGGTTGAGTTACTAGTCCTGGAGCCTTGGTTGGAAAAATTCTTTCGAGCCTGACATCAGTTGTGGGTTGAGTTACTAGTCCTGAAGCCTTGGTTGGAACAAACACTCTGGAGCCCTGAACAGCTTGGTTAGAGACCGATCTGGTGATGGTTAGTGATGTCTGACCATGAGGTAGAATCACTGGTTGAGGGTTGAGTTTGTTGGCCTCTGGAATCTCTGGTTTGGTAGTGCATTATGTGTTTCAAGATATTCCACATTCATGCTTGGAATATGGCACGGGGGTGATTGGATTAAAAAAATATTTGATTTAGCCTAGTCTATGGTCGGGTGGTATGTGGAAGTCTCGGACTTGGTTGCATTTTTCTTATGGAAACAAGAGTCCTTTTTCCTCTTGTATTTATGGGTAAATATGCTTATTATTATGTGGCTTATATGGTTGTTCTATGCTTTTCATTTCTGTTGTTTATATGTTGGTTATGAGCATGTTCTATGACAGTGATTTTATATGGCTTTCATCATGTTTTATGAATATATGACTTAATAGATGAAAATACAGCTAATGTGATGAGGCATCAATGCTTCTAAGTGATTCTCATATAAGTATGAGACCCCTATGCTCATATATGTTGTTTAAACCTATGGATTACATATTTGTGACATTTTTTATGAAATTCTTGTCATGGTTAGTAGGGGCCCATTCAAGTCCTTGTTCAATTAATTGCATTTGTATCATTATTTCAATGTTATCTTTCATTCCTGAAAGTGTCATGGAGTTTTGGGTAGTGACCTGGGTCCTAGCCCTGAAATCTAGCCTTAAATTCTACAGTCGTTGGCATAGCACTGGCAGAAAAAGGATGTAGTTGCACTCATGCAGGCTTATGGGAGCAACTGGGGCTCTCAGTCTCTTGGACGGCTTGGCAAGGGAGTGACTGGGAGATTAATGCAGCAAAAAGTTAGTTTGTCTTAGGGGCTAGTCACCTTGAAGATTTCAATGGATCCTAGGGGTTCTGTTGTGGGTGTATAAGCTTTGTGTTGTTTTGTTCCATTAGTTCCACTTTCTTAATTGACACATAGGAAGTTGAATCATATCATAGTAACTCTTCGTCACATGTTTACCTCGGTTGTACGGTTACTTGGGTAGATGTGGGAGGAGGGTGTTACATATATGTTTTCTTTATAAAAACAAGCTAATATGTGGTAATTGCATAAAGTAAAAAAAAATTGTAGCTTCTCTATGGACCTGCAGCAGATTCAAAGGTTAACACATCTCCAGGAGCAGCTCATCCAAACCAAGCATAGGGACATATGGGAAAATATATTAAGATGGTTATTTACCTACTAGGCACACCAAAGAAGCAAGCATTTCATCATTATTTACCACCAAGGAAATAAAACAATTGTGTGGCATAGTATAGAGGAAGATCATTAAAGGATTGTGGCATAGTGTAGAGACAAATCATTAGCGGATAGTTGTAGATTAAAAAAAATATTGATTTAATACTAAATTTAATTAACTAGATTTGTTCTTGTCTAGTGGGAAACCTATGGTCAAACCATACGTTGAACTTGAATGCAATGGTTTTCTTGCAAGTTCAGAGGATCCCGAGAAAAACTAAATTCCTAAACGAAATTTCACAGAATGATCGTCAACCTTGTCGCCCTACAACTGTAATACAATGTTTTTTCCAAGTGGTAATGCCTTTGGCTAATAGGTGTTGCAAACATACGATATACCAATATACCCAATTTAGGACAAATCTTAGAGACTGACTCAATAGAAATACATCTAAGGTAAGGATTTGTGGGAGGGCTCTCTGGAGATCGAACCCGTGAAATCCAGTTTAATGGTCTTAGAAAATGTGCAATTTCAACAGTGTGCTTACAATGCGCCCAAGAAACCAAATTTTCCTTATCTTGTTGCAATCCTCAAGCAGGAAGATATTAGTCAGCTCAATCTCAAAAGTTTGCATCCAATACTTTAATGCTCATAAATATTTTTGTTGGCGTTAGGGTAATCGTCATATCAAAAAATTTGGAGGCATCGGTGATACCCTAGTTCTTAATCATGATACCACCCCTATTCTTTTAAGTGGCACTCATCCTGCAAATGGGAAAAAAAAGCACATTGAGAGACATGATCATTGAGCTCAAGGTGGTATTGGTAATGAGGTTGCACATATGGATTCATTTTCCTAGGTGTAGACTAGGTCGATGCTAGAACTGACCAAAGACTACACTGGTCTACAATGATTCCACGTTTGGCCCAATTTATCAAAATTATGGTCTTGGTTCTCTTCTATTGGAAAAAATTCAATGCAATCAGTGGATTATTTGTGTATCCATCATTGCAAGTCTCAAATTCAATCTTTGAGTCATACAACAATGTTCCCTCTCTATACTCTCTTCTAGAACACATTGATGTCGGTGTTATCCTTTACAATGAAGCAATTTATGACATTTTCCATTTCTCTTTAGACATTGAACATCCACATATACAAATCTCAATCGACTTGTCTCATAGATCATTTCTTCATTGAATGAAGAAAAAAATCATTAGCACCAACAAAGAGGGAAGGGGCTAAAACACAATCATGATTGAGTCTAGAGAAGAATGGGCATGATATTCGTAGGTAGAGGAAACAAGCATGAGAATGGAAAATTTTAGGGTGTAGTATCGACTTTGAAGGAGCCTAGTAGAAGGAAATAATTCAGAAACCCAATGTAACATTGATTTGCATGGAGAAAACTCCCACTGTCACTAAGAATATTTTAATAGGTACGTTGATGATAACAATATTAAGCCAGATAGGGTGCGGGGGCATGTGACAAATCTCACACAAACAATGTTGCACCATTATTAGATAAAGAGAGACATACCTTTAGGAAGAATGCATAAACCAAGTCTATTAGTTCCTCAAAATCCTTGGAAGCACATGTTTTTTTTTACTATTTTGGGACTATAGGAAGAGAACCCAACTAGAATCTAGCTAACATAGGGCTCATAATCACATATTTGAATGGCAAAGGGGAAATTCTAACCAAACTACTCTTATACCATGTTAAACTTACACATGAAAATAGACAGTAAATAAGATAATCGTGGAATACATTTTATTAATAAGATGTACATATTAATACATAGTTTTTCTACCCTTGGTTTCATATTTCAAGAGGTAGCTTGGACTTTCAAAAATTGTTGGAATTCCTCCACACCAACCCTAATGGATTAGGTTTCCAACCAAAACAAACCTTATGCCTATTTTGATTGATTAAACCACTCAAACTGAACATAGAAAATGGAAGATAAGAATACATAGGTGGATACCCTAGAGAAGTGGGTGAAGGAAAAAGAAGACAAAAGGAACCAATTGTTGGTTTCATATCACCAACTTTGTTAGAATTATGACAGAAAAGTGGGTTGAATTTTATGAAACCCACGTGAGTATATGGGAGGAAGAGAAAGAAGAGAAGAAGTTTTTCCAGTTGTAGAAGCAAGACAATAAGTTGGAGATCAAGAAAATACAACTTTTCTTGCTAGTAGAATATACGCTCAGTTGCAGGGCGCCATCTCCTCATTACGACATGTTCTTGACAAAGAAATTCATAATGTTTCAAATAAAATCCATTATGACTATGAATCTATTTGATATTACAAGCCCAACTACATTTCTGGAGGCTTACTATACTTGTACCAATGAGGAGAAGAACCTCCCATGTGAACTTCATCAGCAGAACATCTTATTTCATGATCCTTTTTGGAACCCCAATCACTTTCCGGGGGATGTATGGTTTGGAGAGTTTGTGTCCTACCTTAATAATCATGTTTCTTGGGTAGAGTTCCATAAGATTACACAACATAACCTTCCTAGTAATTTTTGGGTTAGAGGGGAATACCACATGCCCCTACAGGTCATTTAACATTCATAAGCAATGAGGTTCATCTTCCCAACATGCAGAATTTATAGCTAAGAATAGGCAGGTAGTCATCACACATTGTATGGCATAGATTATCCATGGAAGGATGTGTATAAAGATAGAAGCCATCTACAAAAGGCACCCGGGAAAGAGAAATAAGCTTTCAACCCCATAAATTTGAATATAGTGTTTGAAAGGGTGCAAAACTACATTAATATCATGGAAAGTTGTGGGAATAATTGGATTGGGTTAAAAATCCACTATCATAGGATTTCGCTTCCAACCATGGAGTAAAAAAAGGACTATAAGTTGACTAGGAAGGAAGAAGTATGTTGTTAGAAGGAAATCCAAGCAAGAGGAGGATATTTTCATGCAGATGAGGTAGGATAGCATTATTATAGCCTTAGCAACATCCATGGGACCCTCGCCTTTTCATATTCATACTAACTATTGGTTTCATGAGCACATTCAATGAATTCAGCTAGGGGAAGATGATGGGTGCTTGAATTTGAATATCTTTAGCGCCCGTATAATACATTTTTCCCACCATTTTCCCATTTTATTATCGCCTTTTCATCTATATTGATGCATGTTTTGTCAAGGTAATAATATCCTTCTATGTTGCATTTTAATGTTTCTTCATACGCATTTTGTGGGAAATTGTTGCCTTTCGTTACTAACAGTGGCATACTAGATTCAAGGACTACAAAGGCACTACTCAATGCAGGGTCTCAACAATAGATGCAACTCTTTACAGATGTTGCAACTCCTTATGAATGTTGTATCTCCCTCTACTCAGGTAGGATTCAATGGCTGCAACTCTAAGATGTGACCAAAGTTGTTGCAACACTCCATTTTTGCTGCAATTCTCCACAGTTGTTGCAACACTCCATTGTTGTTGCAACTATCCACCATTGCTACAAATCCTCACTATTGATGTGACTATGGTGTTCAAATTTCCACTGTTTCAACTTTTTTTATCCCTGATATCTTCTCTACAACTCATGTTTCCCCTACTCATGGTGTGATTGTTGCAACTCCTTGTTTTCCCATTATTTCTACTCTAGCAACAGTGCTACAACTCCACAATGTGTTGACATGATAATCAACTATTCTGCTATCATTTTTGGACCAATCAAACGAGTTGACAAATGGTTTCTAACATAGGAAAAAGACAAGGACAAGTGGATGACCAAGAAAAGGGTTCAACTCAACCACCACCTGTCACACAACTAAATTGAGTCACTTGATAAATATTTTTACCATTCTTTGAAGAAAATGATGGAATAGGATGAATAGAATAATTTTCATGGATGTCCATCCACTTGTTTGGTTTATCCTTAGATAGAATATATGTTGTATAAAAACTTCCTGCTCTCTTTGAGTTGGGGGAGAGAACTTGTAAGCTTGAAGCTCGTAATTTGTGATCAAAACTAAAAATTTTATCTATGCAATACAATTTATCTTGTTCGAGTAATTGTGTGTTGAGCGTTCACATTTTATTGATTTTCTAACCAGTGCCTCATCTAAGGAGGTAGGGCCCTCTCCTTAGTCATATATTTTTTATACTCATAGCATAGTTGTAGTTATAATTTCTATTTGTACTTCATTTTTGTATATGCTCTATCTTTTTCGTATTGTTGCAACTCTGAATTGTTAAT